>BSBK01003739.1:2637500-3130922 GCA_027943335.1 Chamaecyparis obtusa
CATTTTCTCGTGTGAAGAAAGTGTCATCTCATGCAGGACTCTTCATTTCCTCACATGAAGCCAGGCAATTGCTTGTGTGAAGCTTGCCATCAGAATTTGAAATTTCTCAATTTTTTGTATTGTTATGTTGCTTTTTTCTAACATTGTTATTTGCTGTGATTTTTATATATCTCTATTTTTCTGACATTATAACAGTGCGTTGCAGGACATTTGACCAAGACATAAAAATGTGCTAACGGTTTGCTTGCAGGAGGGTTATCAAAGACTATTTTAAAAATGTTGTGCTTGTTTACTATTTTTGCTCACATAGTATAACTAGGGCCTTGTTAAAATTTCTTAAGGGTCTTGATACCAGGCTAGGGTAATAGGCTCTTCATTACATGGAAGTGATGCCCATGGATGAATCCAAGACCTAGATCTTGCTAGCATGATAGATACCTGGGGAAGCAAGGAAAGGTAGTGAATTTTTAGCACGTCTAGTTGTTAGGGGATTATTCTCTTCTCTCTTTGAGAGAACCATAAACCCAAAAGCTTGTGGATTGGTTGAAGAGGAACTATCTCGGTGATGAATATGTCTTGCATGTTTTGGTAAGATGAAGAGGTAGAGAAGTATTCTCTTCTCTCTTTGAGAGAACCATAAAATCCGACCCTTGGATCTAAGCCAAAGTCTATGTCACCTTTAGAGGGCCTATCGAAAGTTGAACCTCCGAGAACAACCCAAGTGAGTACACACCTATTGTCGGTGATTCCACCTCACTATAATAAAGAATGCTTTGTTGAGTCTAAAGACTCCAAAGCCATGTTAACTTCTTTCTCTTGATTTCAACTATCATCTTGAGAAAGTCCTATTTGTTGTACTGTGCGGTGCCGCTCCTAGCCCTGCTTGTAGGGGTGTATGACTTTCAGGTGTCAGTGTGGCTGTGATGCCTCAACCCTATATTGGGGGCACTAAAGGTTAGTGTAAATGGAATCCCACTAAACACTTTCTCAATTAGTTGCCTACCTGGATCACCTCTGAAAGGAGACATAATGTTTGCGCAGGGAGGGGGAAGAATCTCTCCCCTATATTCTCACCATAGGCATGCACCTGGATGTTTGAAGGTGGTTTATGACACTAGCCCCTACTTCAAGGGTAACCTTTGAACATATATTATTGAGTCCTTGGAAACACCAAAAACACGGGTGCCCTCTAGGGGGTGACACAGTTGTGTGAGATGAACGCATGCACGTAAGTTGTGAGGCACAAATTTTGTCTTCTCTACCAGTTTTATTTGTAGGGATAACTAAGTGATTGTTTTGAGTCTTAAACTATCCATCATGATTAAACAAAGACTCCCATGATTCTGCCAAGTTGCTTTGTCCTTGGTAGAACTATTTGCGACTACTTCTTGTGTCACTATTGCTTGATCTAAAACTTCATGCTTCTAAATGATTGCTTGCAACATTCAAACTGAGATTGTTGATTCAAACTATCCTGAAACTATCTAAGAACTAGAAATTATGTCAGAGAACAATCTACGTTGTGTCTCAAAATCTGAATTTTTACCTTGAAAACTATGTCAATTTATCGAACCCTGGTCTTTTCCCACCTGAGATTTCAAAAAATTGTGCATTTCCTCGCACGAGACAACATTTTCTCGTGTGAATTTTGGCATTTCCTCACATGAACAAGCACTTCCTCATGCGAGCCTATACCCTAATTTCCAAAACAGCAAGCTATTTCCCATTGACTGGTGAATTTTCTGCCTGATCTGATTTTTGTTTGAGGTCTGTTTGCCTATTCTCTTATTGTTCACTATCTAAAACAGAGTGTCTCAAGCTGTGAACCAAATTATTACTACTTAAAATCATATTGTATCCCTATTTTTTGTCCTATCTTATTGTGCTTTTGTACTTTGTGATGCGATAGTCACATCTTGGTTGTTCTAGCCATACTCTTGACGATTCATATCAAGTGCATTTCATAGCTTGGCTATTCTAGCCTCTTACATCCCCTTTTTCACTATCCTAGAGATATATTTCTAGAATAATCCCAAGTCCTCTCTCATTTCTTTTTCATCTATATTTGTTACAACTAAAAGCAACAACACATTCCCCATCTGTGGTATCGGACAAGGTAGAGGTAGATCTTGTAATCAAGGAAGAGGTCATTCCGAACCCATTATCCAATCTAAGTGTTGTGAGGGATCCTCAAGTTCCTCTTCATTAAGTACATTGAAAGATAGCCCATCTCAATCCTCATCTCTAGTATTCTAGGAGTGTTATAATCCTTTATTTCAAAGACAACTTGAATTATTGTTTCAAGAACAATATAACCCATTGTTCCAAGATCAGCAAAACTCTGAAGGGTCACATTCTAGAATTAATCCTATTGACCCCCTTGAACCTATCGACCCTTTTGATCCCATTAACACACCAAAGGTTACCTTAGCCATGCCCTTTTGGCATTATTCATATCATTTTACTGAGTCTACATGCATTGCACAATCCCACATTGACAGGATGGGAGATCCATTTCATTTTGACTTCCAACCGGGCCAATACAACAAAACTCACGAGCAATCTCAAAATAACCAATATCCTAGTCAATCTTGAAATGACCAACATTATGATCAATCCCAAAATGATCAGAATCAAGACCAATCTCAAAACAAATCTCAAGGCGATCGGCAGCCATATCACTATCACCCTCCTCCACATGACCAGAATCAAGATCAAGTCCCAAGCATTTATGAGATTCTTAGTAATGATGATGAGATGATAACCCAAAATGACATAGATGCTAAAAAATCCAACAAGATTCTTATCAAGATGATGGAGATCCTCCTTCTAGAAGAGAAGGAGAAATACTTTCTTGAGCTGGCCAAACAAGGGACCAAATTATTCTAGACACTTATACCTAGAATGAAAAATGTCACCTAATCCACAGTGCTTCACAATATGTCATTGTAGCCAATGACTTGTATAGGATGTCTAGATGGTGCCCTCCTTAGGTGTCTAGAACCCGATGAGTCCAAACATGTGTTAGCTGAGGTGCATGAAGGCATCTGTGGTTCTCATTCGAGCAGTCTGACATTGCTTCATAAACTTATTAGAGCTGGTTACTATTGGCCAGATATGGAAAAAGAAGCTATACAATATGCCAAATATTGCAAATAATGTCAGCTTCATGTAAATCTGACTCATGCTCCTGACACGGAGCTCATTCCCTTCATCAGTTTCTAGCCGTTTCAGCAATGGGCCTTTGATTTGGTGGGTTAGATACATCCATCTTCCTCAAGAGGATACAAGCTCATTATCGTAGCTACAAATTATTTTACCAAATGGGTTGAGGCAGTGCCTCTAACTATAGTTGATGGCAAATCTGTTGCTAGGTTCATACTAAATTACATCATCTATAGATATGGTTTACATCATACTAAATTACAATGGGGGGCAATTCAAGAAAAAGGACCTAAAGGAATTATGTACTAAGTTCAGAATCACTTAGCATTGGTCCTTGATCTATTATCCCTAGGGTAATGGATAGGCAAAAGCTTCCAACAAGACAATTCTCAAGATCCTACATAGAATAGTTCATAAATCTGGAAGAGATTGGTACCTCCAGATTAATCCAACTTTATGGGCCTATAGAACAAGCATTCAAACACAAATAGGGGCCACACCCTTTTCCTTAGTCTATGGTGTGGATGATGTATTTCCTATTGAGGTCGAGATTCCTACATTGTGAGTCTCTCTGAAGAACCTCATTATTGATGAAGACATTGGAATATCTCAGCTACAAGAGCTAGAGTTACTGGATAAACATCGACAAGTGGCGTTCGGTCATCTAAGAGCATACAAGAAGAGAATGTCTAAGAGCTATAATAAGAATGTCAAACCAAGGGAATTCCAAGTGGGTGATCTTGTCCTGAGAGAGAACCCCAAGAATCAACAACAGCGGATACAGAAGGGAAAGTTTGAACAAAACTGGCTTGGTTTGTACATTATCACTGCAGCATTTGGGTCTAGTGCTTACCAACTATCTACTACTAAAGTAGAATAGCTCAAAGAGCTGATCAACGCTCTGCACCTAAAAATATTCTATAGTTGAGACATCTCTGTGTGCTCCTATACATACTTTATTCTGACAAAATCCTAAAAATTGAAAAATGTCGTAAAAAAATGATCATCTTAGTGAAAACCTGGTAAACAGGCTCTTTGATGTATCTATTATCCTGGTGAAAACCTGGTAAATAAGCACCTTGATAATAATAAAAAAAAAAATTCAAAAATTCAACAATACAAAAAAATTGAAAAATTGGAAAATGCAAAAAAAATCAAAAAAAGAGAAAAGTACAAAAAAAATGAAAAAGAAAAAATGTGCCATTGATGAACACCTGGAAAACAGGCATCATGGTAGCAAAAATAGAATCTCTACCAAGATGGTGAAAACCTGGTAAATAGGTGCCTCTTGTTCCCCAATGCTATACCCATTGCGTCACTACTTGGCTCTTACTTTCCTGCTTTAGTTCATTTCCTACTTTAGTTTGCTAAGCTCATGCACTTGCTCTTAGTTATCTTCAAGATTTTTCTTGACTCTACATGGATTGAAACTAGTCACACTTGGGGGCAACTTCCTAGTCTAGCGGACATTGTCCTATTGTTTGTAAAGGATTTTCCTTGCATCAGTCACTAGTGGTTCATACTGCATCTACCTACTAATGCCTAGCTATTATTGAGATTTCTCTCCTTGATGATCTCTCGTATCGATCACCAGTGGTTCTCACTATGCATGCCTATTGATACCTAGCTACCGCTTAGATCTCTCTTCTTGAGGATCCCTCGTACATCAGTCACTAGTGGGTCTCACCGCGTCTACCTACTAATGTTTCATTCGCTCTCAGATCTCTCTCCTTGAGGATCTCTTGTATCAGTCACCAGTGGTTCTCACTGTGTCTACCTGCTGATACTTTGTTAGTACTCCAATTTCTCCTTGAGACTATCTCTCATGTCAATCACTAGTGGTTCTCACTGCATCTATCTTCTATCACTGTCCTATTGAGACTTCTCATGCTATATACTTCCAATCCGACATCAATCCGCTAAAATTGAAAAATAAAAACCAAATTTGTAACTCTCTCAAGCATGCTAAGCTTTTCTTTTGTGTGTTTGTCTTTTCTCTTTATCATTCCTCCTTGAGAAAATCTAAGATGTCTCTCTTAACTGAGAGAAGTGAAGATTGGGGGCTTGATCTTTTCTTTGCTTTCTATTTTTTGGTTTAGTTCCAATGATCCAATGAATCTATGTAAGAGGGGTGTCCACTATGAGAGCCTTCATCACATGTTGGATGGCCATGTGTATCTCGACTCCTTTTATATGGAAACTTTGGTGAGGTTGGTTCTTCTCCCTGTTTATTTGAGTGACTTCTTTCTGCTACAAGTGAAATCGCAAATGCTCATCTTGTGAAGTGAACGTAAGGGTCACTGTGAGCACCTTCGATATTCTTTTCATTCACTCAACAAAAGGAAAAAACTCTCGTGTGTCTGGCGTGTCTATATGCAAGAAACAATTAGGTCATTCTAGCAACTATGCTTTAATGCTTCTATTAACTTGCTAAATCAAAAGGAATAGGTGTTCAGGTCATTTTGGCTTCTTATGCCTTAATGCTTACACCTCATTCTAAAAAATTTAAGACTAATGTCATATTCATATTCTCATGATTGCAATGTCAGTGAGGGTTGTATGGCATCCTACAACCATCCGTTACTAAAAACTCTATGATGATAATAAAATGGGTCCAACAACCAAGTCCTAGGGTTTGCATCTAGCTTAGGCTTGCATTTTCATTCTAGCCTTACATTGAGATAGTGTTTTGGTGTTCACTTTATTTCCTTCTCTTGGATTTATTCGTTGAAGGTTCTCATCTTCAGTCCCGGGTTCATCTTGGCTGCACAAGTGTTTGATCCTCGCTCTTGATCTTCAAACATTTTTTTTGGTTAGTACCTGTCATATATTGTGACATCCTGCATGAAATTATTAGTACCATATCCATTGCATTTCCATTGGCATCCATAAACTCATATGCATACATTCAATATCTACATATTCATTTACATGTGCATCCATTATAAGCATAAATCAAATCATACATTACAGTCATTCATCTACCATCTATCATTTCATTCCACATTGCATACTCATATATAAAATAAAACATGTGCACATTCATCTACATATACATAAAGGAATCATGTGCATCTCATATCTAATCCATACATCTAAGCATATAGGAAACATCTCATAAATATCAACATAAAAGAAATATACACACAAGTACAGTGATATCAAAAGTTGAGCTCATATATATATATATATATATATATATATATATATATATATATATATATATATATATATATATATATATATATATGTATATATACATACATATATATATATATATATATATATATATATATATATATATATATAGATGTATATATATATATATACATATATGTATATACATATATATATATATATATATATATATATATATGTATATACATATATATATATATATATATGTATATGTATATATATATACATATATGTGTATATATATATACATATATGTATATATATATATATGGATCGATCAATGTCAGTACAATCAAAAGAATGGTGCTACTTGAGCATAGTCTATCAAAAATGGGGCAATACGTCAATGTATCATATGTCCTAGAGCTAACTCTACCCTGGTGGAGGTGGAGGTGGTGGTCCCTATGGGTGTGCCTATGGTGGTGGTCCCTATGGAACGGCCCATGCCCCAGCATACTCTAAGAATGGTGGAACCTACTTCGCTAAATCTGGCGCTACACCCACATACGCTGTATAATAATATGTTGATTGTGCAGCGTCATATCTATTCTCAAGCTGGGCCCTAGCCAACACCTCCTGTAGCCCTCTAATCTCTCGATCTCGCTCTGCTACTCGGGTCTCATGTACGATGACCTTTGTGTGGAAGTCATCCCGCTTCCGATGTACCTTTCTAATCCTCTCTCGGCTCTTCCAAAGAGCCTCCTGTAACTATGGGACTTGACCTCCCCCAAGTGGATCCTCTGTCGCCTGATCCTGCATATCTGTATCATCACCCTATGCCCCCTTGTCAGGAGGTGGCTGTTGAGATGTGTCCCCAGTCCTTGTAATACCCCAAAAATGGGCTATAGGTTCATTAACCTCCTACATCATCAAATTGATCGAAATTGAAATCAAAGTCCTAACCTAAGGCACATCTGCACATCAAGTTTATCAAAAACCTAATTGATTATCTTAATTTTGCATCAGGGAATATTCTTTGAAATATCCCTTATTTATCCTAATTATCTTTGATTTTATAATTATTTGGTGATAAATCCTATTTATCCTAAAGTTTGATTAATTGAATATTTTGAATATTTAATTAATCAGATTTAATTATGCCCTTAATTATTTAATTATATTTATTCCTAAATTGTATTATTTAATTTTGACAATAAATCAAAAATCTCATGACTAATTGATTAAATTTTTATTTAATTAATTAATGTCAATTGTCAATATTTAATGATATAGTTTTTGAATAAAAGTTTTATTTAATAATTGATTAACCCATAAATCAATTATTTTAATTTAAAAATCAGTTAAGTTGAAGATAAATCACTTTATTTATTTAATTAATTCATAATTATCTATGCACATTTGAAGGAGCAATTAAACTTTAAATCAGAAAATCAATTCAAGTTGTTATATTTTGGAAACTCAACATCTATTTTGAGTTGAAAATTGATCTAAACTTCTAGTTTAAGTTAAAATTTATTTTTGCATGATTTGCATGATTTTGTGAGTTGATCTGTTTCTAATTTCTTGTTGACTCAAAAATCAACCTGAGTTTATCAAGAGTGATTTATGGATTTTCTCAATACATCCTCAAGCCTTGGATTTCTATAAAAACAAGGCTCAGCTCTTCATAATAAATCCCTCAAGCTTTCAATCTCTCTAAATCTCTCGAATTTGCACAATTGCTCTAGTGAAATTGCATACGAAGAATCAAGCTTTTGCGACAGGCAACTTTGTGACATCATTCATAGTTTTTCATAGCATTTCATAGTTTTCATATCAATCCATATCATTCTTAGATTAAATTTGCATATCATTTCAAATTCATTCTAGCTTAGATTCATACAGTTTTTCATTCTAATTGCATAGAAAATACAAAAATGTAGATTAATCTGCATTCATTCTACATTCATTATCATTTGCATTGAAATCCTTCGTTTAGGTGTTGCATTGTCACTAATCTCAGTCTAATCTTAGAATACATACTCGCACCTATTAGAAGGCAGTAAATCGCCTAGTTAGCTTAGTTTCAATTACTTGCAAATTTTGATTTTGCTAACCTCTAATGTTTTGCTGAAGTGTTGTGTCCATAACTAGGTACAATTTTCACACACACATTCATTCAAGTCTGTAAAATACATTTATTATTTTCCCAATCAAATATTTCCTCAGTAATCAAGACAACAACCACGTCTAGTTGTTGATTCATCTAAAGACCTTGTCGCTTGGGGCATATCAAATTCATTGAGATCCATATCAATCTGGTATTCTCTTAATCTTGTAAACTAAATCATCTCTTAATCACCATGGTTCATTAGTGTTATTTCCTTGGTTTTTCGTAACTAAAGGGTTCGAATGTGATATCATTTTGATTCCTTTGGACAATCAGGTCTAGAATCAGGTCACTCACTTCTTCATAATCATAATGTTTAGAATCAGGCATTTTGATATTTTTTCGTAATTTTTGCCCCACTTTTAATCCCGAAATAATTTTACAAAGTGGTGAATAGATTTGTGTTATGTTGGTTCAGTCAAATCCTTAGGTCTTTCTTGTCTAGGAGTGGAGTTTCTCCATTGAGTTTCCATCTTTTCCCTTTCTTCCATATTGTATAACTGGGTGGGTATTTCTCATTGTCTTGATTCATATGGGTAGTTTAGATCCTTACTCAATGGAGATTCTCAGATGGTACTACTTCAGATGAATTGATTTGTACATCATTCGATCTGAATATGAAGAAAGATGAAGGGGCGGAAAATTTAGTTTGGCCTTCTCCTTTTGCGGATTTTCGCACCCAGAGGGTAAAACTCCGCAATGAGTTATATCTAATATTTGCAGACTTCAAAATGGAAAAGTGAGAAAAGTTATGGATAAATCAGTTGATTATCATCATATTCTAGCAGTGGGAGTCATTCGGAAATTGATAAGGTGATCAGAAAAGGCACTGGCGGAAAATTCAAAACTGGCTTCTCCTCCTGCAGACTTTCGCAGTCAAAAGGTGAAACTCTGCCAGAAGTGTAAATACAGCCTACAGTTTGGAATTGAGAGAGAAAAATTATGTTTTGCTTAAGATCATCCAAGTACTGAGATGTCCCAATGATGAGAGAAATTTGAAATCCATTAAGTCATGTAAAAAGAAGATTTGCAGAAAAATGGAAACTGGCTTCTCCTGTGTGGGTTTCCTACCTTCGAAGGTGATTTTCCGCATCTGATTAAAACTCCTGATTACAAGCATGGTAAGTTCTTGAATTGATCATAAAACATATCTGGAAAGGTAATGGAAGTAAATTGGGTGAAATGGTAAAGATTTTTTCAAGTAAAATTGAGCTAAGCGGATTTTTCCCTAGGGAGTACTCCATTTTAATTTTTCCGCAATAGAGTTAAACGGGAATAAGGTAGTAATAAAGGAAGTAACCGTTAAGCCAACGGGTAAAGTGAAAAGACATGGATAAATCCGTTATAACTTTCAGTCCAATGGATTGATCATTTATTTCATTTGTGTGGCGCGGATTTTGAAAGCCTAACGGGTATATTAAGGTTTCTATATAAGGAACAGTGTAACTGACTTTCAAATTACCATTCTCTTATTTTGAATCGTTATGCTGTTAGATTGAACATTGGAATTGCTAATACAGTATTTACAAAGTTATTGATCCTGTTCATTTACATTTTCAAGATCCTTAGTTGACATCTATTTGATCAAATGGCTCGATTCTCTGGATTTGATGGTTTGGGTGGAATCCGATCAACATGGCAGAATATCACAGATACTTCTCTCCGCTTCTATGATATGCTTGATTTTCAGAGAAGGTTGAGAACTGAACCAATTCACCCTATTACTGAGAAGCTCCGTGGAAGTGGACTGGTGGAGGCAGTGGGATTTCCTGTTGCAGTTCAAGCTCCGGAGTTGATTGTGGAATGCATCAACCACTACAATCCGGATACGAAGCAGATTTTGTTGCCAGATCAAAGTGTGCTGATTTCAGTGGATAGGAAAACAGTTGTGAATTGTCTGAGAATTCCCAAACGTGAAGAGTTCTCCGCATTGACAATTGGAGGAGCTAGATCAGAGTTCTCCCTAAAGAAAATGGTGTGGAGGAAAGAAATCATGAAGTCTTGGTTCCAGAAACCAAGGGGAGCCAAAAGTAAGGTCCCTAAAACTCTTTTTGGCACTGATCTCAAGCCTGAGATCATTGATATTCTGGTTCTTCTACATCGACTCAAAGGTGAGGTAGAGGCTTTTAATTTTGTGGAGCAATATTTCTTCTTAGTGCAAGTCATTTGCTCAGACACACAATACATTGACTGGGCTTATGAAGTCAGTGAATCTCTCTCTAGGGCTCTCAGTGCAGCTAAGATTTTTAATTCTTTCTATATGTCATCATTCCTGATATATATGTTGGCCTCTTTGCAGTTGTGGCTAGGACTTCCTAGATTAGAAAACTTTCCAGATAATGTTAAAAGTTATGAGTTTTATCCATGCTTGCAGCTTCAGAATAGTTACTCAGAATATATTCGGGTTAATGATGCCTTTACCATGAGAATTTGCAGGGAGCTTCAAGGGTGTCCGGAGCGGAGATTCAGCCCAGAGGCAATGGCAGTAATCAGTCAATTTGGCTATTATTTTATACAATTCTCATCGTTCTCTTATTTAGGTCTTGCAGCGTACGATGGTTTCCCCTTGAAGCTGCCGAGATACCCGGATGATATGATCGTGCTGATGGAGATCGTACGACAAGCTCTGCAGGTGAACGTGTTGAGTGCCGGTCTGCGAAAGAAGGGATATGAGTTCCCTATAAAGGTTGGAGCTTATAGCTGCAAGTCCAGATCAGATGCAAAGAATATGATGAGGGCATTTGAAGGAAAGTTCAAATTGCAAGAGTATGAAGTTTTGAGACCCATGTTTGATCCGAATGGGTATGCTCGAGATGTGCTCCAGATTGGACATGTGATCAAACATGTCACCACCATAGAAGATTACTAGGTAGATTGCGAAAATGAGCTGGAGAGCAGAGATCGTGCCTTTGCTAGATTTATGGTGGATCAAGTGAGGACTTATGGTATAAATTTGGATGTTGAAGGACTGCAAGATGATGGCCAGTACATGTATAGTAATACATATCTAACGAAGTTGAGAAATACTCCAGTCAGTTCAGAGCCTTATACCAATGAAGAAGAAGATCTGGATGTTATGGTGGCCAGAATCATAAAAAGGACTGGAAAATGGGTAGAATGGACGGCCAAGAAGGGCTGAACTAGGGGTAAAGCTTCCCAAAAATCCCCAGCTGCTGCTACTCCCACTTCCTCTCATAGTGCTACACCCAGTGTATCATTAGCAGCCACTCAAGGACCAGCCATACCCGTGGGAGGAGGAGACCAACCACTAGATAAAAATGTTCCCTTGGTTCAAACTTGTCAAGGTGGTCCCTTACCGGTTATTGGAACCCAGTCCGCTGCTGAAGAAAAAGAGGCTGAGAAGGAAAAGGATAGTGCTTCTACCCCAATCTATGTTCCTCATACTCCCTCATCTCCATCTCCACAAGTTACACCTGTACCATCCCCTCATAATACACCATCTCCATCTCCTCATCATAGCCCTATTCCATCTGAGAAGGCCCCTGTTTTGAAGTCACCTGGTTCTCCGATTCAAGTGGTAGAGATCGAAGATGAAGATAGCAGTAGTAGTGAATATGCTGAAACTGATAAAGATGTGGAAGAAGCTCAAGAAGAAGGGAAAGCTACAAGCTCATCCAGACTCCTCGTTAAGGATTCGAAGAGTCCCTTCTCTGCGGGAACAGTGGTAAAGACTCCGGTAAAGAAGAAGATGTTCAACATCGAGTCTCTAGGAGCGGCCTCCAAGGTGATTGGTACTGAATCCTGGCTCGAAGACACATTGGAAAGGAAAAGAAAGAGGAAAGATGAAGGTGCCCCTTTGAAAGATATTATTTCTCAGGCAGTTCGTTCTGGGTCTGCCATGGTGAAGGCCAAAAAGCTGAAAACTCTGTCAATTCTGGGACAAGATCCAGAAATAGGGCATCTGACAATGGAGATAGCCAAGCCAAGTAAAGTAGGGAGACTTGAAGATATGACTCTTGAAGACTTTACTCTGCATTCTATTGACCTTGGAGAGGCTAGGCATGATACAAAGGTGGGCCTATGGAGATTGGGTAACGAGATCATAGAGAATCAATTGGAAGATCTCAAATTGTCAAAGATCAGAATGAAGTCTGAGATCGAGGAGCTCAAGAGATTCATTAGGCAGTTAGTTGTCCCATTGGCAACTATTACTGGGGTGCCAGCTACTAAAAATCCCACAACTGAAGAAGTGCAAGCCTTCATCTCCCAGCTGCAGAAGGATCGACATTTCGGGCAAATTGGGAAAGAATGGATCGATAAGCTTAATGCAGATGGAGTCTCTTTAATAGATCAGATTGGAAATGTCATCATCTGTCTAGAAACCGAAAAGAATAATATATCTTCCAATCTAAACATATTGGCTACAAAGAGGGGAAGATGTGATGAATGCGTTTCTCTGCTAAAGATGGTTATCCAGATGAAGGCAAAGGAAGCAGTAGAGGCGAAGATTCTAAAGAAAGGTAATGAGCCCCTATTTGAATGGCTTCAAAGTATGCAGTTCAAAACAGATATGATCAAGGAAGCCGAAGAAGGACTTAAGGAAATAGAGAATAAAGTTAAAAATACTCAAAACAGAGCATTAGAACTAATGAAAGGTCTGCATTCTGAACCACAGACCAGTGGTCAAGGGAAGGCTCTAATTAGAGTAGAAGTGATGAAGAACAAATTCTCTGTTTATTTAAGTAATCTATCAAGTGTAGCTACCAGTAGTCAAAACAGAGTGACAGAATTACAGGCCCTTGGCGGATGTGTACATGTGGCAGCTGAGGAGTTAATGGATCAGGTAAATTCTGTAAAGGAATTAGCCAGAGAGCATTCAAGATGGCTCTTAAGGTATACTAATGTACATGTGCCTAGTAATGATGAGCTAATTCCTATTGTAGTCGCTGCCAGGGCATATAAAGCGAAAATGGACAAGGGGAAGACGTCAAAATAATGCCTCCTTTTCATTTTCCTATGTTTATTATGTAAATTCTGTAATATGACAAACTGGCACCTTGCCATTTGTCTTCTGAGAAGATGAACCGATTGGTTTTCCCATTGTAACGGTCATCTCTCGTCTCTATATATTTGAAGTTGAAAGATTAATGAAAGGTCGGCAAATTTTTGGTGTGAATTCTTGTTGCAGAGACAACTGAGTTTTGTACCATTTCTTTACTGCCCGCTCTCTTCATATGTGTATGTTATATTTCCTTAAATGTTGAATTGAGATAGTCAGGTGAATAGAGTTACATTTTGTTATTTCACTTTAATTGAACTGGTAAATCAATCAGAGAGTTGAAACTAGTTGTGGGAAATATTTTCGTTAGTGTTTCGTTCATATATGCATTTCATTCTGTCATTTCATAAGTATTATGTTGTTCTGTTGCATGACGGAGTTCATAAGATTGTGAAGTTTTCGAACACAGCAGTGTCTGTTAATTTCCTCATCTGCATATTCATATTTTGCATTATATTTCATAATTAGCGTCATCTCATAGTTGCTTTGTTGAGAAATTCATAAGATTGTGAAGATCACTGCATAGCTTCATGCATTTGAATCTCGCCTGAGTTTTCACTTGCCTGAGTGAAACTCGGTTTACCTCTACTGCTCTCGGGTTAAGAGCATACCCAGTGTTAGTTTAGAATTGAAACAAAGTTCATTGAATATTATTCACATAGGGAGCTGTACCTTAATTCAGAGGGAAACTAGTTATTCTCAGAAATAGTTTCCCAACTGTTGTGTAAGTTGTTCTTCATCACAAATTGGGCAAATTAAGAGACAGAAAGAAGAAGAACAATCTGTTTACCAACAGTAATCACCGATTCATTGTTGTTATAGTTAACATTATCTTTGGTCAATCAAGACCTAACATCTTTAAATCTTTCAATCGATTTCTGCCTCAGAATCAGTTCATCTTTCAGATCAATCTCAAACATCTTTATCAAACACAAACTAATCTTTGAACCACTACGCTTCGCACAGTGATTCAAAGAGGGGCAAAATGTAATACCCCAAAAATGGGCTATAGGTTCATTAACCTCCTACATCGTCAAATCGATCGAAATCGACATCAAAGTCCTAACCTAAGGCACATCTGCACGTCAAGTTTATCAAAAACCTAATTGATTATCTTAATTATGCATCGAGGAATATCCCTTATTTATCCTAATTATCTTTGATTTTATAATTATTTGGCGATAAATCCTATTTATCCTAAAGTTTGATTAATTGAATATTCTAAATATTTAATTAATCAGATTTAATTCTGCCACTTAATTATTTAATTAGATTTAATTCTATTTATTCCTAAAATGTATTATTTAATTTTGATAATAAATCAAAAATATCATGACTAATTGATTAAATTCTTATTTAATTAAATAATGTCAATTGTCAATATTTAATGATATAGTTTTTAAATAAAAGTTTTATTTAATAATTGATTAACCCATAAATCAATTATTTTAATTCAAAAATCAGTTAAGTTGAAGATAAATCACTTTATTTATTTAATTAATTCATAATTACCTACGCACATTTGAAGGAGCAGGTAAACTTTAAATCAGAAAATCAATTCAAGTTGTTATATTTTGGAAACTCAACATCTATTTTGAGTTGAAAATTGATCTAAACTTCTGATTTAAGTTAAGAAGTTCTTTTTGCATGATTTTGTGAGTTGATCTGTTTCTAATTTCTTGTTGACTCAAAAATCAACTTGAGTTTATCAAGATTGATTTATGGCTTTTCTCAATACATCCTCAAGCCCTGGATTTCTATAAAAACAAGGCTCGGCTCTTCATAATAAATCCCTCAAGCTTTCAATCTCTCTAAATCTCTCGAATTTGCACAATTACTCTGGCAAAATTGCATACGAAGAATCAACCTTCTGCGACAGGCAACTTTGTGAGATCATTCATAGTTTTTCATAGCATTTCATAGTTTTTCATATCAATCCATATCATTCTTAGATTAAATTTTCATATCATTTCAAATTCATTCTAGCTTAGATTCATACAGTTTTCATTCTAATTGCATAGAAAATACAAAAATATAGATTAATCTGCATTCATTTTACATTCATTATCATTTGCATTCAAATCTTTCATTTAGGTGTTTCATTGTCATTGATCTTGGTCTAATCTGAGAATACATACTCGCACCTTCTAAAAGGCAGTAAATCATCTGGTTAGCTTAGTTTCAATTACTTGTAGATTTCAATTTTGCTAACCTCTAATGTTTTAATAAAATGTTGTGTCCACAGCTAGGTACAATTTTTACACACATTTTTGGTGCCCACCGTGGGGCCCTAAAATGGGTTCCATTTCAATTCTGATCATTTCTATCAATTTTCTATCATTTTCTAGTCAATTCTATGATTTTATTCTCTATCTGTACAATTTTCATATGAGTTTTGTCAGGAAGTCATGCCAAGACCCTCTGAGTGTCATACGACATTCAGTGTTTTCAAGCCTCGTATCATCTATTATAGATTGTCATTTGGAAACTACATTATCATGTGGGCATATACCCATTTTCGTACGAGTTTCCAGATTGTCGTACCAAAGGTGACCTAGTGTCGTATGAGGTTTGGATTGTCGTATGAGAGGTAACCCATTGTTGTACGAGTTTTGATACCAAAATTTAATTGTCATTTCAGATTTGCAGGCAGTTTTCCAAATTTAATTTTCAGATTTGGACTAACAGCTAACCCTAACAATTGAGATCTACTATTTCTGATCGGTATTGGTTGATTTTGATTGGAAAAGCGCAACAAAAATTGCTAAAATGAGTAAAATTATACTAAGCACATTGCGAAGAATTTAGGTATTCTTTTACATCTGATAACACTTCATTTTGGGATATAAAAACAAACTCTCTTATGTCAAGCTTGAGTAACTTTCCAGCTTTTCTAAATCAAACTTCAGTTTTGGGCTATAAAATGAACATAGATTTGCTTTTTGCATCTCTGTTACACATAGTAAATAGGCCCTATGAACAATATTTGTGGATGATCTAGAGAGATTGGGCTTCATTTGTTTGCTTTGCATGTGAAGCTCTTCTTGATGAAGGATCCCCTTGTAGGTAGGGAAGGTTACTATGATTATCTCACATTCCACTTGGTTTGGTCCCCAGCTTTTGATCGATGCGTTCTCTCTCTAGGGAGATTGATAGACATAGTTTTTGACATCACAAATCTTGGTGAGATAATTTTAGTCTTAGCATGTCAGATTTATCTATCTGTTGTGTTTGGGTAAAAGTGAAAAGGCTAGAGGATTATGCTCTACTCCCTTTTTGGGTAGTATCAAAAACTCAGATCCTTAGATCTGGACCAAGTCCCCATGTGGTATCTTTTGTGAGTCACCTTTAGAGAGGGCTAACTATAGTGGACATTCCCTTCATTGGGTCAACCACTTGGATGGAACCTCAAGCGGTAATATCCATTTTCATCATGGTAGCAACAGTCGCTATATAAATGTCTTTGTGGAAGAAATCTCCACAAGTTTGGTCTCTTATTGGGCTATCAGATCTCCCTAGCAGCTCCTAATTGATTAAATTCTTGGGCTATGTCAAAACTTTGGTGCACCTAGGTTGGAGTTTTCCCTCTTGAGATCACAAAAGCTACAGAGTCAGACCATTACTACAAACCCTAATGAGGCCAATTTTTCATTTTCTAGGACTATGTACATTATTGAAAAACTTTTGAGAACATACACAAGTAGCACTCCTAGGAATTGGTAAAATAAGTCACTTGATTGTTCATACATAGGGTTGCTTTGTCCCCTGTTCATTATTTTCAGACGTGCTTGAAATCACTTACATGTTGTTTTGCATGCTTGTTTATCTACTTGATTATTGAAAACGAACCATCCCGAAATGAACTTCAAATCTGGACAGAAAAACCTTGTAACCAAACTGATTCTGAAAATTGAGAAATTGCAAATCTGATGCAAAATTCCTTTCTGGAGTCAAAAGTCATCCCGGAGTCTCAAAAACTCATACGATTTTCTAGAAAAAGCTGTTCCAGAACCCCTATATTGTCATACGGGAGCCTATACATTATCGTATGAGTTTTGTGAGGAAAATTCAAACAAAATCAAACCCTGGTGTCAACTATTGTACAAGCATTGTCAATTGTCATGCTAGAGCCTACCCAAACTCATACAAGCCTGGAGAAAGTCATATGAGAATTTTGAAAAATTGCCAAAAACATGCCAAAATTGCCAAAAATCTAGTTTTTATAGCCTGCTTCCAGATTTTGTCAAAAAAATCATTGTGTCAGGAATAGAGCAGTACCATGAAAGAATCCAATCATTTTTCCTAAAGTGGTCTCTTGAGTTTGATCTAGCCTTCTGACCTATCAATTTGAATCTTTTTCATCTTGTGTCAAAACCTTGTCAAAATTATCCTCAACTCAATCTTCAAACAAAAATGGCTAGGTGTTGCGAGCTCATGTCCACCATCTTTTGGGCATCTACCCATACTACTAGGGCACAATATCCTTCATTTATGTCCAATATATCTTCAATCAACCCAATCTTGACAAGGTTGCGTCATTCGATCTTCTTGAATCAATTCATTCCTCAGTTGTCTTCATCTTGTTCTTTTGTTTCACCCAATGTTAATGGTGGAAACTAGAGCTTCCTCACAACAAAAACAAGGAGAAAAACCCAAACTCTCTTCAGCTGCATCTTCTGTGATTGCTGAGACATTTCATGAACCTTTTGATAGAACTAAATTTGCAGAAGATGCTCTTGGAAATCTGTACTTTATAGGTGGTTACGTCACCCCTCCTACATCAATCCACGCAGTTCATCAAACAACTCCTCATTAATCAACTCCTGTTAATTCCTCTAACAACACCATGTCTCAAGGAGGAGGAAACCAAGGGTCTCAAGGACATCAATCCCAACATGGTGTGAATCAAGAACCCACACCTACTGAAATTTCTCAATATCAAAACAATGATAACTTCAAGAAAATTATGAGGCATTTCTTGAAAGAAGATAGAGAAACATACTTCCTAGAGTTGAATTGCCAAGGGTATAAACTTCCTCCAAACTTTAATGTTGAAGATATCATCACACATGAGGAAGAAACTCATATCACAGCTATGATGAAACAGATGCATGTCATTCAAGTCAAGCTCAACAAACTTGAAAAAGAGAAGGAACCTAAGGAGTTCTCCATGGAGGCTCTATGTCCTTTTCCATTTGATAAAGACTTGTTTATGCCACCATTCCCAAAATGAGTGGAGATGCCTGAATATTATAAGTATGATAGAAACTTTGATCCTCAAGATCATGTCAGAGAATTTTGTACTCAATCTATGGAATTCATGCATGATGCAACTTACCTAATGTGTCTTTTCCCTCGAGCTCTGGGAGGGTCAACTATTCATTGGTTCTCTAGAATGCCTCCAACAATCAAAACTTTTGAGGAGTTAATCAAACTATTCTATCAACAATACTCCTATAACATCTAACATCTAGTCACTATGATCGACATTTTCAATCTGAAACAAAACTCGAGAGAACCATTACTGACTTTTCTCAAAAGATGGAGGAAGAATTTTTCTCTATATGCTAGACCCATTCTAGAAACTGAGAAGCTGGAAATTTTCATCAACAACCTTGTTCCAGAAGTCAACTACCATTTGCAAATGCAAAATCATACATCCTTTGATAAAATAGTAGAAAATGCAATCAAAATTGAGAAAGTACTTGTACAAAAAGGAGACATATCACTTCAAAAGGACAAGTATGAATCTAGATCTAGTTCTAAAGAAAAAGGAAAAAATTGGAACAAGAATAAAGGTGTCATCACCGATGGCATTATTGATACTATCTATGCCCCATCTAAGGCACCCGCTTTCAATCTCACTGTTGGTACCCAATCTATCAAAGCTTTAGAGGCAAAAGCAACTGACTTAAACAAGAAATAATTTGACTATAAACCTTGGGATACAGATCCTAAATGCAAGTTTACTCCTCTCGGAGAGTCTCTAGAGTCCGCCATGAAAACTCTGTTGGCCAACAACATCATCACCCTACTTGAGATAAAGGTATTTGATCTTGAACCTAAACCAAAATGGTGGAGAGAGAATGATTTCTATGAATTCCATCACAATAAGGGTCATAAAACCAATAACTGCATACACTTGAAACACATCATACAAGACAAAATTTATAATGGAGAAATTGTAATTGACAATCATAAAAGAAATAATGATCATACAACATTCATGGAACCATTTTTGAAACATGGGCAAGAAGATTCATCTTCTCAACCTAATGTGGGTTCCAAAGTCAACTATGCCTATTCCAGAAATAATGTTGTCATAAATATGGTTGAACCATGCCTATCTAAATGTTGCAATGTCATCACAATTGTAAGAAAGGATAGAGAGAATCAATCAGTGAATGCAGTTACTCGATCACAAGCTCAGACGCATCTACAAGGACAAACTTCTTATTCATAAAATGTCCCTAAGATTCCTTTTAATCTTTCATCTGCTTCTAAATAGAAGGCTACCTCTAAATCATCAAATCCTAATGACACGATACCCACATCTTATAGCATTTTCCAACAAATCTAGCATACCAACGCAAAAATCTCAATGTTTGAGTTGCTTCAGATATCTCCTGCTCATAGAGCCATTCTAGACAAAGCTCTTCTCAGACCCAATGTTCCTGACAACCTTGAGTTAGATAGATTCCAGACTATGGTTGGTCATCTGATGTCTCCCCAGTATATCTCCTTTTTAGGGGAAGATGATAACTCCTTGATTCATCTACATAACCAACCCTTGCAAATTGAAGACTTGATCCAAAACCACCATGTCAAATGTGTTTTGATAGATGGGGGTGTTGGCCTAAACATTTGTTCTTACAGCTTGATCACACACTTGGGATTATTTGAAACTTCCATTGATCCTAAGAAGAAGATAACTATCAAAGCATATGATGAGAAAGAAAGATCTTCCAAAGGAACTATTGTCTTACTGATCAGAATAGGACCCGTTATTAGAGACACCATATGTCAAGTTCTCGATCTACCTTTGGATACATGAAATGCATGCTATTCCTTCTACATACCATCAATGTGTGAAATTTCCTTATGAGGGAGTAGAGGTCACAATTCTAGCTGACATATCTAGGACTTGCAATGCATTGAAAGAAAGTGCTGACAAACGTGTTCCTAACAATAAAAAATCTTTTGCTAAGAAAATAGACGTGGCGTCTACCTCCAAAATTGAAGATATTGCAAAAGAAGTCAAAATCCAAGACAATGGCATGGGAGAATACACAATGGAACCTATTTTATGTCTCACATATCTCCCTTTGTCCCCAAAATCTTATGGTCAACCTTTTGACAAGGTAAAACCCACAACTAAAGAATCCTAGGTCATATTCAATGGAAGCTTTGTCATAGAGAAAGTATCTAAACAAGAGTTTGAAGAAGAAGAATTTGTCCTTGCATAGTTATACAAGGATGAGTCTCAATCCCAATCAATCTAGAAATGTGACTCTACTTCAAGAAAAATTCCTCAAAAGTCATATGGACCAGGCGATAAATTGATCACAAAAATGGGATATACTGGAAAAGGACCTCTAGGACTACAAGGTAAAGGTCTTCTATCACCTCTTGATCATCGTGGCCAAACAAACAAAAATACAATAGGTCTAGGATATCAAAAGAAGCATTTTTATCTTAGCAAAAACCTCCACATGTCTTAGAACAGATTGAACCATCAGCCGCAACTCAACTAAAGGAAACAATAGAATAATCTAACAATGATGATTCAAACACCACTAATGAGCTCATTCCTTATGAGCATTTTCCCAGAGAAATAAAAGACCTCCTTGAAGCTGAAGATGACACAATAAAAAGAATCAATGTAGTAGAAACACAAGAACCTACTATGGAACAAAAGATAGTTGCACCATAAGAACCAGCTGATCTTGAAGATAACCACATAGACAAGGATGAAGGTGGAAACTATTCTAAGACAAATTCTCATGAGCATGAATTCAAATCATAATATGAGGGTAACCCTTCTTGGGGTATTCATCCGGACTTTACACATGTTCTAAGATTTCCTAGGGGCATAGATGAGGAATCAAATGACTATGAATGGGGAGCCATTCTAGAGGAAGATGAGCTTATCATAGAGAAACATGTTGATGTTATTCACCAATATGCACCTAAACCCAACTTAAGTCTAGAGAGAAATAATGAACTTAATGAGTCTGATCCACCGATGGCTAAAGTGGACTCCCACAATGATATTGAGCCTATTCATGAATTGAACATTTTGAGTTGTAATATCACCTTCAAACTCGAGAGTCGGGTTAGGACCAATGATGACAGATCCATATCCATAAACACTATTTCCCAATCTTTCCCCACTTTGACTATCTAACATCCCGAACTTCTTGACCAAACCTCCACAAACCTGAGCCAAGGTATCTATACTTTTCCAAATGACTATGCCCTTGCTTGCTACCTCAATGCAGCTGAGCCTGTGATGACTTCCATCAGTGTATCAAGTGTTAGCATGACTGAGTCAGACATCAAGTATCTTAGTCAAAAGAACAAGAGTAAAAATAAAAAGAAAAGGAGTTATGAGGGTGAAAACCACTTTGTGGCAGTCTCAGAACCTACAAAAGTAAAAATAAAAGACGTATCTGAAGGTGAAAACCTCTCTAAGGTGCCTAAGGATGAGATATTTGATGTCCTTCCAAGTCATTTATAGGACAAATCTCTAGTACTAATTGATCCCACTCAATCTATCAAATTGGGAACAATAGAAAAGCCATGGTTGATTCATGTAGCACAATCCTTATCAAAGGAAGAAAAGCAAAAACTTACCACATTCCTAATAGAGAAGAAGATCAACTTTGCATGGAAATATTTAGATATGCTAGGGTTGGATCCTGATCTTATAATGCACCATTTATCTATAGCTCTAGGGGTCAAACTTGTTAAGCAAAAATTGAGAAAGATGCATCCACATGTTGCACTCTTGGTCAAAGCTGAACTAGAGAAATTACTAAAAGCTGGATTCATCCTAGTTATTGACTATGCTAAGTGGATCTCAAATAATGTACCTATTTCCAAACCAAATAAATCAATTAGAGTATGTACAAATTTTAGAGATGTGAATAAAGCATGCCCAAAGGATGATTTTCCACTACCTAACATTGATATGATAGTGGACATGACTGCAGGTTTTGAGATGTATTCCTTAATGGATAGTTTCTCTAGATATAATCAAATCAAAATTTCTCTAGAGGATCAAGAGAAAACTTCTTTCACATGTGCATGGGGTACCTTTTGTTGGAATGTCATGCCATTTGGTCTTAAAAATGCAGGTGCTACATATCAAAGAGCTATGACATCAATTTTTCATGACATGATGCATCAAACTATGGAGGATTATGTTGATGACACTTTCAAAAAAAAAATGATAAGATCTAAACATCTAAATGACTTGAGAAAAATACTAGATAGAATGGAGAAGTTTAGTCTCAGACTAAACCCTAAGAAGTGTGCTTTTAGTGTCACTTCTGGAAAGCTTCTAGGATACATTGTTTCAAAGAAGGGCATTGAAGTTGATCCCGCTAAGGTTAAAGCTATCATGGAGATGCAACCTCCCAAGAACATCAGTCAAATGAGAACATTAAAAGGGAGAGTACAATCTATCAGATGCTTCATATCTCAACTAGCAAACATATCACAACCTTTCATAAAGACATTACATAAAGGTGTGACCTTTGCATGGAATGAGGAATGTGAAAAGAAATTTAATCATATCAAGAAATATCTATCAAATCCTCCTATTTTGATGCCTCCTATTCAAGGAAAACCCTTGATTCTTTATGTCTCTGCTATAGATACATCATTGGGGGTGTTACTAGCATAGCATGATGAGAACAAGAATGAAAGAGCTATATACTATATCAGTATAACATTGGTAGTATACGAGAAGAACTATTCCATGATTGAGAAATCTTGTCTAGTTGTGATCTTTGCATAACAAAAATTGTGACACTACATGTTAGCTCATACCACACATTTGGTAGCTAAGATTAATCCACTAAAGTACCTACTAAGTAAAGCTGCCCTCACAGGTAGATTAGCTAAATGGGTAATGCTATTAAGTGAATTTGACATTGAATATGTTGAAATAAAAGCTATCAAAGGCCAAGTAATTGTTGATCAACTGGCTGACGCACCTTTCTTTGATGATACACCAATGCAAATGGAATTCCTAGATTCCTCTATCATGAATCTTTCTTCTAGAGCATGGAAGCTATTCTTTGATGGCTCCTATACACAGAATGGATTTGGAGCAAGCATATTGTTCATCACTCCTCAAGGATACTTGATCCCTAAAGCATTCAGAATAAAATTTCCTTGCATAAATAATATTGTTGAATATGAAGCCCTTCTTAATGGCATGAAGATAGCAATTGAGTGGAGAGTAACAGAACTACACATTCATGGAGACTCACAACTTGTAATACACCAAGTCAATGATGTGTATCAAATGAAAGATGGAAAGCTAATCCCATACAAGAGAATGGTAAATGATTTAAACAAATATTTCATATCTATCACCTTTGAACAAATTCCTAGAATAGAGAATAAAGTTGTTGATGCTATGGCAATGCTATCTACTTTATTACAAAAGCCCGAACATGAGCTACGCTACGAGTTCTTGGTGGAAGCACTATCTGATCCTGTATATGATTCCCCCAAAACCCGCATGATCTATACTATTGTTGGTCATGATTCATCCAGATATAAAAATATGTTCTCCTATCTCCAAGATCAAATCATTCCCAATACCTTCAACCGTCATGAGAAATGATACCTTATCTGAAATGCATGTTGATATGTCATCATTGGTAACAATCTGTACAAACAAGGTCTAGATGGTACACTCCTTAGATGTTTAGAACGAGAAGAGTCTCAACATGCGTTAGAGGAAGTCCATGATGGTATATGTGGATCACATTCCAACGGTTTAACACTAACTCAAAAACTTATTAGGGCTAGGTACTACTAGCCTAAAATGGAAAAAGAGGCTATCAAGTTTGCTAAGAACTGTCAAAAGTGCCAAGTACATGGTAACTTAATTCATGCACTAGGGAGAGATTTAATTCCCTTTACTATACAATGGTCTTTTCACCAATGGGCATTTGATCTTATAGGAGCTATACATCCTCATTCTTCTAATAGACATACCCATATTATTATAGCTACATACTATTTTACAAAATGGGTGGAAGCAATCCCTTTGACTCAAGCAACTGACAAACAAATATCAATGTTCATCCTGAACTACATCATATGTCAGTATGGAATCCCACATTCAATAGTCATAGATAATGGTGAAAAATTCAAGAACAAAGACTTAGATGATCTATGTGCTAAATTCAAGATTACACAACATTGGTCATCAATCTACTATCCTCAAGGGAACGGACAAGCATAGGCTTCAAACAAGAATCTATTGAAAATCTTGCACTGTACAGTTAATAAAATAGGAAGAGACTGGCATCTAATGATCAATTCAGCTCTCTGAGCCTATAGAACAAGTATCAGAACACCCACTCGGGCTACTCCATTCACTTTAGTTTATGGGTCTAAAGTGGTACTACTTATTGAGGTTGAAATCCCATCACTAAGAATCAGAATGCATGGTCTAGTAACTGATGATGACTACAGAGTGTCTAGGTTGCAAGAACTTGAACTACTAGATGAGCGCAGACAAGCAGCATATGATCATCTCAGATTATATCAGAAGAGAATGTCTAGATGCTATAACAAGAAAGTCAGACATAGAGAATTTCAGGTTGGTGATCTAGTCTTAAGAGAGAATCCTAAAAATCAATCACATAGAGAGCACAAGGGGAAATTTGAACCCAACTGGTTGGGTCCCTTTATTATCATTACTACTTTTGGCTTTAGAGCCTATCAACTCTCAACAACTAAAGGTGAACAACTTTGAGAACCAATCAACATTCTCCATCTGAAGAAATTCTATGCCTAAGGCATTCAGTATTTAGAAATGTCCTAAAAAAATCATAAAAATTAGAAAAAGTCCTAAAAAAAAGATCATCCTAGTGAAAACCTAGCAATAGGCACCTTGATGTATCACAAAAAAATTTAAAAATATCAAAAGTACAAAAAAAAAAAAAAAAGTGAAAAAAGTGAAAATTACAAAAAAAATGAGAAAAAGAAAAAGTGCTTTGGTGAAAACCTGGAAACAGGCAGCTTGGTAGCAAAAAGTAGAATCTATGCCAAGATGGTGAAAACCTAGCAAATGGGTGCCACTTGTTCAAAATGCTCCATCTATCAATGCAATCTTGGTCTTTCCCATCTTTCAGTCTTGCTTTAGTTTGTACATATCTCTTGGTTTGTTTCCATATCTCCTATTTTCAATAAAGTCGATCCGTACACCAATCTGCAAATGCGTTTGTATCCTATCAATGTTTCAAACTTGGGGGAAATCAAAGTCATATCCTATAGTCCTTAGTATCTCAGACATGTCATATCCAATCAGAGTCTTTTGAAGCTACATCTGAGTCAATCAATCAGTCTCCTCTCCAGAAAGGATTTTGCATCTACAACAATGCAAACAAAATTCAACAACACAAATTGAAAACAATCTATGCTTCATGCTTTATCTCCTTGTATGCTTACTGATTCACATTGAGAATTTTGCATATTATGTCCTTTCAAGCTCTTTAATGATGTCCTTACAAGATTTAGAGAGTGATGACTAGGGGCATAATCTTTTCTTTGTTTTCTTCTTTGAGTGAAAATCTAATAACTTTGGAAATTTTGGATTGAAATGGTGTCCATCTGTAAGAGCCTCCATCACATATTGGATGGCCATGAGTACGTCAACCATTGATACCCAAAAAATTCAAGGAAGTTTGATCTAGCTTACATCCTTTTGAATGATTTCTCAATCCTACTATGAATGGCTATTATCCAAGGATGTGAACGATAAAGGGTCACTGCGGGTAATTCACATTAGAGAATAGAATAAATTCTACAAACTATTTGATGTGTTTGTTATGCAGGGTGTATTCAGGTCATCACAACATTTATGTTTTGATTCTTATACAAATTGCTATATCACAATGGACATGATATTTAGGTCATCCTAGCATTTTTGCCTTGGTGCTTATATCTAATCTGACATTCCGAGAACAAAATCAATATTCATATGTCCATGGTTGTCTAGCCAGTGGGTGTTGTATTGACTTTGGCGCAAAAATCAATATTCATATATTCATAGTTTCCTATCTAGTGGATGTTGTAGTGATTTATCTGGTTACCTAATAAAAATTCAATGATGAAAATGATTGACACATGATCAGTGACTAGGTCGTAGGTTTGCATTTCATTTTGCATTCTTTGCACTTTGCATGATTGCATTTATCTCACGATTACCAAATCAGCTTGACACTTAAACGATTCTTCAAAACTACACTAAATATATCATAAGGACTGAGTATCGCATGAAGGTCTTTTTAGCAGATCACCAAACAGGCACCCCTGGCTAATTTCAATGTTCTGAACCCATTTTCAGGATCAAAATCAAAATCTGAGATTATTTATATTGTCAAAATAGTGATTTCAAATTTTCAGACCTAGGACAACTGACTGCTTGTATAATTGACCTTTAATCATCACAGAAATCTAGAATTTAACTTAACTGATTATCTTACATCAAACTATCAAAATTTCAACTTGGTCACCCATGGTCAACTCATGGAAAAACCTATTCTAACTTGGTCTACATGACCTCCAAATGATTTGGAATGCGTTCTCAAATGTGTAAAACCACTTCTCAAATCAATTAACATGCTTCTAAACCATTCAACATTGACTTTTCTTGTTAGATTTTGATTTTCATCCCAAAGGGGGCATGGTATTGCACATCATTCAAGTCTATAAAACACATTTATTATTTTGTCAATCAAATATTTCCTCAGTAATCAAGACAACAACCACATCTAGTTGCTGATTCATCTAAAGACCTCGTCGCTTGGGGCATATTAGATTCATCGAGATCCATATCAATTTGGTATTCTCTTAATCTTGTAAATTGTATCAACTCTTAGTAACCATGGTTCATTAGTGTTATTTCCTTGGTTCTTCATAACTGAAGGGTTTGGATGTGATACCATTTTGATTCCTTTGGACAATCAGGTCACTCACTTCTTCATAATCATAAGGTTCAGAATCAGGCATTTTGATACTTTTTCATAATCACCGATTCATTGTTGCTATAGTTAACATTATCTATGGTCAATCAGGACCTAACGTCTTTAAATTTTTCAATCGATTTCTATTTCAGAATCAGTTCATCTTTCAGATCAATTTCAAACATCTTTATCAAACACAGACTAATCTTTGCACCACTACGCTTCGCACAGTGATTCAAAGAGGGGAAAAATGTAATACCCCAAAAATGGGCTATAGGTTCATTAACCTCCTACATCGTCAAATCGGTCGAAATTGACATCAAAGTCCTAACCTAAGGCACATATGCACATCAAGTTTATCAAAAACGTAATTGATTATCTTAATTCTGCATTGGGGAATATTCCTTGAAATATCCCTTATTTATCCTAATTATCTTTGATTTTATACTTATTTGGCGATAAATCCTATTTATCCTAAAGTTTGATTAATTGAATATTCTGAATATTTAATTAATCAGATTTAATTCTACCACTTAATTATTTAATTAGATTTAATTCTATTTATTCCTAAATTGTATTATTTAATTTTGACAATAAATCAAAAATCTCATGACTAATTGATTAAATTCTTATTTAATTAATTAATGTCAATTGTCAATATTTAATGATATAGTTTTTGAATAAAAGTTTGATTTAATAATTGATTAACCCATAAATCAATTGTTTTAATTCAAAAATCAGTTAAGTTGAAGATAAATCACTTTATTTATTTAATTAATTCATAATTATCTATGCACATTTGAAGGAGCAGTTAAACTTTAAATTAGAAAATCAATTCAAGTTGTTATCTTTTGGAAACTCAACATCTATTTTGAGTTGAAAATTGATCTAAACTTCTGATTTAAGTTAAAAAGTTATTTTTGCATGATTTGCATGATTTTGTGAGTTGATCTATTTCTAATTTCTTGTTGACTCAAAAATCAATCTTAGTTTATCAAGAGTCATTTATGGCTTTTCTCAATACATCCTCAAGCCCTAGATTTCTATAAAAACAAGGCTCATCTCTTCATAATAAATCCCTCAAGCTTTCAATCTCTCTAAATCTCTCGAATTTGCACAATTACTCTAGCGAAATTGCATACGAAGAATCAAGATTTTGCGACAGGCAACTTTGTGACATCATTCATAGTTTTTCATATCATTTAAAATTCATTCTAGCTTAGATTTATATAGTTTTTCATTCTAATTGCATAGAAAATACAAAAATATAGATTAGTCTGCATTCATTCTACATTCATTATCATTTGCATTCAAATCCTTCATTTAGGTGTTGCATTGTCACTTATCTCAGTCTAATATGAGAATACATACTCGCACCTACTAGAAGGAGTAAATCGCCTGGTTAGCTTAGTTTCAATTACTTGCAGATTTCGATTTTGCTAAGCTCTAATGTTTTACTGAAGTGTTGTGTCCATAGCTAGGTACAATTTTCACACACATAGTCCTCTGGCTAGTGGACCTATCCTGGGTCTCGTTGCCACCAGCGCCTACATCTGAACCCATCTGCCTCGCGGGAATAGGAATCTACCCAGTCCTCAGTCTCAAAACCCTCTGCTACTACTACTGAGCAACCTGTTGTTGGGTAGGCTGCTACTATGGTATCTATTGATGTGCTGGTACCTATTGTTATTATGTTTTCTACTACTACGTAGGCTACTATTGTACTACTTGTTGTACTCATTGGCCCATGCCAGTCGGATCTGTGAACCTAGGGTACAGATACATGCCAAGATGTAATCCTTGTATGCAGGTGGCATCCTTACATTGGTCACATCCGCCATATAATCCCACCGAGATGGTGGTATCTAGGCATCAATCATACATCTTCCCTGGTGTAATCTCAGCTGCTAGCCCTTCTTCATCTCATTGATGAATCATGCATAGGAACAATACTCCTGGGAGACATCCTGTGGTCTCCCAAACTATCATAAGACCCATGTGAGTGGGAAGTGCTCAATGATAGATATGGTATGCCTGATCAGAGGATGTGAAAATAACATGTGCGAGAGCTCCTTCCTGGCGTCATCCCATATCTCTATAGTTACCCATGGTCTCCATATAACTGCAACCATGTCATCCAGCTACCTGTGCCACTGCTCTTTCTTACCTAGTGTTGGCTAGGTCATAGGTCCTACATATCTATGTATATACGACTCCAAGGGCTACCGAGTATCATGAAAGACTGACCTACATACGGGGAGATGCTCCCAGGCCCATATCTGAAGAACAAAGACACCTGTGGCCATGGTCCGCACACTCTAATACATGATCTTGTGCAACTCATGGTACATCTATGCAAGCATGCACTCACCCCATCCAAATCACATTGGTGGCTACTCCAACATCCACTCCAATATATGTCCCCATCTACACTATAAACTGTGCTGCCCTCTATTTGGCATTAGGTAATAGCTCAATAATATTGCTAAGACAACCGCTAATTTGTGCCCGGCTCCATATTGGCTAATATGCTCATACCACGAGATGGCCTGACCCATCACTAGCTCACATCGTAGAAGATGGTCCTCAGTGCCAGTGTGCCTTCTCTCAGTTGAATGTCATACTCCACGTGGGCACCATGGAATGGTATCCTTAGAATCCTGTAGATGTCCTCAGGGGTGATAGTAATCTCCCCCATGGGCAAGTGGAAGGTGTTCCTCTTCGAGTGGAAACACTTGACCAATGCACCTAGTAGCCCATGATTTACCTGAATGTCAAGTATATCATGTAGATAAGTCAGGCCCAATCCATCGATGTGGGCACCCTTGACATCATCCAATCTCTACACTAACTCACCGATGACTGGGTGGTGGGAGTAGAATGCAATATTTGGGAAGTCAACCTGCAATGCAAATGATGACATTTGATCAGTATCTGAATCATGATGGTTTTTCAAAGAAATAACAAGTGAGGCTATGCATCTATCCTAAACATGACTCTTGGGTGCTCTAATTGGGTGATTTTTTTGGAAAATTGGACACAAACTCTAAAATGTTGCAATAGATTCCTGAGCAAGGAAATTGTTCCCCACGCGAGATTTCTCTATCACATGAGATAAGATCCCTATTCACATGAGTGTTCATCACTAAGGATGACATCTTGTGCGGCATCACCAACCACCTTGCGCGAGCTCACGGAGGAGCCCCGTGCAATTAACCCCTAACCCTCATGAGGAAACCATTCTCTTGCATGAGGGGTGACTGGGGACGGCATGAGGAAACTGTTCCCTCACACAACAATGGATGAACTAAGCTCTAATAAGCATTAAAATCTACCTAAATCTCCTAGAAAGAGTTAAAATTTTGAAATGCAAGATGGTTGTTTGACTACTTACAAGTGCGTCATACTCCGGTGGCTGGTTGTGTCATTGGGAGTGCTCAAATTGATGCAAATGCACTGGCACATTCTCCATCTCTCTCAGAGCTCTCAAATTCACTAAAGACAAAAGTGAATAATGAATTGAAAATGACCCCTTCGAGCCTTATATAACTTTTGACCTAATTTTCAAAAGTACTATGTTTCGCATGAAAACTTCACCCTTGGCTAAATCGACCATTCTGAATCCATTTTTGGGATCAAAATCAAAATCTGACACTCCTAGATAGCTTGAAAATGCATTTTAAATTTTTGGGGCCTTTGGGATCGGACGCTTGTGTAGTCGACCTTCTGGTGTTGTTTTCTTGCCGAAATCTTTTCTCATCATCATTTTCTTGAGATCTTCAATGTTTTCATCAAAAGTCAACTCTAGTCAAATCTAGTCAACTATGGTCAAACTTGGTCAACAAGACCTCCAAATTACTCTGAATCCCTTCTGCATCCTCTCGATGCTTCCTTAATCCATTCTAAGTTCCTCTAGATCTCCAATTTTATCTATATCTAAAACCTTTTGCTGTCAATCATCTTTCTGACATGCCATCTTTCGATTTTTCTCCTGAGGGGGCAGGATGATTGCATCATTGAATCTTGTCAAATCAATTCTCAAATCAGTCTAATCTGAATAAAAAATCCTCACCGCTTGGGGCATCTCTTCACTAGGGGCATCTTTGGGCCTCGCATCTTGTCATCTTGTCATCTATCTTTTAGGTATCTGAGCAATCTAACTTGGATCCTCAAGGATCAAGCTTCATTCTGGAGATGGTTCTTGAAATTTCATTAGGTATTTGGGCAATCTAACCCTAATTCCTGAAAGTCAAACTTCATTCTGGAGATGGCTCTCAAAATCTCTTTTTGACCGTTATCTAGGCAATCTAACCTAAGTCTTGGAGGACTAAGCTTCGTTCTGGAGATAGTCCTAAATCTGCATCAGTTATCATCTAATCAATGGGTATTGGGGCAATCTAACCCTAATTCCAATCTTCTCTCAAGTGGTAATCTGATCGTTGTCTTCGCAATCTAACTTAGACTCTGGAGAATCATGCTTTGTTCTAGAGATGGTTCTGCAACTCGATATGATCAGTGTCTTGGCATTCTAACCTCGACTTCCGAGGGTTAAAATTTGTTCTAGGGATAATCCTAAAACCTCATCATTTGTCACATCAGACTATTCTTTGAATCAACACGCTGCTCGCACATCACACACATCAATTCAAAGAGGGGAAAAATGTAATACCCCAAAATTGGCACCTTACAATTCTAATCAATTTTGGTTCATTCCTTCAAATTTCTACATCTTCAAAGTCCTATTGTACTAGGCAATTCTATCTCCTAATTGACTTTATTTGACTTGGTGTCAAATGCAAAAAACCCCAAATTTGTAGTAATCATACACTATATTTAATTCCTAAATATTTGACATTTATTGGCTAAATAATCCCTATGATTAATTAATTTAATTGTAAAGTCCTAGAGCTTTTAATTAAATTAATTCTACCCCCTTTAGCTAATACACATTAAAGGAATTAAATGTTATTTGGTTATTTAAATGGATTACTCTCATTTGGATTTAATAATTCGAAAAGCCACCCATGTGGCAATAATTCATTTTCTTAAATAAATAATATCCTTCAATTTATCTCACCTTCCTCCATGGAGATGAAGAGTCAGTTGTTTCTTTCCAAGAAACTCTTCATCCTTCTCCCGTGCTCTTCTATATTATGGACTCATTTTTCCTCATTTGGAGAGCCAATTTTTTAGAGCATTAAAACTATAGTGAATTTTTGTCTCACTTTTATATCTTCTCAAGCTTTGATAATATTGCATTTTTAGAATAATCTCATTTTAGCATAATCTTGCACTCATACTAATTAGTTTGTTTACTTTTCTTGAAACTAATTCTCATCCTTCATTTTCAAGCTTTAGATTAAATCTGCATTCTCATATTTCTTTCAAGTTTTTAGTTTAATTTGCACAATGATTCTTAGTTTAATTGCAATTCAATCTTCTTATGCATTTTAAATTCTCTATTTTAGAATTGGTCTATGGTTGTTGGGCTCTCATTCTGAGAGTAAATTCAAACACCCCATCTAAATAGGAGGTGATAGGTCGATTCAATCGATATTGCGAAGTGAATAACTCATATTCATTGTCGTAATTCAAATCATTGAGCAATGACTATGTCGTGTCTATGGCTGAATTAGAGTTCAACATTCAAACATAAACAAACCTCTAAATTTCAACTCCCTTGACCCAATCTAATCTTACTAAACCTTAGGGCATGCATGTGTACTACACTAGGTAACCCTTGGGCTATGACTAGGTCTACCCTAGTTACATTTACTAGCCAAGCCAACTGACATAGACATAGGTGTCAAGTGAAACCACATAAATACCTTAGCCATGACCCATTTAACATTTACAAAACTAAATTAAATACAATCATGCAATATAATTTTACAAAATAAAATAGATTACAACAAGGTCCATGTCTCTTCAAAGACATGACCTTAGCGTCGCGATGGATACACATAGGTTCATTTTTGAAACCCCAAATTTAATACCATGGTCAACTTCCTGTACACTCATTTCACACATCAGTAGTTCCAATAAATCCACATGTAACATAATAAAATACATAATGTAATACACACACCACTTACATATGCATTTAATGACTCAATGGTAAATTGAACAATGTTTGCATATAATTCATACACATAAACTTAATTATTAATCATTATGCATTTTTATATATCCTAACATGTATATCTCTCATAATGCATCATTAAACTTAACCATAAAGATAAACTGCATAATTAACTATAGGGTATCACCTGCATAGGTTCACAATAAAACACAATGTATAATAACATGGTACATGATCTTACAAATCCTCAAAAATAACATATGTTTCAAAGTATCCAAGAGTCTCAAATAGTATCAACTAAAAACATAAACAGGTAAATATAGTGGTATGCTATGACGGGCCAAGGTAGGCCTCACATTTTAAGTCTTGTGTAGTACATTTTTTGGGAAAAGGTTCTATAGGGACTTTTTTCCTTATTATGACTTTCCTAGACCTTATCCACTATAGCCTAGTTTAGGTATAATCTCATAACCTACCTTATAATATGTCTTTAGATTAAAGGGTGAAATAATTTTATCTTGTGGTTTATGAAAGAGTGTTATGTAGGGATGGGTAGTAGGAGGATTGAACTCTATAGGGAGATTATTAATCCTATAATGATTGTTTGCATCCACTTTACTATGTTGGAAATAAGTAGGCTCATCTAAATATTTATCTTTGTTGAATTTATTTTATTATGTTTAACATCATAACAAGGGTGTCGAACCTTACATAACTACATCCCAAAGGAATTAGAGAGATAAAAAACACATTAGCAGAGGTCCTATAATTTACAAGTACAAGCCATTAAAAATGTACTAAAAACAAAGTTTATATCCTTCCTCAGATAGACTTGTTAGAGAATAAAAGGCCACCACTTGTCATATACATCGCAGAGGCCAAAAAGTCTGACAAAAAAACAAAAATAAAGGGTTGCTATAGAACAAGGAGTAGTTAACACACAACCCACAAGGGTAGGGAATTCTTATAAGAGTGTTTTAAGAATCTCCCCAAACCTTCAAATTTTATCTTAAAATGGTGCCTAATACCATCCAATAATAAAGATTGGTATCATTTTGGTAGAAGCCAAATCCCCCACATATAAAAATCCTTTCCACCTCAATGGGGAAGAAGGCCACCTCAATAAGAGATGAGAAGGAAGAGACCAAAAGTTAGGAGAGCTAATCACAAATTCATCCCACATCCAAAAATCCACCAAAAGGATAATACCACAACAATTTACCATCAGCCTCTTTTGTAAAGAAAGTCTCCATATACATAACAAACTCATCCCCCTACATAGGAACCACAAAAGAGGAAGAAGGAACCATAATTAGTCAAACCCTCACCATGGCCAATAGAAAACACTCCATCTAAAAAGTGGTAGGTTTCATCTTCATAGAAGACCCATTGGGAAAGGATCCATCTCCATCTTTTCTTAATGTTATGTTAAGAGATAGATCATGTAAAGTACATAACATCATCTTGATTTAGGGTATTTTGATAGTTAATATAAGATCTAGGTGAATAAAGAGGATCTATAGTTATTAAAGTGCTTAGATTAACATTCTTATAATGTCCCTCTTGCACCAAGGTATCTTTGTCAAGAAAGAATCTATTTCTACTCTTGAATGTCGTATCTCTATTCGAGATATCATTGATAGGAGTATTGACTCTATCCTCACTAACAAGAGATAGCCTAGGAGAGTTACAATTGTTATTCATCTCAATATCATCTGTATGGTTATCATTTTTTTTGTAAAAGCTCTTATGAGATCTACACATCCTATGAATTTCCTTAAGAATGCTATTATATAACAACATACACATAGATAAAATATTTTAGAAATGATTTACAAGAGGGAATTCTAATGATGTTGTGTGTAAGGGTGTTGTGAATGGATGGAATTAACACAAAGTGGAAGAAGCCATTATCTGACATGTGATTTTAATAAATGTAGCTAAGAATCAATGTAATCATGTGTGAAATATAATTCTATCATGAAAATTAAATTCACCCAAATCATATTTGAATATCAGCAGTATGTAAGAAGAGTTAGATTCACCAAAATGATTGTGAGAACACAACTTCACAGTGTATGCAATGCAAGTGTAAAGTGATAAAATTCAGAAATGATTACAAATATGAATCCAATAAGAGCATATGGATCTGATCTAATAAAGAAAATAACAATTAAGAATGAAAGACATTGGGTTCACCAACATGATATGTGGGGAAATAGGGTTCACTAGCTTGTATGGGTAAACTATGAAGTTTGGGCCTATTTTCGCTCTAATTACCTTGAGAGGGGAGTGATCCAATTGGCTCAAGATTTTAGGCTCAAAATGGATTTAGAAATCCCTTGTGATGATTTTAAAGTGACTATCTAATGGTGGAAGATGGATGCAAGATATAGGGAAAATATGATGAATTTTAGCATGCATAGGAAAACATAAAATTGATATACAAAAATAAAGTAACCTATGGGTTGAATTAAAAGTAAAATCAATGGGACTTAATCGAGTAGGGTGATCCACTCTTGGGACTCAATCATGTGGGGAGAGTTTCTCTTTACTGGGCATTTTACAACTCTTATGTTGCTCAATTTGTACCTAATATCATGCAATTTACACCTATTTCCTACACACACAAAAGAGAGAAAATGTTGGATTGAAAGGGGTTTGTCTAGGTCAAACCCCATTTTTGGAATGAACCTTGAAATTTAAAAGTAATTGACTACGCGCTAATATGTAGCAAGGGTAGATATAAGAATTGAAATGTCTTATACCTTGTTGAAGAAATTCTCTTTGAATGTGATCACAAGTGTTGATGAAATAACATGACTTTACAAGACCTAAAAAGAAAATCATGAACACATGCTTGCATGAAGGATGTTGAAGCTTTCTACAATGCTAGATCTAAAGAATAGGGTAGGACAAAATACCTTGAATCTTTATTCTTGAATGCTCGAGTGCTCGAGTACTTAAGTGCTTGAGGTTGATCATGTCTGGTGATAAAATGAGGGGGTAAAATTTCTTTTATACCTCTCCCTAGCATTTTACAGTGTGAATTTTGGAGCAAGCTGATATGGGCTTAAATTTCTCACTCCAACAAGATAATCTTTGTGTGATTTAAATTTGAGGCCAAATTAAGAATAGTTGACTTACTCCCCCAATGTAGGTCCAAATTGAGACCTAGGGTCTAGAGTTCTAAGAAGAATCTAGAACATTATACAAAATTGAGATGGAATAACGAGATTCGGTATGTGAGGCCACACATGCTAAAATAGGGCCTAATTGAACAATAAATTACATAGAGATGCAATATATAACGTTATAGTATATAATTTAGCTACTGTGGTTTAAAATGTGTATGTTGAAAATATCAAATTAATATAATCTAGATGCCTTAACCTTGATTAAAAAAAATAGTAAATATTTAAAAGAACATTTCTGAAATATTTAATAATTAGTATTTAGAAGAATATCTTTAAGTTTTAAAATGATACTTTTGATATGTATCTTCTCAAAATTGAAGTTGTCAATAGAAAGATATTTAAAATGAGATAAAGTCTAATTTATTTAACCATATCAAAACACATAAAATAATAAGGGTAGTATTAGACATTAAAAGAAGTAAAATCCATTTTGGTGATGGCTCCGCTCTGCACTGCTAATTCGCGCATTTGCACAATTGACTCGCTTGATTCATAGATTTGCTTCTTCATGAAAACCAAATATGCATCTGACTCCATTCCCTCTTTGCTTTTATCTTCTAGGGATCCTCCTAGGGCTTCTTCGAAGGAAATGCATCAAAACTCTTCTGATTCTTACTGGATCCCTACATACAAGCGGAATACCCAAAGGGAAAAACATGTGGCTTATCATAGCTCTCAAGTATGAACACAAAAGATAATTTCTTTCCCACTTCCATTAAGCAATAGTTTTAATAGTCTCCAGTGGGAAAAGACAATTTTGGATTATCCCACTGATATGATTAACTCAAAAGAGTTCGCTCTTCCTAAAGAGCAGGCTTTGAAGAAGAAAAATATATACTCTCCCCCCCATCAGCGTAATAAAATATGGAAAAATAAGGAGAAGCAACTTCTTGCTCCTGAGCGACAAAGAGCCAATCTTAAACAGAGGATATTTTCAGTAAATATTTCTTTGGATAAACTCCAATCAGGTAAGGATTCAATTCCAAAAGAAAATGGTAATATCTATTCCCCGCCTTATAGAAGAGTTTCCCTAAATGAAAATTTAAAGGGCTTGATCACACCCTCGCACATTAATGTCTTATCCAATCAATGTAACTCGAATCTGTAAACCCTAGAGCTAGAAATTAAAGATGGATCTATAGAAGAAATCCAAGAAATGTGTGCAGGTTACAGATTAATCTATAGATGGAGTGGTTTTGGAGTAGCTGTAGGGGAAATTACAAACTGGCTGAAATCAATATGGCTCAAAGAGGTAACGGTATCAATCCTCCTTGAAAACTTTATTTATCTTGATTTTAGTTGTAAATATCTTAGAAATAAAACTCTACTTAACGATTGCCCTAAATTTAGGAACACAACATTCACTACATTTGAGTGGATTCCCTTTTTTAACCTAGAACTTCTTAAATATTTTATGGTAGATAAAGTCATTCTTCTCAAGAACCTACCTTTGGAACTATCTACAGAGGAAACCCTTAGGAAAATAGGAAATTGTATTGGTTTGTATGTTGGTTCCGTAGAATTAGATCAGCATCTCACAAAAATTTTTATTGTAGTTAATATGAATCTCAATATAAAATCCATCCCCCCTATTAAGATCTGCTGCAAATCATCATCATGTACTATCAAAACTTCACTAATAGATGATTTTTTAGAAGCAGAAGAAGTCGATGAGTACTCGAGTTCTCCTGGTTCTCAGAGACATAACCCTTTTTTTAATACACCTATCCCACTCAATAGTAAACTAATAGATTCTCCCATTTCAACTCCTAAGCCCTGCAACTCTAGAGAAAATGTGTCCTTTAAAAACAAAGGAGGCTTTATGATCGAACCAAACCCTATTCATAAAAGGATCCCCCTCCAAAGCCCCAAAGAGAAAAACCTATATGTGAAATCTGATATCAATCTTGACACTAATGTTACAAGTCTATCCCCCAACAGTCCCATCTATCTGGATTTTACACCAGTGATAGTCCCAAATTTTAGTAATTATAATGATCCTTGCCCACCTCAGGCTAATTTCCCCTTATCTCCGGATGTAAGAATTCATGCTATTGAGGATAAAATGATCATGGTTGGTGGGATAATGGAAGATCTTAAAGAAGTACAATTGGAAATCAACGAAGAATTGTCCCAATGGCATAATGAGGAAGCTATTAAGAACAAGGATCCTGAGATTAATAAAGATACCAATTAGGAAAACTTTGTTCCTTCCTTCTCGGTACGAATAGAATTAGAATCTATCAACAAAGAGCTTGGAACTACTCATGAAACATTCCTAGAAGATTACAATAAAAACCTTATAGATCATGAAGATTCACTTATTAATATAATAAAGGGGCAGGAAGATTATGAACAGAATGGATTATCAGGGGGGTACACTTGAACAACAATCTTACAGAAGATGATAAAGATAATAGCAAATGTCTGGATGGGATAACAAATATTGATAGGCAGCTAGGTATTGCAACTACTATGGAGGGTATTTCTTGTCCTATAACCCTTAAGATTGAGAAAAAGTGTGGCAGGAAATCAATCAATGAGTTGAGAACTTTAGCCAGTAATGTTGATAATCAACCAAAACTATCTGACATACTGAATGTTGGGAAGGGGAAGATCCTTCCCCAAGGTCAATGAAGATAACATCCTGGAATGTTAGGGGTGAATGCCCCTAACAAACAAAGATTAATTAAAAGATATCTTAATATATTTGAATCAGAAATAATAATATTACAAGAAATTAAATTAAACAAGGAAGAGAGCATGAAGTTTAGTCTAAAATTGGGCATTTGGAAATCAAAGATAGTTCTCTTAGAAGGAGCCTCTGGCGGGTTGGCAGCCCTATGGGATCCTAGGAAAGTAGTGGTTAAGGTAGTATCAAAACATAATAACTGGCTCCTATTATCAGTTAATAGTTTAAAGAAAAATTTAAAATTTAAACTCATTAATGTATAAGGCCCTGTTCCTAATGCAGAGAAGAGGAAATTATGGCAAGAAATACATATTCAATTGTCAACCAATTTAGAGGACATTCACATTCTAGGAGGGGATTTTAATGCAATCTTAGAAAATAAAGAAAAATTTGGTGGATCATAATTTGTCTCGCAATCACAAAAAGACTTCATTCAATGGGTCATGGATAATAATTTAACAGATATCAACACTAACAATGGTTTGTTTACCTGGAATAATCATAGATTAGGATTCAGCTACATTGCTAAAAGACTGGATAGATTTTTGATTAGCAGAGATATGGAAAAATTTAATCACAATACAAGTGTGGAAATCCTTACTAATCTTGGGTCTGATCATTTTCTAGCTAGACTCTCTATTAAAGAAAATTATAAACCGCTTAGAAACTCATTCAAATTTGAATTTATGTGGTTTCAAGATGAGGAATTTATGCAGCTTTTGGAACAATGGTGGAAGCATATTAAAGTCTCTAGTTCAAAGATGTACTACCTAGTTGCTAAGCTAAAAATTATTAAGCACAAGATTTTGGATTGGAACAGAGACAAATTTAATAATATTTTTGAACAAAAAAAAAAATTGAGTATGAAATAGATTGCTTAAATAAACTAGTCATAGAACAATGGATGAATGAAACAAACTATTAAAAAGAAAAAGATCTTATGGCTAAACAGGCTGAGATTTTATTAAAGGAAGAAATCTACTGGAAACAAAAATCTAGAGAAACATGGTTAAAAGAAGGGGATTGTAATACAAAAAAATTCATAATAGCACTAACAACAAAAGGAGTATAAATAGAATATCCAAGATTAGAGACACTAATAGAGATCTCATAGATGATCCCAAACTTATTTCAGAGCAATTTGTACATTTCTATCAATCTCTATTCAACAATCATGAATTTTTCGATCTAAGAGCCCAAAATTAAATGTTGACATCTATCCCCAAGTTAATTACAGAAGTAGATAATAGATGGATAAACAATAAACTAACCATTGAAGAAGTTAAAAAATCCTTATTCCAACTACACCCTGAGAAAGCTCCAGGACCTGATGGTTTTCAAGCAGGTTTTTTCCAAAAATGTTAGCATTTTCTTGGAGAAGATATATGGAAAGCTGTAGAGGCTACCAAAAAATTAGGCTCATTATTAACAGAAATCAACAATACCTTCTTCACACTTATTCCTAAGAAGAATGAAAGTTTAGAGCTAGGGGACTTTCGTCCCATATTCCTTTGTAACACTATCTACAAAATCCTTTCTAAATGTTTAGCAAATAGGCTAAAAACCTTCCTACCTTCAATCATCTCTGAAGAACAAACTAGATTTGTCCCTAATCGTTCAATCCTAGATGGGATTGTAATAGCCCAAGAAATAGTTCATACAACACAATACAACAAAGAATCATGTATGCTTATTAAAATAGACATCCAAAAATCTTATGATAAAGTGGACTGGAGATTTTTATGTAAATGTTTGGAAGCATTCAGTTTCTCCAAACAATGGGTTAATTTAATCTACAATTGTATCTCTACACCCAAAATATCCCTCTTAATCGATGGTACTCTGGAAGGTTTCAATGAAATCACATGCGGTATTAGACAAGGTGACTCACTCTCTCCCTTCCTTTATGTGATCATGGTTGAAGCTCTGGGTAGATCTCTAACTAAGGCCCACCTAGAAGGTAAAATTTCAGGAGTCAAAGTAACAGAAAATGTCCCTAATATATCACATCAACAGTGTGTTGATGACACTATACTACCAAGAACATGCAATAGAAAGGAAGCAAAGACATTCAAAGTTATTTTGGATGTTTATATGAAGGCATCAGCATAGAGAGTGAATCCTAATAAATCTGAAGTTTTTTTTGTTAATACTCCCCTAGCAAAAGCATGCCAGATTTGCAATACCCTAGGTTATAAAATTGGAAAGTTTCCATGTAAATATTTAGGGATCCCCCTAGATAAGGGATTGCATAGCTCTAAGTTATGGTAGCAAGTGTTATCCAAAATTCAAAACAAAAAAGGAAACTGGAAAGGTAAATGGCTCACTAAAGTTGGAAGGGCTACAATGATTAAATATGTTTTGTCTGCATTACCCACCTATCAAATATCAATACTCCCTCTTCCAGTTAGCATCAAAGCTAGTTTAGACAAACTTCATAGGGACTTTTACTGGCAAGGTACGGTGGAGGAAAAGAAGATAGCTCTTATAAGATGGGAAAATTTATGTAAACCAATATCCCAAGGTGGATTAGGAATAAAAAAAATTTAGTGGCAGAATAAAGCACTAGGTGCCAAACTAATATGGAGACTAAATCAAGAACCTAATAGCAAATGGGCCTCAATCCTTTTGAATAAATATATCTCAAATGCGGACCCCATCATCATATTCAGATCCCATTCCCATGTTAAAGGATCCCGTATTTGGAATTTTATTATAGAATCTAGAGGAGTTATTAATAACCTACTCATGTGGGATATTGGGGCAGGTGACAAGGCCCTCTTCTGGGAAGATTCTTGGGGAGGGTTTACCCCTCTAACTAAGTTAGGTTTCAATCAAGAGTTTATAGAAAGATGTAAAGCTATTAGGGGCATTTTTGTAAAGGATTATATCTCTCTTGAAGGAGAATATGGAAAACAATAGATGATATTCCAATAGACTATAATGAAAGACAAAAACATAAAGATATCCTCAAAGATAGAGTAATCTCACACAAAAATAGAGAGGATAAACTAATATGGGCTGGTTCAAATAACAAAAAATATAAAGTTAAGGATAGTTATAAAATAATTATGCAGGAACATAACATGGATACCCTAGATATCCCTTTGAACTTATGTTGGAACAAAGCATGCCTCCCTAAGGTAGGAATATTCCTCTGGGTGGCACCGTAAAAGAAAATCTTGATTGTAGATAGATTGTGGAAGCTAGGCTTTGAAGGTCCTTCAAGGTGCCCTTTATGTGAATGCCAAGAAGAGGATGTTAATCATTTACTCTTAAATTGTTTGTTTACCCAAAAATGTTGGAATTGGTTAAGTAATTGCTTAAACTGGTGCTCATCTATGCCCTATGATATAGTGGATTTTCTCAAAGCATGGCCCTCTCTAAATAAAGGTAGCTTGTATAAAGATATATGGATAATCTCACCCTTTATATTATTGTGGGAAATTTGGAAAGAGTGAAATAGGAGAATATTTACAAATCAAAAACTTGAGTGGAGATCGATAACTAACAAGATAGAAGCATTAATAATTGAAGTAACTAATAACAGACTTCGAAATCAGATTAGTTATGAAAACTCTTTTAAGCAATGGGATAATAATATTAGAAAACTTTGGCGAAGATTGGCTATCCCATCACTATTTGGAAAAGGAGGTAACAAAAAAAAGATTAACAGAAGTACATGTAAGTGGTCACCTCCTAAAGAGGGATGGTGTAAACTTAGTTTTGATGGGGCCTCTCAAGGCAACCCAGGTATAGTAGGAATTGGTGGAATTAGACATAATTGGAAAGGAGAAATCATATCTAAATTTTCTAGACCCATTAAACTGACAACTAATAACATGGCAGAGTGTAAGGCTGTCCTAGAAGGATTTAAATTATGTAAACAACTAGGCCTATAAAAAATAGAAATTGAAGGAGACTCCCAAATAATAATTAACGCAATTAGAACAAGGAAAACTCCAAATTGAAAACTCAACATGAAATTAGAAGATATTATAGAAAACCTAGACACTATCCCCCAATATGAAATTTTAAAAACACATTTATAGAGAAGGTAATACAAGAGTTGATCATCTTGCAAATAAGGGTGCAGATGGTGAGACTATGTAGGCAGAATTCAATAAGCTAAGATAATTTAGCCTCACCCCACAGTCCTATTAGGCATCGCTAAATCTAAATAAAAATCTATGAAAATTAGCACAGCCTCAAGTGTCGAACCCTTACAGAAACAATATGTATTATTAAAAATGATTGACAACTAGACCCAAAATTATTAATTTAATAATTAGATATAGTCATACCTCCCAACTATGAGGGAGCCATATGTCTGAATTAAGGATATTTAATAATTATTAATATACTTAACGTGATGTAGATTTAGTAGTGTGACCTCTAGGATGTAATAAGCACTAATTAAGTTTTCAATACTCTTATCAAGGATTGAGCACTCAAGATAAGCAAGAATAGTCTCATCTTATTTAGGGAGTGTTATGTCATGATAAGATTAGGAGATCGCACAGAATTTTAACAATCATGAAATGATGTAATTGTTAATCAGTTGCAGAAGATTTGGTTGTCAAGGAGTAATTAACGTGACTCCAAGTACTCTCACCTCATGAAATTGACCTTATAACTGCCCATTAATCTTCACAGGTAAATTTATAGAACTGATTTCTCTGAGCTTCAAGACATCCCTAAGTGATGGAATCAAGACTAATTACATTTGCAACTAAAGGAAGTATGGCAATGGAATTTAGAGGATGCATCATGCTGAAAAGATGTAACCAGATTTTTAATCCTCTACCGAATTCTACAAGAAGGGCAATAGAGAGAGCCATGGGATATCACTTTTTTGACAATGAATACACCTATAGAACCACTGGTGTGGTCACTGTTCAGTTCATAGCCATTTCATTTTTCCCAAGTAGAGGGAAAGAAGACATCATCCAAGTAGCTAGGACCATCTTTAATGAAGACCTTCTCAGAGGTTTAGAAAACATGGTGTTCTACATTGACAACCAACTCACAATTCCATACCCAGAGATCACGATGAAAATGGAGGTGCCCAAGCTAGAGGAAATTATGCAAACACAAAACATCCCTATGATTTCCTTCAAAGATGAGGGAAGGTTTGATGCCCATTGGCCAAAGATGCTAAGGAATTTAGATTTCCTCTACAAAGAGATTCTTCCTAGTGAGATGGACACAGAATGGCTCCTTAACTATTGGAGGAGTGAGGGCTTCAACATTCCAGGAGACCTTGACAAAGTTAATGCATTAAATCTTCACATTATGGCCCCCGAAATCAACAGATGCACTCGCCATTCAAAAAAGGTTGCAACTGAAGATGAATGCATTGTCATTATGAGGAAGAATGAGAATATCTAAAACTGCAAGATGATTCAGAAGGGTGGAGCCATATGAACAACGGTACTCAATGTCTCTTTTTGGGATTTCAATTATATAGAATACCAAAAAACTTTTTAACAGATAGTGAATGATAAGTAGTACTTTATAGGGTATATATAATACAAACCCCTAAGGTCTACTGTAAATCTTGAAGATTGTATTAAGCATCAAAAATATTTGAATACCTAGTACTATATTAACTCTAGTTTAAAAACTTTATGTTTAAATATGGCACAATCCCTCTTAAAATAGACATTTTGGTATGGGACTTGGTTATAATTCTCTTAGATTTTTTCAGATCATGGTAGTTATAATTTTTTTAGATCCTCTTACTTATAATCTTCTCAGACCATTTTAGTTTAGGCTAGATTAATTTTCTTGTATTTTCCCCCCTTGAATCCTATAGGGCCCTAAATAGACGTGTGCCCTAAACACCCTATTTGATTCTCTAACAATGTACAAACCATAAGGTTAAATTAACAATGGGAAGCATTAAGAAAATCCTAATGTAAATAAGATAACTCCTCGCCTTTCCCTAAGAAGTTGAAATAATATGATTAAAAATTGTTCATAAACCCAAACAGTCTGAGGATCTCAAATGTCATGACATTAGAAGAATAGACATTTATGAATAGCTCCCTTGCACATATTGAAGCTCCCATAATGTCCCCAAACTATTACTTAAGCTACCCCTATATTGCAAGCACGCATGGACACTCCAATGAAGCTTACCTGCAATAGGAGCCAACTAGCCTTTGAAGGAAGGATAATGTCGAAACATATTAAGAAGGTGATGATAGACAAACATGCCCTCATCATTAGAGCTGCCCTTCACATCTTAGGTCCTGAATTTCTTATTAATGAGGATAGGTATAGAGTTCTTTCCAGCATCACCTCCATGTTTGTAGTGGTTATCTTCTTCTGGGGTTTACAAAAACATGAGATTTGGAGACTTTGTTACAGAATCTTCAAACAAAGATTTCTTGGAAATTTGGATAAAGTCCTCCAAAATATCAAAGAGGACCTAAAAATTGTGAGGCCAAGGTTTTATGATATGGTATCTATCAAGGGGAATCTTTTCCCTTCTATCCCTATCATAGCAACCAAGGATATGGAAGCTTTCAAGGATAGAGAAGTCATTGTCAAAAGAAATGTGAACTTTCTGCTAAACTACCTGCATATCCAGAAGCCTGTGAAGGAGGACTAGTTCTATGAGTACTGGCATCTAGATGAGGTAGGAAATGCAGACATGGAATGCTTTTCAAAATCTGAGTTAGAAAACCTAGTAGAACTATGGTTGGAGGAAGGTAAGCATCACAAGAAAAAGAAAAAATGATTCCTCGATTCAGAAAGCTCATATTTACAAGTAAGGGACCGATAAAGGTAGCTTGAAATTGGATTTATGAAGATCTCTCCTATACTAGACTACTGTAGATTATACAAATGTGTTATCATTCAAGTATGGATTAAATCAAAGATCTCCTATTTCCCCAGGGTATCAGTTTAGATAATTGGCTAAAGTAGTACTTTGCATTCTCATAGTATGTACTAAGTATTAGCTTAATGGAATACTAGTAATATTGATTATAAAAAGAACAAATGTCAATCGTTATTTCAAATAGCATAGAATGAAAAATTAGACAAATGTTATCGCTTGTGAACTGATGTCATCATTACAAGGTCAAAGCCAAATACACTCTAAATAGATTATGTGACAGCAAGACCAATATACATTCTCCATCTTTCGAGTTGGGAAATAGAGATGGTTAAGTTAAGTAATATTTGATTTGAAATAATTGACACTTTCAAGTTTTCTCAGAGAATTTACCTATCAAAGTTTAATTATACCTAAACTACTCGACGAAAGGACTGAATATGGGCACCCCTAACCTGAGATAAGGCTGGTAACCTATGTTATAAATTCATGATAATTCCTTTAGAAAATGTGCTCCAGATACTGGAAAACAACATAGATATAGCTATGACTTCTGAGATAGTCTCTATTCTTGAAGACAATATATATCTATGTTATATATTGGCTTAAAGAAAGGGCTTATCATGGTGCTCTTATGTTCTGAGATACCACCCGCTTTTGGTATGAATTCCTTGTATCATATGCCTTCTTTCCTATTGAGATGATGTTTATTTTATACTCTTTACACTCTTTACACTGATTTGATATATTAATATAGGTAATCGATAATTGGTATAGTAGAGGTATACATAACATAGCTAGGCTTCAGTATATAAGTGATCAATGATTAGTCATATTTATTTGAAATTAGAATATGTAATTTAATTCCATGAATATATGGCAGCAGGGCCCTAAATACATCTCCCACTTAGTGATTTGTGAGACAAAGATAAACTAGTTAAGTAAATGTGGATTGAAACAAGTGTTACTTACTTTATTAATCAGAGGTATTCCATTCCAATGCATTAATGATAGACTGTACCTCCATGACAAATAGATTTCATTATGGTCCTTTATACCTAATTTTAGGACTAGTAATCTCTTATTAATTCATGCTTTTCTTCCTAGCAATATGCTTTAGGTTCAGGATATAGCTTAGTTGCAGATTTGAATACCGAGGTAATTTGTTATCTTGAAGTCAATATATATATACTATATATTGGCTTCAGGAAAAAGATTACCTTGGTTCTCTTATGCTTAGTGCTTTTGTGTTATGGTGCTCCTTTGCTCTGGTGTTATTATGGCTTATGCCATCTTCTCTATATAGATGCTACTAATTTAAGTTTCTAGATTAATAGAATAATTCTAATGATGTTATATCTAAAAGAACCAATAGATATTTTTATGGATGATTCTTTGTGAGCCACGAAACAAGACCATGATTGCAAGGAAATGGATATTGCTCTTTATGTATACTTACTTTTAGCGATTTTTAGATTCACTCTGTTTCATCCAGCCAAACTAAAAGATTTAGACAATTTAGATAAAATGAATAATTCATTTTTATAAGAAGAATGAACATCATAATTCTTATAAAGAATAGGATATGGATTACCACAGGTTTAAAACTTGGTATCCAAAGTAGTGTACTTTTCATAAGAGTATGTTGTTAGTCTTTTTAGATTTAGTCTAGGAATAAGGGCAACGAGACCTACAATATGCTTAAAATTAGGTGGTACAAGCACAGGTGTCTTCTTTTTAGCAAATAATTCTATTAATAGGCTCCACTAGACAAGTACACCCTTAACAGTAGTTCATAGAATTTTGGATTAGTAACAAATTATATTGTGGATATACTAACAAGGATCTTAGCCAGAAGTTCAGATATTTCAGGTAATAAAGGGTCAAGAGTCATCTTGAGGAGCTATCATTTGGGTGGGATAATTATGGAAGTGACCCTTGTGTCAAACACACTATTTCTCACAAGATGGACATCATAAGAAAGGAAAGGGACAAAAACAATGAACACAAATCCTAGAAGGAAGGCCTCTTGCGGTACCTGAGAAACATAGCAGAATTGACAAGATATAGAATAGTTACATACGAAATTTGTAATATATAAATGTCATGAATTTGGTATTGGAGGGTATGCCCTCCTAAATTTTTATGTATCAGAATCTGGACTACGGTCCCAGGAAAGGCTAGAGGTTTTCTCAACCCCGCTCTTTCCTACCAACGCCTGCACTGAGCAGGATTTTTTTTGTATCATTAGTTTAATTATTAATAAAATTATTGTCTTCAGCCTTTTACCGATAAAAAAAAAAGAAAAAAAGAAGAGGTAAAATCCATTATAATCATATGTTTAGAAATGTAAAAGGGAGAACTTAAAAGTATTCATTAGAACAATGAAAGAGCATTTCAACTATCTACCTTTAATTCCACTCTTAGTTGTGTTGGACCATTTAATTCAAATAAATTTCTATACTATTATATATTTTAGATTTAAGTTTGTGTGATCTTAACTTCAATGATTTATTAATATTTACAAGTTACTAAATTATAATTTTATAATATTATTAAAAAATAACTATAATGAAAAAATAATTTATTTGATTTTAATTTATGTAGTATTTTTTATGGTCTTTATGTTTTAAAAGATTTTATGTTTACTTATAATTCTATACAAGATTTATCGTCTAATTTATGCATTTCTGAATTATATTCCATTTACATTTTATCTCATACTTCGTACTTGGTTTTGAAATAGTGGTGAAGTACATACAATATTTAATTATTTGAATACTAGCTTTTAATAATGAAAAAATTGAATGGTTCAAAATATTTACAAGAAAGAACATATCTTGTTTAAATTATCTATATAATTAAATAACAATTTTTAAACTTGTTTTCTTGATATTTGACTATGTGAATATTTTGATTGATCATATATAATCTTATCTAACATAAAAATTATAGAGTACAAAGAGATTATGAAACCTTTAATTCATGTGAAATGTTAACATATGCATTAAATTTGAATATTTTGTTGAGTCCCTTATCATTCTAACTTAACAAAATTATGTTTTATCATAAAGTATTATATAAAAGTAGAAATATAGTAAGTGACTATATTATTCCTCTTAATTAATTATAGATAAGTTATAATTGTTTCTATCATGTAAAAGGATTTATATAGAAAATATTTTTTTATTTTATTGTAATGCCCAAAACCATTAGGACAAAACACAACATAATTTCCCCTTAATAAAATCTAGATGCTTATTACAAAACAGAATAGTAGATAAATGACTTTTAAATAAATGATGCTTTATTTCTTCTTTTATTCAGAAAACTTAATCATTTGTAATATCATGCTTTGTTTGCTAAACTTAGAAAATTTCATCATTTCAAACAACATAGAGGTTGCAGGAAATAAAGCAATTAATATATTAAAAATCTTTCATATTTTCACAAAATTCATGTAACAACAACAATTTTTCCTTTAAAATTGCAAGAAATTTATCTACTATGAAATATTCAATCTTTGATAAAAAAATATTTTGAAATGCACCTAATGCAGATTTTTTCATGCAAGAGGATTTAATGAAACTATATTTACAACTTTGCTCTTTATACATTTACAAGTTCATGAATTTACATTTTGAATAGAACAATTTCTTTTAGACTTGTCACACCTAAATTATCCCTTCAATTTTTCTTTCAACTTCAAATCAGCAACTTCATATTTTCATAATCAAGCAAAACCTGCAACACAAAGGCATTTACCACATGACCATGGAGGCTCACCTCCCAGCCTAGGCCATTACATGACCACCCCCGAGCTAGGAGAAACAAAAAAAGATGGGATATAAACAATCAACACCCACAATCATCAATAAGAAACATAGACATCACAATTTTCACTCCCAAACCAAAGCTAGCACATAAGAATCATAATTGATCCCAATATGGGTGAAGGTGGAAATATCTCATATGAAGACGTCATACTTAAACAAAACAAGTACTACTAAACATTCTTACATGCCTTCACAAGGCTCTCTTCCAACACATCAGCTCATCACAAGAGCATCAAAAACATCCCTTATGGCCCCCAAGATATAACATAAGTAGGCCTCAAGGATACCCATATATCCAAACTCTGATACACATGAATTTTCCAACTAAGCCCTTCACCTCAAGACATCCTCAAATCCTCCAAAAGATGAGAAATTATCTTACACACCCATTTCACAATTCATAAACACAAAAAAGAAATATAACAAACTACATTTGGGCATATTGAAAACAAAACATCACAAACTCTCACAAAAGATTCATCTTCACATTACAATTACATGAACAATACAAAGTAGAACCACCAACCTTTCCTTAAGCATATTGAAAACAAAACATCACAAACTCTCACAAAAGATTCATCTTCACATTACAATTACATGAACAATTCAAAGTAGAACCACCAACCTTTCCTTAAGCTAAGGCAATGGAGGTTTGTAGAAGAGCTAATCCTTTCCTTCTTATCTTTTCCTTCCTTCTCAAAACTCCTAGAATTTTCAAGTTTCTTCCTCTCAAATCCCAACTAGCATAGTTAAGAAGTGTCTAACTTTTTAGTCTCTTTTTTTAAAAAACTCTAAAACATTCCTCTCTCATTCCCTCGTCCCAAAGTAAGTTAGGTTTCTAGATCCTTGCTAACTTGCCACTTGCCCTTGCTATGGAAATGGAATGCAATTCAAAACATGGTAAGGTGAGTTAACTGAGAAAATATTTTCAAATTCGTCATTACCAAGGATGACCCACTTAGAGAGGTAATAAGGAAGTCTAGGGAAGTGAAAATGGTGAAAGTTGGCCCCCTAACCCATGCCTATGCCTTGGGGCACTTAAAACTCTCTCTAACTACATCATAGGGCTCCATATAACCCTTAAAATTTTTTAGTAAAGTCTACATCCGAAAATGGAATCATGATGACATAAACTTTGGTTTCCTAAACCAATAACCAAGCCTAGGGATACACAAGATAACCTAAGGACCATCTCATCACAATAGTGTCAAGTGACACCTCACAAAAGTACATATCACATTACACACTTGGCATGCCTAGTGGATATTTAACATTTACATTTACATAATTAAATTTACATCAAATTATGCATTTACAACATTTACAAGATCATTCATATATACACCACATTTATGAATAAAATCACGTAACAACAAGGTTGTTCTCTTCTTAGATCCGACCTTGGTTTTAAACTGATTTTACATAGATCCATCCTTGTTTCCCCACATTTACAACCATGGTCACTTTGTGTGTGAATTTTGTACCTAGTTGTAGACACAACACTTCAGTAAAACATTAGAGGTTAACCAAAAACTAAAATCGTGCAATGAAATGAAAATTAAACTAACCAGATGATTTACCACCTTCTAGTAGGTGCAAGTATGATACTCTTAGATCAGACCGAGACCAATGACAATACAACACCTAAATGAAGGATTTGAATGCAAAGAATGAAAATTATATGAATGCAGATTAATCTATATTTTTGGATTTTATGTGCAATAAAATGAAGAAAACTGATATGAATCTATTATATATGAAAATTGATATGATATGCAATTAATCTAAGAATTGATATGCTAAATGATATGAATGCTCAAAAATAATGAAGATCTCACAACAGCTCTAATTCGCAAAGATAAATTCTTCGATCACTAATTCGCCAGTATGAGGATGCAATTTCGGGGATCCTTTTAGAAGAGCTGAAGCTTTGATTTTATAGAAATCCAGGGCTTTGGAGGTGCATGAGAAAAGCCATAAATCACTCTTGATAAACTCAGATTGATTTTTGAGTTATCAGGAAATAAGAAATAATTAACTTACAAAATTATGCAAAAGCATGCAAGAACAACTTTTTAACTCAAATCAGAAGTTTAGATCAGCTTTGAACTCAAAATAGAATGTTGAGTTTCCAAAAGTTAACAATTTGCATTAATTTACTAATTTAAAGTTTAACTGCTTTTTGAATGTGCACAATTAATTATGAATTAATTAAATAAATAAAGTGATTTATCCTCAACTTAACTGATTTTTTAATTAAAATAATTGATTTATGGGTTAATCAATTATTAAATCAAACTTTACTCAAAAATTATATTATTAAAAATTGACAACTGACTTTAATTAATTAAATAAGAATTTAATCAATTAGTCATGAGATTTTAGATTTATTGTCGAAATTAAATAATACAATTTAGGAATAATTTAATTAAATTTAATCAAATAATCAAGTGGCAGTATTAAATCTAATTAATTAAATATTCAGAATATTCAATTAATCAAACTTTAGGATAAATGAAATTTATCACCAAATAATAATTAAATTAAGAATAATTAGGATAAATAGGAATATTGCTAAGAATATTCCCCGATGCAAAATTTAGGATAAAATCAATTAAAATTCAATAATGTGCAGATGTGCCTTAGGTTAGGACTTTGATGTCGATTTTGTTCGAATTGAAAATGTAGGAGGTTAATGAACCTATAGCCCATTTTTGGGACCTATTATATTTTGCCCCTCTTTGAATTACTGTGCGAAGCATAGTGGTTCAACGATTAGTCTGTGTATGATATACGTATGAACCTGATTTGAAAGATTTGAAAAAGAGATATCGACCTAGGCCCAGAATGACCAGGAATCAAGATTATGCTAACTATATCAACAATGAACTAGTGATTATGAAAAAGTGTCAAAATGCCTGATTTTGAACCTTATGATTGCGAAGAAGTGAGTGACCGATTCCAAACCTCAATGTCCTTGTATGAATCATTTGGTATCACATCCTGAACCCATCAGTTATGAAGAACCAAGGAAATAACACTAATGAACCGATGGTTACAAAAAGTTGGTACAGTTTACAAGATAGATTTAGGATACTAGATGAATCTGATATGCCCCAAGAGATGATAGATTTGCCCCAAGCGACGAGGACTTTAGATGAATCAGCAACTAGACGTGGTTGTTGTCTTGATCACTAAGGAAAGATTTGATTTAGATTTAGATTATAGACTTGAATGATGTGTAATACCATGCCCCCTTTGGGATTAAAATTGAAATCTGACAAGAAAATTCAGTGTTATATAGTTTAGAAGCATGTTAATTGATTTGAGAAGTGGTTGTGCACATCCGAGAACACGTTTTGCATTGTTAGAGGTCTTGGAGACCAAGTTTGACTAGGTTAAACCATGAGTTGACCATAGTAGACCAAGTTGAAATTTTGATAGTTTGATGTAAGATAATTAATTAAGTTGAATTCTAGATTCGTTTGATGATTGAAGGTCCAATATGCAAGCAGTCAGACATCCTGGGTCCAAAAATTTTAAATCATGATTTTGACATAGAAAATGATCTCAAATTTCAATTTTGATCTCGAAAATGGGTTCAGAATATCGAAATTAGCCAGGGGTGCAATTTTCATGAAAAATAGAGCACTTTTGAAAATTAGGTCAAAAGTTATATAAAGGCCAAAAGGGTCATTTTCACCGTTGACTTTTGAAAACCTTGTGGAGCCCTCTGAGAAAGAAAATGGTAGAACTGAAGGTACATGTGTCTTCTCATCATTTTGAGTGTAACCGGAGGCATTAGAGACCTCGACAGTATGGACATCCGGTAGGTGGACCTCTTTGCTTCTCTGAAAAGTCAATTTTTTTTGTTTATAGCATTTTTAGCATTTGTTTCGTATGCTTTCAATTTTTAATTTTTGAACACATGGAAACTCATACAATTGTCCATTTGGGCTCATATGACTTTTCAACCTTAGGTAGATTGTCATTTCATTAACCCCCAAGACTCGTATGAGAGGGACCCAAGAGTCATACAACATTTTGTCAGGTCCCTCCTAACTCGTATGAGGAGGTATACAGTGTCGTATCATCATGCTTTGTCGTATGGTAACCAGGAAAACTCGTACGAGTTTTTTCGCTAGTCTGATTTGTCGTTTGAAAAACAATGAGCCCAAAACTCATTTCTAGGGCAAATTTTTGAATTTTTTGATCTTTGAGCTTGATTCCTGAGTCTTTGATCTACCTTTTGAAATAGAAAACTGTTCCATTCCTGTATGTGTAACCTCTTTATCAACCAAAGTACTGATAGGGTTCCTTGTTTCTGTGCTGTGTAGGTCATATATCCTAATGTTCATGTATGCATCTCACATCCAGCCACTCAGAGGCTCTGTGTTTCCTTATTGGATCTGATGAGAGTACATCTTGTTGTTTGCAGTTTTGAGTATTTGATCCATTTACCCAAGATTAGGGTAAACCATGGTCTTTTGACGACACTGATCGAGGGATTCCATTCAGAGACAGACATTTCATCTTCCTACTGGAGAGCTCACTATGACTCCGGAGGATGTGTACAAGATTCTTCAGATTCCATTTCATAGTAGTCAGCGTCCAGCGTATGTGAGTTCGGGGAACTCAGGACTATTAGCATTCAAACGTCTCTTCGAAGATGATACTTAGTTGACTGGGTCTATTTCATGGGAGACCCTGGTGCAGCGTTATGGACAGTCTCACAGACTGGAGTGTATTATAGCCAGGATGATCGGTGGTATTATCATGTCTAACCGTCAGTAGAACGGTCTTCTGATGGGTTGGGCCCCTATGATTGCACATTTGATGGTGACTCCTTCCAAGTTAGCCTGGGGTCAGTGTCTCTTGGCTCACATGTTCTCTGAGATGCACGAGGTAGTGTATCGGGAGAGCAAGACATTTGCTGCTAGTGCTTTAGTATTATAGATCTAGGCGTGGGAGCATATCCCAGTTTTGAGACCAGTATGTACCTCACAAAGATAGCCACAGGAGCCCATGATATATATATATATATATATATATATATATATATATATATATATATATATATATATATATATATATATATATATATATATATATATATATATATATATATATATATATATATATATATATATATATATATATATATATATATATATATATATATATATGTTGGATATGTCATACAGGGGCATATGGGCCATGTAGAGTACTGGAGACAGTGTCTCGATGATATGACATTTGTGCGGTGGAGGCCCTATGTGGATATTGAGCCTTGGCCTACAGCACGGGAGTAATTTAGTTTCTTCTTTCAGAGCTGGGTGCTGATAGGACGATCATCCTCTGTGTTGGAGAGATTTCTTATCACCAGGGTATGGCGTCAACATGGATGAGTGCAGGATGCACCACAGGATTATGCTTCCTATGCGTGGATAGCTCATGAGCTAGGACTTGGATGGACCCTGAGGCTTTCTTATGCCTTATGTTCACAGGAGTATAGTGCTATCATTGGTAGAGATTGGGAGTATAGGCCATAGGTTGTAGATGCAGGAGTTACAGATGGATTCATTGCATGGCTTGCTAATCATCCTATTCATAGATTTTCTGATCTGATAGAGTTGATACCCTCCATGGAGGAGGTGATGGATGTCACAGGTGCTCCAATGAGATAGGGTCCTAGACCCACACAGGTTCTGATAGTAAATCCCACTCCTCCAAGACCGAGAGCGATGGCTCCTCCATAGAGACCATCAAGACAGATGAGGCCCCCCCATCCCACTAGTTCCACAGCAGGTAGATCTACAAGTTCATAGAGATGGACTAGGGGAGAGGGTCATACTTTAGGGAGTGTGGGTATTGCCAAGGAGGTACTTGCAACTGAGTAGGTTGTAGGTGGTGATACTGATCCGATACAGGAGGACACTAGTTTTGATCTAGGTGCAGAGGTTAGATGTCATAAGGTGCAGAGAGCAGAGACCACAGAGCAGCCTGCGGAGGATACTGATATGCTGGCGGTAGATGTTGAACCTAGTGTTCCATTGACTACACAGGAGATCATGAGGAGGCTCAGATTACAGGTCTAGGACCTGAAGGTAGATAGACATCGCACTAAACTTCATGGTGAGGTTCAAAGATTATAGGCAGAGGTTATCCATCAAACCTCCAGATCTGCATATTATGTTTCAGCATACTACACTGCAGTTCCACTCGCTCAGAGAGTTCCTTCGTACTCTAAGTACATGATAGCATCAGAGGGAGTGAGAGCACCTAGAGCTGAGGCAGTACCAGATGCACCACCACCACCTCCACCAGATAGAGAGGATCAGGCTAACATCTGATCTGTCAGGATATTCTATTATTTCTATTTCTCTTTGGATACTGATATTGTTCTGATAGCTCACATGAGCTCATTCTTTTGTATATTGTGCTAGTACTGCACCCCTAGCTATTCTGAGTTTTATGATATATATATGAGATCGAGACTTTTGGTTGTGACTTCATTTGTACTTGTCATGTTTTTTATGTATGATGATATCATGTGATGTAAATGCTATGAGTAGAGTAGAATGTATGTATGGATTCATGCAATGCAATGATTTTCTTTCATATGTATGAATGTTATGCAAATGTATTTGATTATGGAAAGTGTATGTAATGCAATAGATGGAATGAATGATTATGAATATGTAATGAAAATGCAATGATACACATGATATGTTTTGCAGATGAAGACAAGTACTCAGTCTTATGTCAAAAAGGATGTTTAACCCAGGATTGTGACTACTTGTGTTTCTGTGAGAAGACCTTCGTATGAGATTCAACTCTTAGTGTTTAAGTTTAAGGCATAGTTTTAGAAGGATTGTTTAAAGATTGTCAAGCAATTTGTGAGATCATGCAATCATGCAAAGTGCAAAAATGATATGCAAAATTAAATGCAACCTAAGGCCTAGGACCTAGTCACTGATCATGTGTCGGTCATTTGTCATCATTGAGTTTTTTTAGGTAACCGGATAAATCAATACAATTCCCACTAGTTTATAAAAACTATAGACATATGAATATTGATTTGTATGCACAAGAATCAATACAACACCCACTAGTCAAATAACCATGAACATATGAATATTGATTTTATTTTCAGAATGTTGGATTAGATATAAGCACCAAGGCATAAACGCCAGGATGACCTAAATATCATGTCCATTTTAATATAGCAATTTGTATAAGCATCAAAACATAAATGTCATGATGACCTGAATATGCCTTGTGTGTAACAAACACATCAAGAAGTCAAGAGATCATTCTAAATCCAGTGTCAATTACCCGTAGTGACCCTTTATCGTTCACATCTTTAGGTAAGAGCACGTTTCACAAATAGGAGAAAGAACTCACTCAAAAAGATAATAGTTAGATCAAAATTCCTTGAATTTTTTGGGTATCAATGTTCGAGGTACTCATGGCCATCCAATTCGAGATAGAGGCTTTTACAAATGGACACCATTTCAATCCAAAATTGTCAAAGTTGTTAGATTTTCACATACAAGTAGAAAACAAAAAAAAGATTATGCCCCCAATCATCACTCTCTAAATCTTGTAAAGGACATCATCAAAGAGCTCGAAAGGACATAATATGCAAAAATCTCAATCTGAATCAGTAAGCATACAAGGAGATAAAAGCATGTAAAAAACATAGATTGTTTTTAGTTGATGTTTGATTGTGTTGTTGTAGATGCAAAATCCTTTCTGGAGAGGAGACTAACTGACTGACTTAGATGAAGCTTCAAAGGACTTTGACTAGATATGATATGTCTAAAATACATTGGAGGCCATAGGATATGACATTGATTACCCCCAAGTGTTAATCATTGATAGAATACAAATGCTTGAGCTGATTGGTGTACAGAGTGACTTTATTGAAAACAGGATAGCAGGAACAAACCGGGAGATATGTACAAACTAAAGCAAGACTAAAAGCTGGGAAAGACCAAGATTGTGCTGATAGATGGAGCATTTTGAACAAGTGGCACCCATTTGCCGAGTTTTCACCATCTTGGCAGAGATTCTATTTTTGCTACCAAGGCGCCTGTTTCCAGGATTTCACCAAGGCACTTTTTTCTTTTTCTCATTTTTTTGTATTTTTCATTTTTTCAATTTTTTTTATACTTTTGATATTTTTTACTTTTTTTTTGTGAATCATCAAGGTGCCTATTGCTAGGTTTTCACCAAGATGTTCATTTTTTCAAGACTTTTTCCAATTTTTATAATTTTTTTAGGACATTTTACCATAGACTGAATGCCTTAGGCGTAGAATTTCTTCAGATGGAGAATGTTGATTGGTTCTCAAAGCTGTTCTCCTTTAGTCATTGAGAGTTGATAGGCTCCAGAGCCAAAAGTAGCAGTGATAAAAAAGGGACCCAACTAGTTGGGTTCAAACTTCCTCTTGCGCTCTCTATGTGATTGAATTTTAGGAATCTCTCTCAAGACTAAATCGCCAACCTGAAATTCTCTGTGTCTGACTTTCTTGTTGTAGCCTCTAGACATTCTTTTCTAATATACTCTGAGATGATCATACACTACTTGTCTACACTCATCTAGTAGTTCAAGTTCTTGCAACCTAGACACTCTATAGTCATCATCAGTTACTAGACCATGCATTCTGATTCTTAGTGATGGGATTTCAACCTCAATAGGTAGTACCACTTTAGACCCATAAACTAAAGTGAAAGGTGTAGCCCCAGTGGGCATCCTGATACTTGTTCTGTAGGCCCAGAGAGTTGGATTTATCATGAGATGTGATGCAGGAGCATCTTGGGTGTAAGAGCAATCTTGCATCACCCAAAAAAAATATTTTTGTTTTTATATTCAATAAGGGCTATTTTGTGCAGAGCTGCTATTTATGGAAAGTTACTATTTTTGGTAATTTTCGTATGTGCTCAGAATGATCTGATTTCTTTCTTGGAGGTTCATTTTGGTCATATAAGTTTGCCAGGCAGCAGGGTACAGAAACTTTGAACTCAGTTTTGAAGGCTTTAGAGGCTCCGAATGAGGTCAAAAATTTGGGTGACAGGCGTTTGCGCTAGTCAAGCCTGTAGAGCGCTTCGTGGCATTTCCGAAATGGGGTTATAATAGCCGATCAGGTCAACTGGTGATGACTTATGGTCTTCGGAAGTTGGGCCACCTGAAATGGCAGAAAATAATTTTCTTCAAAATTACTATTCGAGTTTCAAAGGTTATCTTGAGCCGACTATGATGTAATAAAATGTAAAATAAAATAATTCTAAGTTTGGTCAGCCTTATTGGCTAAAATTCTGGAACCTTCCCAGGCGGTGGAAAATTGCCTATATAAGGAAGGCTGTATTATTGTCTTAGGTAGTTCAGAATAGTTTTGGGTAGTAGATCTGGGTAATAGTTCGAGGCTTTGTCCTACAGAATATTGTAAGGGAATGCCCATGTGGCTTTGCATATTGTAATTCTGAAGTTTGTAATTCCACATTTGTGGAGATAATAAGAAGCCAATTTTTTGTTCTTGCATATTGTTGTTGTTTCTCTATTTCTGTTATGTGTTTGTGGTATTAAGGGGAGCACCCTTCATCAAGATGCCAGTCTCTTCCTATTTTATTAACTATTTGGTGCAAGATTTTCAATAGATTCTTGTTAGAAGCCTCTGCTTGTCCATTCCCTTGAGGATAGTAGATAGATGACCAATGTTGTATAATCTTGAATTTGGCACATAAATCATCCAAGTCTTTGTTTTTAAATTGTCCACCATTATATGTGAGTATAGAGTGTGGAATACCATATCAACATATGATGTAGTTCAAGATGAACATAGATTTTTTTTTTTTCAATTGCTTGTGTCAAAGGGACTACTTCTACCCATTTTGTAAAATAATCTGTAGCTATGATTATATGGGTATGTCCATTAGAAGAATGAGGATGTATAGATCCTATAAGATCAAAGGCCCATTGATGAAAAGGCCATTGTGTAGTAAAGGGAATTAGATCTCTCCCTAGAGCATGAATTAAATTATCATGTACTTGGCACTTTTGACAATTCTTAGCAAACTTGATAGACTCTTTCTCCATTTTCGGCCAATAATACCCAGCCCTAATAAGTTTTTGAGCTAGTGTTAAACCGTTCAAGTGTGACCCACAAATACCATCATGGAATTCCTCTAACACACATTGACACTCTTCTCATTCTAAACATCTAAGTAGCATACCATCTAGACCTCGTTTGTATAGATCGTGACCAATAATGACATATCAAGATGCATTACAGATAAGGTATCTCTTTTCATGTTGGTTAAAGGTATCAGGAATGATTTGGTCTTTGAGATAGGAGAATAGGTTTTTATATCTGGATGAATCATGACCCACAACAGTGCAAATCATGTGGGTATCAGGGGAGTCATATGTAGGATAAGATAGTGCTTCCACCAGGAACTCATAGTGTAGCTCATGTTCAGGCTACTGTAATAAAGTAGATAATGTTGCCATTGCATCAACAGCCTTATTCTCTATTCTAGGTATTTGCTCAAATGTGATAGATATAAAATACTTCTTTAAATCATCTACCATTCTCTTGTATGGAACGAGCTTTTCATCTTTAGTTTGGTACACATCATTGACTTGATGAATTACAAGTTGTGAGTCTCCATGAATGTGTAATTCTGTTACTCTTCACTCAATTGCTATCTTCATACCATTCAAAAGGGCTTCATATTCAGCAATATTGTTTGTACAAAGAAACTTGATTCTAAATGCCTTTGGGATTGAGTATCTTTGAGGAGTTATGAACAAGATACTTGCTCTAGATCCATTCTATGTATAGGAGCCATCAAAGAACAACTTCCATTCTCTAGAAGAAAGATTCATGATAGAGGAATCTGGGAATTCCATTTACAGTGGTGTATCATCAAATAAAGGTGCATCTACTAATTGATCAACAATAACCTGTCCTTTTATAGCTTTTCTTTCAACATATTCAATATCAAATTCACTTAAGAGCATGACCCATTTGGCTAATCTACTTGTGAGAGCAACTTTGCTTAGTAGGTACTTTAGTGGATCAATCTTAGCTACTAAATGTGTAGTATGAGCGAACATATAATGTCTCAGTTTCTGTGATGCAAAGATCATAACTAGACAAGCTTTCTCAATCATTGAATAGTTCTTTTCGTATGCCACCAATGTTCTACTGATATAGTATATAGCTCTTTCCATCTTATTCTCATCATGTTGTGCTAGTAACGCCTCCAATGATGTATCTGTAGTGGAGACATATAAGATCAATGGCTTCCCTTGAATAGGAGGCATCAAGATAGGAGGATTTGATAGATATTTCTTGATATGATTAAAATTCTTTTCACATTCCTCGTTCCATGCAAAGGTCACACCTTTATGTAATGTCTTTGTAAAAGGTTGTGATATGTCTGCTAGCTGAGATATGAAGTGCCTGATAGATTGAACTCTCCCTTGCAATGTTCTCATTTGGCTGATGTTCTTGGGAGGTTGCATCTCCATGATAGCCTTTACTTTAGCTGGATCTACTTCAATTCCTTTCTTTGAAACTATGTATCCTAAGAGCTTTCCAGAAGTGACACCAAAAGCACACTTCTTAGGATTTAGTCCGAGACTAAATTTTTCCATTTTGTCTAGTATCTTGCTCAAGTCATTTAGATGTTCAGCTCTAATCATAGATTTTTCTAAAGTATTATCAACATAATCCTCCATAGTTTGGTGCATCATGTCATGAAAAATAGATGTCATAGCTCTCTAATATGTAGCACCAGCATTCTTAAGCCCAAATGGCATGACATTCCAACTGAAGGTACCCCATGAACATGTGAAAGTAGTTTTCTCTTGATCTTCTGTAGAAATTTTGATTTGATTATACCCAGAAAAACCATCCATCAAAGAATACATCTCAAAATCCGCAGTCATGTCCACTATCATATCAATGTCAGGTAGTGGAAAATCATCCTTAGGGCATGCTTTGTTTACATCTCTAAAATTTGTGCATACTCTTATAGATTGGTCTAGTTTTGAAATAGGTACAATATTAGAGATCCATATTGCATAATCAATAACTTGGATAAATCCAGCTTTTAGGAGCTTCTCTAATTCAACTTTTACCAAGAGTGCAACATGTGGATGCATCTTTCTCAATTTTTTCTTAACAGGTTGAACATTTGGAGCTATAGATAAATGGTGCATTATAAGATCAGGATCCAACCCTAGCATATCTGAACATTTCCATGCAAATTTGATCTTTTTCTCTGTTAAGAATGTTGTAAAGTTTTGCTTTTCTTCTTCTGATAAAGATTGTGCCACATGGATCAACTGGGGTTCTTCTATTGTTCCCAAATTGATAGATTGAGTGGGCTCAATTAGAACTAGAGATCTGTCATGTAAATGACTCAGAAGGACATCAAATATCTCATTTTTAGGTGCCTCAAAGAGGTTTTCACCTTTGGATACGTCTTTTATTTTTACTTTTGTAGGTTTTGAGACTACCACAAAGCGGTTTTCACCCTCATAACTCCTTTTCTTTTTATTCTTATTCTTATTTTTCTGACTAAGATACTTGATGTTTGACTCTATTATGCTAACGCTCGATTCACTGATGGAAGTCCTCATAGGTTCAACTACATTTCGGTAGCAAGCAAGGGCATAGTCATTGAGAAAGGTATAAATACCTTGGTTCAAGTTGGTGGATGTTATGTCAAGAAGGTTAGGGTGTTGGATAGTCAAAGTGGTGAAAGATTGGGAAAGAGTGTTTACGGATATGGATCTGTCATCATTGGTCCTAACCTGACGCTCAAGTTCAAAGGTGATATTACAACTTAAGACATTCGATTCATGAATAGGCTCAATGTCATTGTAGAAATCCACTTCAGCCATTGGTGGATCAGACTCGATAAGTTCATCATGTCGCTCTAGACTTATGTTGGGTTTAGGTGCATATTGGTGAATAACATCAACATGCTTTTCTATAATAAGTTCATTTGGTTCTAGAATGACTCCCCATTCATAGTCATTTGATTCATCTTTTGTTTCTTCATCTAGACCTCTAGGAAATCTAAGAACATGAGTAAAGTCAGGATGAATACCCCAAAAAGGGTTACCCTCAGATTCTAATTTGAATTCATACTCATGGGAATCTGTCTCATAATAACTACCACCTTCCTCTTTTTGATTGCCTTCAAGATTAGCTAGTTCTTGTGTTGCAACTATCTCTTGCTCTATAGTAGGTTCTTGTGTTTCTACTACATTAATTCTTTTTATTGGATCATCTTCAGCTTCAAGGAGGTCTTTTATTTTTTTAGGAAAATGCTCATAAGGAATGATCTCATTAGTGTTGTCTGAATCATCAGTATCAGATTGTTCAGTTATTTCCCCCTTTAGTTGATTTGCTATGGTAGGCTCAATTTGTTTTAGAACATGCGGGGAGTTCTTGCTAAGACAGAAAGGCTTCTTCATCTATCCTAGACCTATTGTATTCTTGTTTGCTCAGCCATGATGATCAAGAGGTGATAGAAGACCTTTACCCTATAGTCCTAGAGGTCCTTTTCCTTTATATCCCATTTTTGTGATCAATTTGTCCCCTGGGCCATATGACTTAGAAGGGATACTCAATATTTTAGCATCACATTTTTGAACAATTTGAGACTTAGGTTCATCTTTGTATAGCCATGCGAGCACAGCTTCATCTTCTTCAAAATCTTTTTTAGATACTTGTTCTGCAATAAAATTTCCTTTATATGCTTCAAGAGGTTCTTTAGACTCTAGCTTGGACTGTTTTAGAGTTTTCCCACAAGACTTAGGCAAGATAGGGAGAGATGTCAAAGATAAGATTGGTGCTATAGTATATTCTCCCATACCATTTTCTTTGATCTCAACCTCTTTAGCAATGTCTTCCATCTTGGATGTTGAAGCAACGTCTTGCTGCTTAGTGGAAGATTCTCTATTATTAGGAACAAGTTTATCAACACTCTCTTTCAATGTATTGCAAGTTGTATACAGATCAGCTGGAATCATCACCTCTACTCCTTCATAAGGAAACTTCAAACACTAATGGAATGTAGAGGGTATGGCTTTCATTTCATGTATCCAGGGTCTTCCTAGAAGGATATTGTAAGACAAAGGTAGATCAAGAACTTGACATATAGTATCTCTGATGACAAGACCTATTCTGATAGGTAAGACAATAGTTCCCTTAGAAGATCTTTCTTGCTCATCATATGCTTTGATAGTTATCTTCTTCTTGGGATCAATGGCCATTTCTGAAAATCCCAATTGTGTAATCAAGTTGAAAGAACAAATGTTTAGACCAACACCCCCATCTATCAACACACATTTGACACGATGGTTTTGGATCAAGACTTCAATATGCAAGGGCTGGTTATGCAGATGACTCAAGGAGTTATCATCTTCCTCTAAAAAGGAAATGTACTTTGGAGACATAAGATGACCAACCATAGTCTAGAATCTGTCTAAATCAAGGTTATCAAGAACATTAGATCCGAGAAGAGCTTTGTCTAGAATGTCTATATGAGTTGGAGATATCCAAAGCAACTCAAACATAGAGATTTTTGCATTTGTGTGCTGGAGTTGTTGGACAATACTGTATGAAGTAGGCCTCATGTCTTTAGGATTTGAAGATTTGGATGTAGCCTTCTATTTAGAAGTAGATGAAAGATTGAAAGGCACCTTAGGGACATTAGATGAATCTGGTATTTATCCTTGTAGGTGTGCCTGAGCTTGTGATCGAGTAACTACATTAGCTGATTGATTTTCTCTATCTCTTCTTACAATTGTGATGACATTGCAATGCTTAGATAGGCATGGTTCAACCATATTGATAACAACATTATTTCCAGAGTATGCATAATTGACTTTAGCACCCATATTAGGCTGAGAAGAAGAATCTTCTTTACCATGTTCAAGAAATGGTTCTCTGAATGTTGTATGATCATTATTGCTCTTATGATTATCAATCATGATGTTGCCATTATCAATTTTGTCTTGTATAATGTGTTTCAAGAAAATGCAATTATTAGTCTTATGACCTTTATTGTGATGGAATTCATAGAAGTTGTTCTCTCTCCACCATTTCGGTTTAGGTTCTGGATCAAAGACTTTCATCTCAAGAAAATAGATGATTTTTTTTGCTAATAGAGTTTTCATGGAAGATTCCAAGGACTCTCCAAGAGGATTGAATTTGCAATTAGGATCTATAGCCCAAGGTCTATAATTAGATGACTTTTTGTTGGACTTTATGACTTTGGCTTCAAAAGCTTTGATGGCTTGGGCACCAATAGTAAGATTGAAAGCAGGTGCCTTAAATGGGGCATGGATATTATCAACAACGCCATCTATGACAATGCCTTTATTCTTGTTCCTATTTTTGTTCTTGTCCTTAGAACTAGATCCAGATTCATAATTGTCTTTTTGAAGTGTGATGTCTCCCTTTTTCACAAGTACTTTCTTAATTTTGATCGCATTATCCACCATCTTGTCAAAAGATGTATGATTTTGCATTTGTAAAGGGTAGTTGATTTCTGGAACAAGATTTTTGATGAAGATTTCCAACTTCTCAGTCTCAGGAATGGGTCTAGCATATAGAGAAAACTTCTTCCTCCACCGTTTGAGAAATGTCAAGAATGGCTCTCCTGGATATTGTTTTAGATTACAGATGTCGATCATGGTGACCAGATGTTGAATATTGTAGGAGTATTATTGATAGAATAGTTTGATTAACTCCTCAAAAGTTTTGATAGTAGGAGGCATTCTAGAGAACCAATGAATGGCTGCTCCTCCCAGAGATTGAGGGAAAAGATGCATTAAGTAGGTTGGTTCGTGCATAAAATCCATAGATTGAGTACAAAATTCTCTGACATGATCTTGAGGGTCAGAGTTTCCATCATACTTATCATATTTTGGCATCTCCACTCTTTTAGGGAATGACAGCATATAGAAGTCTTTATCGAATGGAAAAGGGCATAGAGCTTCCATGGAGAACTCCTTAGGTTCCTTTTCTTTCTCAAGTTTGTTAAGTTTGACTTGCATGGCATGCATCTATTTCATCATAGCCATGATAGGAGTTTCTTCCTCATGTGTAATGATATCTTCCACATTAAAGTTTGGAGGAAGTTTAGCTCCTTGATGAGCTAACTCTAGAAAGTATGCTTCTCTATCTTCTTTCAAGAAATGTTTCATCATTCTTTTGAAGTCATCATCATTTTGATATCAAATAATTTTAGAAGGGGTAGGTTCTTGATCCATACCATGTTGAGATTGGTGCCCTTGAGACCTGTGATGTGTCCCTCTATGAGACATGTTAGGAGTTTTAGGGCTCCCTGGATTAGATTGAGGAGGGGTTTGTTAATTACCCCTGTGAGTTGATGGAGGGGGTACATAACCAATTTTCAATCAAAATTTCCAAGACCGTTGTCTTCGTAAAGACCAGAATTGTAGAGTTTCTCAAGAGTGGGACCCTTCTGAATAGTCAAAGGTGTGGTGCTAAATGCTTCTCTGGATTTCTTGTGTGATGAAGCTCTAGTTTCCACCATTAACCTTGAGTGAAGCCAAAGAATAAGATGAAGACAACTGAAGAATGAATTGATTCAAGAAGATCGAATGATGAAACCTTGTCAAGATTGAAGTGATTAAAGAATAGATCAGACGTAAATGAAGGATATTGTGCCATAGTAGTGTGGGTAGACGCCCAACAAATAGCGGGCACGAGCTCACAACACTTAGCCATTTAGGCAAAAAGATTGAATTTGAAGATAATTTTGACAAGGTTTTGACATAAGATGAAAAAGACTCAAATCGATAATCCAGAAGGCAAGATCAGACTCAAAGGCTCACTTGAGGAAAATGAATGAATTCATTCAAGTTTTTGCTTTGTTCCTAACATAGTGATTGGTTCAACATATTTTGGAAATAGGCTGTAAAAATTGAGTTTCTGACAATTTTGACCACTCTCTGACAATTTTTCTCAAATGACTTTATGTAGGTTCGTACGACAGTGGGTACGCTATGAAATGACAATTGGAAAACTCATATGATAGTTGCAAAACTCGCACGATAATTGATAGCAGATTTTTTACTTTTGTTTCTAACTAGTGGTAAAACTTGTACGACACTATACAAGCTATCATACGACAATACAAGGGTTCTGAAATGACACTTGCCAAAACTCGTACGACTCTCTGACCTGATGGGAGGACTTTTGACTCCATAAAGGATTTTTTCTTCAGATTTTGCAAAATTTTGGTTTTCAAATTCAGATTTGTTCACAAATTTCTCTGTCCAGGTTTGAAGATTATTCTGAGATTGTTCATTTTCAGTAGTAAAATAGATAAACAAGTATGCAAAATAGCAAGCAAGTGATTCCAAGCACGTATGAAAACAATGAACAAGGAACAAAGAAACCCTACACATGAACAATCAAGTGACTAAATGTGCTAATTCCTAGAAGTGCTAACTGTGTAAGTACCAAAAAGTTTTTCAATAACGCACATATTCCTAGAAAATAAAAATTTGGCCTCACTAGGGTTTGTAGTAATGGTCCGACTCTGTAACTTTTTTGATCTCAAGAGGGTGAACTCCAATCCAGGTGCATTGGGGTTTTGACACAGTCTAAGAAATTAATCAATCAGGAGCTGCTAGGGAGATCTAACAACCCAACAAGAGACCACACCTGTGAAGATTTCCTCCACAAGGACATTTATATAGCGGTTGTTGCTACCATGGTGAAAATGACTATTACCGTTTGAGGTTTCATCCACGTGGTTGACCCAATTAAGGGAATGTCCACTACAGTTAACCCTCTCTAAAGGTGACTCATAAAAGATACCACAGGGGGACTAGATTAGATTCAAGGATCTGGGTTTCTAGTACTATCCAAAAAGGAAGTAGAGCATAATCTCCTAACCTCTTCACTTCACCTAGACAAAGAAAATAGATTAATCTAACATGCTAAGACCAAGATTATCTCACAAAGATCTATGATGTCAACTGCTTATGATCTATCAACCTCTCCAGAGAGAGAATGTATCAATCAAAAGTTGAAGACACACGAATCTAGTAGAACATGAGACTTTCTCAGTACCTTCCCTACCTACAAGGGGATCCTTCATCAAGAGGAGCTTCACATGAATAAACAAGCGGAAGAAGCTCAATCTCTCAAGATCATCCACAAATAGTGTTCATAGGGCCTATTTACTATGTGTAACAGATATGCAGAAAGCAAATCTATGTTCGTTCTATAGTCCAAAATGAAGTCTGTGATATGAAAGCAAGAAAATTACACAAGCTTGACACGTGAGAGTTCATTTTAATCCAAATCAAAATGTTATTAGCTTGAGAAGAATACCTAAATTCCTTGCAATGCGCTTAGTAGATTTTTACCTGTTTTAGCAGTTTAGTTGTGCTTTTTTTCCAATCAGATTCTACAAGTATCAGTAAAAAATGGAAGATTTCAATTGTTAGGGTTAGTTGTTAGTCCAAATCTGCAAAACTACCAAAAAATCTGAAATGACAATTGAATTCTGGAGTCAAAACTCGTACGACAGTGGGTAACCTCCCAGACGACAGTCTAGAAACTCGTACGACTATGGGTATCTATTCATACAATAATCAAGCTTCCAAATGATAATGTGTACTCTCTGATATGAGCTTTGAAATCTGAACCTATCGTACGACAGTGGGTACCTCCCGAAATGACTTTCTGACAAAAGTCATACGAAAAATGTATGAACAAAAAAATAAAAATCACAGTTTTAACCAAAAAATAATAAGAAATTGACATAAATTGATAGAAAGATGATGGAAACCCACTTCAGGGCCCCACGGTGGGTGCTAGAAATGTGTGTGAATTTTGTACCTAGCTGTAGACACAACACTTCAGTAAAACATTAGAGGTTAGCCAAAAACCAAAATCGTGCAATGAAATGGAAACTAAACTAACCAGACAATTTACTACCTTCTAGTAGGTGCGAGTATGATACTCTCAGATCAGACCAAGACCAGTGACAATGCAACACCTAAACGAAGGATTTGAATGCAAAGAATGAAAACTATATGAATGCAGATTAATCTATATTTTTGGATTTTATGTGCAATAAGATGAAGAAAACTGATATGAATCTATTCTATATGAAAACTGATATGATATGCAATTAATCTAAGAATTGATATGCTAAATGATATGAATGCTCAAAAACAATGAAGATCTCACAACAACTTTGATTTGCAAAGATAAATTCTTCAATCACCAATTCGCCAGCGTGAGGATGCAATTTCAAGGATCCTTTTAGAAGAGCTGAAGCCTTGATTTTATAGAAATCCAGGGCTTTGGAGGTGCATAAGAAAAGCCATAAATCACTCTTGATAAACTCAGATTGATTTTTGAGTTATCAAGAAATAAGAAATAATTAACTCACAAAATTATGCAAAAACATGCAAGAACAACTTTTTAACTCAAATCAGAAGTTTAGATCAGCTTTGAACTCAAAATAGAATGTTGAGTTTCCAAAAGTTAACAACTTGCATTGATTTACTAGTTTAAAGTTTAACTACTATTTGAATGTGCACAATTAATTATGAATTAATTAAATAAATAAAGTGATTTATCCTCAACTTAATTGATTTTTTAATTAAAACAATTGATTTATGGATTAATCAATTAGTAAATCAAACTTTATTCAAAAACTATATTATTAAACCTTGACAACTGGCTTTAATTAATTAAATAAGAATTTAATCAATTAGTCATGAGATTTTAGATTTATTGTCAAAATTAAATAATACAATTTAGGAATAATTTAACTAAATTTAATCAAATAATCAAGTGGCAGTATTAAATCTAATTAATTAAATATTCAGAATATTCAATTAATCAAACTTTAGGATAAATAGAATTTATCGCCAAATAATAATTAAATTAAGAATAATTAGGATAAATAGGAATATTGCTAGGAATATTCTCCGATGTGGAATTTAGGATAAAATCAATTAAAATTCAATAATGTGTAGATGTGCCTTAGGTTAGGACTTTGATGTCGATTTCATTTGAATTGAAGATGTAGGAGGTTAATGAACCTATAGCCCATTTTTGGGGTATTATAGTCACAATATTGCACACTCGATTCAGACATCAGTATCGCATGAAATCATTGCATATATAATCATATTTAAAATGAAACAGGATCTATGATAGCGTCTAAACTCGATACATAAATAAACTGCATTTCATGAATCATAAACATAATCCACATTATACCCTAATTTTACAAACATCAAAATGTAATTTCAATTTTTACATAAACAAGTAACCCTAAGTTAATCATTGAACCATTACACTATCAACAATTACTATTCTATAAGGGAACATAACAAATGCAGAATTCATAATTCATATATCATAAGGTAATCATGAAATCAATACAAACATATAAAGAGTACGACTAACATCATCATCATATAAATCTGCAAACATCATCTCATAAAGTCTGATGGTAGAAAGTCATGATGCAAAATAGGTCTAATGTCTCTAAACAATGTATCATCAAGATAAACCATGTGTCAAAAAAACTATCGAGCTAAGATGGGTCAGGGTTGGACCTCACATTTATCTTTCTTCTTCTTTTTCTTTCTTTTCTTTGAAGTGAAAGGAAAAAGACAAAAGAAAATATTAAGTGTTATGATGATTGTTAGAACTAAAACAAATAGTTTATTTTAAAGTGTTGGTTTTGTGAGGATGATTTATACTTTATTTATAATATATTTTGAAACATCAAGCGATTTATACTTTATCTATAAAACATTTTTATGAGTTATTAGAAGTAAGATCAAGTTGTGTATATAGGAAGAAGGGCATAAACTTATTTATCATTTTTGTATTGGGTAAAAGCACAATAAGCTCTCGCCCTTTTACAAAGGAAAAGGCTCACAAAATCAAAGTTGTTCAACTTCAATAGTATAAAAATGACATTTATGTTTGGAATTTGAAGATGATGTAAACTAATTAAATGTGATAAAATGGATGAAGTTTATGATTAGTATTTTTAATAAATTTTTTGAATAAGAATAAATATATTTTTTTATTTTTTAAAGATGATTTTTTAGTTGCTGAAAATTAGGGGTCTAGTTCCCACCAAAAAATTATATGTAAATAAACATTTTTTTCCCTAATTTCAAAATATGTCATAGATGACATATATAGCTAGTGCATGAAGAAATAAAAATTGGTTTGTGACCTATATTTACTCTTTTATAACAATTCAAATTCTAACTCACTGAAATTGACTATTTTCATCTCGCAACATATTTTTCATAACAAATCTATCCCAATCAAAAAAAGAAATACATATTCTTGAAGAGAACTCTCTCCTCTAGTGCACCATATGTTTTTCAAATTTATTTAATATGATTTACTATTTTTTCCTTTCTCTGAATCAACATCTCCTTGATTGTTAAAATACCTACTTGTAATATTTTTTAATTACAATAAAATATGTCTAATTAAAACACTATAAAATCTATATGAAGATATTTTTGACTCTGATCTCTACAAAAGGGTATTTTTTTATTTTCAAAAAAATATCATTAAAAAGATTAGGAGTTATTGAAACGCCACTTTTTTGAAATAATTTTTTTTATGGTAATTGGACCCAATGTGGTATAAAACATGAATTTAATAGATATTTCCAATTGGAAAAGTTAAATCACTTATCTAACTTAGCTAGAATGAATCTAACTAAACCATATGTTTGACGAAAATTAATTTTTAGTTGGAAATACTAAAATTCAGTTGTGCTGATAAGTTAGCCTGAAAGGTGACACTTGATTACATGCTTTTACCCTATTATATTTTTGTGTATATATATAGTGATCATCTTGACTTTTGGACATCCTTTTGCTCACACTAGTCTATAAGACATATAAAATGATATGTTTTTTTGTTATTTCTTGTACTCCAGTATACTTCAAGACTTCACTTTCTATATATTTATTAATGGTGTATAGAATATTTTTGTATTTCATAAGGTTATTCTATAATGTGCTTGAATTAATGTAGTCTCACATTACAATATTTCTAACAAGATTTTCTTATTCTACATACTATCTAACTTTTATAATATCTAGTGGATGTTCATTTCATTTATAAATACCTTCAAACTATTGTGTGTTTTATTCTTTTACTTCCAATCTTTCAGTGTTACATTATTTCACTTTCCTCTTGTTTGAAACATTTATAAATTATTTCTCAAAAGTTAAGATTTCTATCACCATTAATTCAAAGTTGAAAGGGCATTTGTTGGGATATGATATGATCACTATATGTAAGATTTCAATATTGATAACAACATAATTATTCAAATAACATTCCAAATTGGTTAGGAATATATCTAGTCATTCAAAAATGTTCACACTATGAGGCATTCTTCTAGATTTATCTAATGATTTGAGGTAATTTTGGAACCCTCACCCAAAATTAGAGCATTTGAGGGATATTGTTTTGTATTAATGCAAAAATAGGTTTTGAAGGGACCCAAAACCCTTTATAATCAAATTTTGAATAGATCTGGAACCCAAGAACTAAGAAATTATCATAAGAAAATAATCATGAAATACTAGAAAACTAGAGGCACAAGAGCCCACAAGACTACCTAGTGGAAAACCAACCGGCTCCCACAAACTAAAACTAAGGTTGTAAAAAAATAACTAGCAAGAGACCAAAAAGACTCTAGTCTGATCCCAACCCGCCAAGATCCATCACAATTTTCCTTTACTACTACTCTTGTGGGAATGAAGAGTCATATCAAAGGAGGGCTTACAAGACTTAACCTTTTTACCCTTGACAGTAATCCAACCCTCTTCAACTTTAGTAGTCGCATCCTTCCAAGCCAACAAACCTTACACATGACCATCATCAACTGGGGAGAATATGTTAGTAGAGGAATTATTTCCCACAAAAGGTGAAGCACAACCACCAAGGATGGAAGCATTGACACAAGAAACAACAACCTAAATCACATTCCCACAGACATTTGGGGAGTCCACCAAAGGTGCTGACATCAAATTGTCCACATCAGATCCCCATCAGAAACTGAAACAAATTGAGAAGAAGCCATAAGATCATGAGAATTTGTAGTAACCACTTGCAATAAGCTCCTTTGAGTTTTAGATTTCTTCAAGACCGTATAACGTTGAACACAAGCACCATCCTGCCATGATGCAAACAATTTATTTTTCTCTAGTTCACATGGAATAGTCGCATGACCTATTTTAAAACATTTTCTACACCTAAAGGGAATCCCTTCATAATCCAAAGTTTGAACCCAACTTCCCTTCAAAGACCTAATAAGGATCTTAGCAGGAAAACCCTTAGATGTACATCCATGTCAACCATGATGTAGGCAAAGGTGGAGTGATAAATGCAAGAAGAATCATTATCAATCATAAGAAAATCCCCTAGAGCTTCTCCCTCTTCCTCAAAATGAGAGTCTTCCCAAAGATGAAGGGGGAGGTAGGGAAGATGAACCCAAACATGAATCTTATTAAAATTTTAAGAAGATGGGTTGAAATATGAATGCCATGACTTTATCATAAACATAAATCTATCCTCCCAGCTAAAAAAGTGATCATACAAATATTTTTGTCCTCAACAATGTAAAATTTTGCAATACTAAAGCCCCTAGCCATAGGGAATATATGCATTGTACCAGAGAGAAGAGGCTCCTAGTGAATAGAAATCCATTCATGTAATTGAGGGAGGTTGGCCCAAAAAACCCCTAAACTGACAAATCAAAACATGAGAGGAAAAGACAATAACATTATGGTCTATCTCCTCCTCTATCTCCACATCCATCTCAATGAAAATACCCTTAGTAACTAGAATATCCCCAACTTCAGTAGATCTCCTTGACCCCCTAGAAACCTTGCCACCATTAGCAACTATAGTCGTAAATCAAGAACCACCTTGAGTAGCAGCACTAGGAACACTAGACACACCTGACCTACCAGCCTCAACGCCGCCAATAAAAACCCTAGTGGTAAGCAAAGAAGGTAGGCTAGAGATAGGTAGGGCATGAAGCCTACCACCCACCACATGACACCTCTTGTCCACTAAGACACCATCAGAATGGGAACCCATAACCACACGAACCAATGAAAAAGGTCAATGCACAATGAGAGAAGCCATTGCAATACCACCCACCACACTTGCAGCAACTGTCAGAAGAAAAAATGGTGTAGAGGCAAGAGTGGTAGAAGAGATCACAACAACAACATGAGAGGTAACCACGAGAGATGCAAGCCTCGACACCACAAAAGGAGCAGAAGCAAGCTAGTCCCAAAATAAGATTTCCTTTTTATCATTGTCCCACATACATTTGAAATATTAAATTGTGATTGACAATAAATATTTTGACTAAAATGACAATATGGCTAAATTTTAAAGCTATAATTGTTTGTGCTCTATATCAAATTTCCAAGGAACTTCTATTTCTCTATAAAGTCCCACATATGATATTAGCCTTATTTTTAAAAATAAATAGTTTACTTAAATAGACTTTTTTTCTTTGAAAGGAACTCATTTGTAGTGTGACATGACTTTGTAACAAGATTTGTATTTAGTTGTGACTTTTTGATAACAACAAATGTTTAAATTGTAATATTTTATGGTACATACATAGATGATAAGTATGGTTTTACAATAATATCATTTTCCTCAATCAAAGATGATAAGTATGGTTTTACAATAATATCATTTTCCTCAATCAAAGATGATATTGATGATCTACTTTTAACATTGTTTAGACAAAATCTATCTAAAATTCATAAAATATACAAACAACAAAACTTTCTCATTTTTTTATTATAAAATATGATTTAAGAATTGATTCAATTGACTCAACTAAATATAATTAAATTTCTAAAACCTATAAAATATAGTTTAAGAGTTGATTCAATTGATATAAAAATAAGTAGGGCAAATCAAACACAATAAAATAAAGTAAAAAATATTTTATTAATCATATGAGACTTTACACAGTTCATAAATTGTACCTTGCTAATCATAAAATTTTCTTTTAACCTTATTTTTCATTGTTATCCTCTCTTACTTTTTACACTTAAATCTTTATACTCTCCTACTTTTTTATTCTTAAACCTATTAATAGTAATACTTTTTCCTATTGAAACAATTAAGACTAATAGAATCCAACTTGACAATAAGGCCAACATGAATATTCAATAAAAGGTAAACTAAAAGACATTGAATATACGTGAAAAAATGATAATCAAACTCTTAATAATTTCATAAAATACAAATAGATAGAATGTCTCAATCGTCATTTTTTTAGAGAATTTTTTTATCTATAAAGTCTAAATGATACAATATTATAGTTTGTTTCTTGTCCAGAGTAAACAGTTGAATTCTAGCTGGCTGCGAAGAGCCCTAGTCGATCAAGACTAGTTAAAGTGCCATTTTTTTATACCCTTAGAATAGTAGGGCATTCCGGGTTTCCATCTGGTAAGGACGAGCTTCCATCCAACGACTAGAGGGCTCAACTAGTGAGGCTCCTAATGCCTTAAAATTCTATAGGGCTTCATTCTCTTTGATTCTCTTCGGGCTTAATATGGGAGCATGAGCCTTAGGTTGAACCTCTTCGATTAAGAGTTAAAGATTAAGAGGTATCCATTTCGCCAAATTCTTCTGGAAAACAATCCCAAACTCATTCTTTATATATTAGAACCTTACACCCAACAAAACTTGAGCAATAATAGACTTTTTAAAAATCGAATCATAATTAAAAAGAATACAGACAAATAATAATATATTCAACCTAAAATTATTAAACTTGAACAACCTACCATCCACATCCTACCATCCCTTTCATGAGTTAAGAGGCCTCCCTTCAAAATTGGAGGATATAAGTATAAATTGAACCATGTAATAGGGTTAGCTTGAAGCTCACGATTCCATGTGTTTGTATATAAAAAGCCAAAAGAAAGGGAAAGTTTTATACAATCTGATTGTTCCAATCTTAATGACTTTCAGTTCATCGTGAGTTGGAGCCAACTCATAGGAAAGACGCACCCGTGACAAACTACATATTATTGTACCGAAAGGAGAAAAAAACACGGGACCACCGCCAAAATCAACTGTTTCTAAATTATTTCCTAACCCATTCATTTATATTTGGATGGTTATAAATATGTATGTCTTTTTGTTTTTAATTTCAACCCATTTCTATGGATAATATAATCTTAATATGGGTTCATTGGGATATGAGCGTTTGGTAGAGGTTTTTTAATTGAGAGGATATATGTTTTCATAAAAGAAAGTTTAGAATTTTTGGGGGGTTTGGTAGGGGATGTGTAAATAGACTTTTTTTTGGTTAGGTGTGGAATGTGAATAGATTTTTTAAGGGAGTTTATCTGTATTGGGCATGTCAATAATTTCTTTTGGTAAAGAGTTAATGATCATTATTGAAGGGTCTATTTTGTCAAATTTAGTTTAGAAGTAATTTTGATGTTATTTTCTATGGTGTGGAGTTTTCCTAATAGAATAGAAGTAATTTTGATGTTATTTTCCATGGTGTGGAGTTTTCCTAATAGAATATCTTAATAGTTTTTTTTTATAGGTATGGGATGTATTAAATATATTTTAAGAGTTGTGTATGTATGTGGTAGGTTAATAATTAATTTCTTTTGGTTATGAGTTTATTTTAAGAGTTTTGTATGCATTGGGTATGTTAATAATTAATTTCTTTTGATTATGAGTTTATTTAGTTATAAATAATTTCGATATCATTTCTAATGGTGTCAAGATTTCCATTTATAAGTATTTGTTATTTCTAGGGGGTTCCTCATGAAGCATGCAACTTTATTAATACATTGCAGGGTGAATGGTAAAATAATATTGTATATTAGATAGTTTAGGTTTGGGTTTATGAGAATTATATATTTGTAGAGGTGAAAAGTGCATCCCTAGCACATTCCCTCACTCATTGTGGACTCATTTTGACCTTTTATCCCTTACATAATAGTTTGATGTCTAATTTGAGTATTTTATGTATAAGAATTTGAATTGAACTTAAGTCCTCATTCCCAATTGATTAGTACCACCCATGTTGCACTTATTGTTCATTCCTTGCTCACCCAACCCCACAATTCCTAACTTTAGAGGAACACAAAAATGATAACTAAAAAGCTCATAATTAATATGTCATGTACCAATAGCCATCCACTTGTACCCCAAGTAGTTAGTTCTTTATGAGCAACTAATAGACATTTATTCATATGTATTGGCAATTTCTAAATGATTGTTGACACACTTGTGCATAAGTTTTGGCAATTTTGAGGTGGTTGTAGTGCACAATTATTGGAGCATCTTTAAGTGGGTATTAAGCAACATTTTGAAATGACCACTTTTTAACCTTTGCATGCATAAAAAATCCCACATTGTGCATTATTACTACCTAGAAGCCAAAACATTAGCTATAATCACTTAAGTCAAATATAAAGACCAAAAAAACATGTTAAAACTTAATGTACGGTTTAGGATTTGTGGGTGCTTGAAATTAGATATAACGACTACTCATACGCTTCCCTGAGTCCTTATCCTTCTTGTTCTTCCCTTCATATTTACTATTGAGGTTGCCATGATCTCATATCAAGGTTTCTAGAGTGGCTTCAATCCATATTTCCCATATGCAAATTTAATTATGGCGCAACATAGCCCTATCCTATCTAGATGGACTAGTTAATTAGTGCTAAATACTCAAATTTAAATGCTAAGGTATTCTATAAAAGGACAAATGTCAAAAACCCTGGAATAAATTATTTAGCTTCATCATCATCATCATCATCATTTGCAGGAACACTTAACAATCAAATTTAATTAAATGAAACATCTAAAGAAATTAGTTCACAAATATATTACATATACATAAGGACATATACACATGTACTTACATTTTGTGTGGCATATCTTCAATCTTGCTCAAATATTATGAAAATGGTACAATTCTGCCTAACTACAATCAAAATGACTCATTGATTCCCCTACTTGATAACAACTTCCACCAACACTTATCAACACAATCTAATACAAATATAGATAACAAAATATGTTTTTGAAGTGCAAGGAACATGCATATTTGAAGACCTTGAATTTCAAGAGAAAGGTTCTATTAATCCATAAACCTCTAAGTCACTAACCCTAGAGTTGTACTGACAATGTATTTCTTAAGTTAGCTTATCTTCAATCACTCTTAGTAATCTTTGCCAATGAATTTAATCAAATTGTAATAGTATTTAATGTTAAACAATAATGAGGAAAATAGAAACAAAAAAATTGGCACATATTGAGTAAAATATATATACAATTTTTCTCTCAAGAAGCCTAATCATTGAAAAACTATAAGGAATATACACATTTTAGCATTGTGTTCACAAATCTAGTGTTATTACAAGGATATTTGCCAATTTTATGGACTTAATGGAGTCACATATAGTTTTAGTCTCCTCTATTCTTCAATATACACTCTATAATTCATGGAAACTTTTATCACTCTTCCTTAAGTTTGAATCAATAATATAGAAATGTCTTTGTTTTAGCCAACTATCATTTTTCTACCTTCCTTTCGACTCTCTTTTCTTCTCTACGTTTCTACTTGGAAGAGCAACTATTTCTAGTGTTACACCAATGCCCCCCTTAGTAGCTAAGATTCTTCTATCTATTCCTCACACCTAGATACATGTGAAGAAAAAAAACCTCCTCCTAGTGGCTACTAACGAAGGGACCAACCATAAAAATTGCTCAATAAAGAACAAAAGGTTATGTTATTTTGTAACAACCTTCAAACAACTAATTGAAGCCATCGAGTTTTCTAATAACTAAGTCAAATGACTGGTATGTAGAAGTGAGTAATAAAGTTACTAAGAAAGGAAACAAACTAGTTGTTATAACTCATTAGTCGATAGACAACATGATAATAAAAACACGTCACTACCCTAATTTTTGTTGTCCTTAATCAAGTGTCAAATATGAGACCAAGATGAAATCGACCACTTGTTGAATATTTTAACACAAAATGAATTTCTTGCATAGCCAAAAAATATATCAAGCGAGTAGAAAGAGAGAGACTTGCACAACGAAAACATTCAATTACACAACTCGTATGTACCAAATAAGACCTTGCACAACAACTAATTTTGGATCACCGAAAACATGCTTGTAATAGTCTATAAGAGTGCCTATCTAAGGACCCTTCTTGAGTTGAACTTCTCAAACAAGTTTTAGGATCATTCATGTAAGCTTAACACCACAAATTTGAGGATAAGAGTTGTTTGTGTAGTTCTCACCCAAAGAAATTATGATTTATGTTTTAGTTTATCAAAATCTTATTGATATAGATTTGATAAAAAAAAGATTTAAGTATGGATAAAAATCTTCATCATACATATAATTGAAATCATCTTTCACTCTTTATCAATTTAAGCATATGTTGGGTACTTGTCTAAACTTAATTTATTTAGTTTAGATTAATTATGATGTTAATTGCCTTATTGTGTTTAGTTAGCATATACATTTATTATAAGGTTTTATTTTTTCATAATATTCAAAAGTAATAATGAAAGGATATAAGGGAGGTTTATGATTAGAAGTAGTTGGTTGATATTAAATAAGGTAGTGAACCAAATAACAATACATATGATAAAAAGGGGAGTGAGTTCATCTTGTCTAAAACCACCTAAGGGAAAATTATACCAAATGGAGGACTAAGGAAAAGTGAATGAGTTTAAGTTTGAATTTTTTATATATTGACATCACTATAGGTTAGCTTTATAATTAAGTAAATAGTTTGGACAAAGATAAGATGGATTTGGGAATTAATATAGTAGTATTCAATTTTAATTTAAGTATCAGTATTTTTTAATGATTATAATGGTATTTTTTAAAGGAATGGACAAATATAAAAGTATAATTGTAACTTGCTATATTATATTTTAAAAGTTATCATAATCACCTTTTTTTTACACTTAAGATTCTTTGAAAATTTAACAATTGAGCAACAAAGAGATTATATTAGTTTAAAGTGTAAACTAAAAAAATGTTCAACAAATCGATTGTATTGATCTTAGGTGTGATGTGTTATTGTACTTTTACTTTTTAATGTAGTCCTTCAATTAATTGATTTAAAAGCATAAAAAATATCATTCTATCTACTAAATATTTTTAAAATTATACATGTATAACAATAAATTCATAATTATTATAAGTTATATATTTTTATTATGCCAAGCATCATAATCTAGGGTGGCAATTAAGAGAAGCATCTAACATAATGAAAAATAAATAAAAGTTTAGAGATATTTTTAGTGTAAGACATAAAAATTTCAAACTATTAATAAACAATATATAAATATATCAAAAAAATATAAGAAATTTAAAAGCTATATACACATAAAAATTAAAATAAGTATATTAACTAAAAAGTAGCTCTTTGAATGAAGAATAAAGAATGAGATACAATCTTCTTTAAATAAAAAATAAGATTTATGGTGTAAACAGAATAAAATAGTTTTATGTGCCATATTTTGGAGGTGTGAGCTATTCTTGGGTCCTATAGAGGCCTTGTGAGCATTATTAAAATCTTTCATTCTATTTAGACTTATATATAGTAGTTTAATATTGACATTTAGTATTCATATGAAAAAAGGTAATACTTTAAAAAATAAATTAAACTATACATTCTTAGTAAAAATCCAATATGTAATTAATTAATAATTTAACATATAAGGTAACTGAACAAAAAAATTAATATATAAGGCAAATATTTTGTTTTGTTTTTATTTAATTGATAATATTATATATTCAAATAAATAAAATAACATATGTAAAAATATCTAAACAATTTATTTTTTATATTTTTTTTGACATTATGATATAATTATGTGTTTAAGATATATAAAAAAAATGTCGAAGGCTTATGCTTCTCCATGCATCTATACATCTTCCTCACATCACATTCTCTCTCAGACCCATTGCTCTCCATTCTTCTGAGCATGGTCTATTCGAAGAGATCTCTAGCGGATTGTTAGTTGTAGAACTGGTACTCGTCCCCACTTCTAAGGTGGAAATGACCATTGTTGCCTATGGATCATCCATTTGAGATGTCACATTACAAGGTTGAGTGTTTTATAGATAGAAATTTGACTTGGGATGCCTGACCTATTAAGGGGGGCTCATATCATGATTTGCAAGGGGTGTTTATTGGTTCAAAAAATCCTCATCAAGTGGGATCCCACCTCTCCTATTTTAGTATTTTTAGAGGATCTTAAAAAGGGAATTTTTGATGGAGAATAATTCTACACTTTTAATGTCCCGATTGGCCAATTCAAAGGATTATGGCCTAGGCTTGCAGATCTGCATAAAGTGACTCATCATGGTTGGACAACCTATGCTTAACAAAAATGTGGAGGTCTAGCCTTGTGCATAATTTTTTGTCATCTTGGTGTTCTATAGAAAAAATGACTAAGATTCCATCCTTCAAGAACTATGGTGTTGGGGGTAAAGCTTGCTTCTCCTCAAACCTTGGTACCTAGATTTCAATCCTCTCAAGGAATCCTTTGCAATCAAACCTGTTTGAGTTCATCTTCCAAATCCACCACTTCAATTTTGTTTTGAGGAATGCTTCAAAGCAATTGGCAACTCTTTGAGTGATTTTCTTACCACCAATTTAGATACATCTCACTTTACTCATCCTACATTTTCTTGGATCCTTATGGACATGAAAATCTCATAAGATCTTTTGACAGATATTACCTACAAGATTAGGAAATGTTATTGGACACATAATTTGGACTATGAAGATTTTCTCTTTAGATGCAAAAGATGCTTTGATACTGCCTACATGGAAAATATGTGTTCTAAATCTAAGATCAAGGATGGATATCAATCTCGGTGGATTGATGATCTTCAAAAACATTATATAGTGGATACTCCTAATAATCATGAGAAGGACCCTAACTCCCTAAAAGGACAATATGGTTGCATCCCTACAAGAATCTTTGGGGTAGACTAAGTGCAACTTGCAAACTTCACCCAAGGATACTCTCATGCTACCTTTTACAGCTCTAAATTCTTCACAAAATAGTTCTCTTTTCTAGAAGAACAACAATTCTTCATATTCCCATTATGAAAATATTGACACCGAGGTTGACATGACTATCAAAGATAAGACAACCAAACAATTTCAAGATGTTGTGGAGGGAAACAATTCCCTTATAGACATTGATCAAAATTCTATTATCTCTCCTCACAATGAGAAAGGTTGGAAAAATGTTAAAAGGAAGAAATTCCCTTTCGAAAAGCATTAGATGTCTCCCATATCAACTTCAAAAACTAATTTTTCTTTGAAGATATGATGAATTGCAAGTTCGTGTAACCTTTTTTGCTTGCCTATAGCATAACACAACATAGGCTTCGTTACTATAAGTGACAACAATTTAACCGTTTTGATATGCCCAAATAACTCCCATGTAATAGTTCCCAAGTGGGGAACATCAAGATATACCCCTATTTATATGTTGTTATTTTGTTTTTTGTTTTTTTAAATTAATATATTTTTTCATAGCCTTGGTTGCGCATTACCAAGAAAAAAATAATAATTATGTGTTTAAGATATAGAGAAAGAATTTATTGAAATTTTAAATCAATAAAAATTAATTTAATAACTTTAATTGACTTAAATATATGCATTTAAATAACATTAAGAGATATCCATTCGAGAGACTTTATCTTGATATTTTTAATAGATGTATTTAAGCTATCTATATTAGTTGCATCAACATTTGTACTACAAAATTTAATGTCCCATTACTTATTGCCATAAATTTAATGTAGGCAATATAAGACTAAATAGTTCAACATATTTTTGACATATATATTTAAGATATATATAGAAATAATATTTATAATATTAAATTTAATAGTTCTATCCTTTTTTTTTTTATTCTATCAATGCAAAGAAAGAAATAAAATAAAAGAGCGAAATTCATAGACTACCGCAACAAAAAAGAGAGGAATGCTATTAGTTCTACCAATTATTATTGTGAAACTCTTTAGATAGAGATTGTCTCTTTATTATCTAAAATTGAAGCTAGTGGTTTCATCACTTAATAGCATATTCTTTGAACACTCTACTCTTTATTATATGCAAATATAAAAATATTACAAAAATACAACAAGAAGAGAACCAATAGCCATTATAGCTAATTCACACACCTTAAACTCCTAAATGATTTTTGTATGCAACTTAACTACTCATAGCTATTGTTCTAGAATTTGGATAGTAAAGACGACCATTGTGGGATCCATTATGTGTGTAAGGGTCAAAATATGGTCATATCAAAGTGTCCTCTAAAACATATATTCTATCCATTCTCTTTGACAACCAAAAAAATTGTACAATAGATCTATGCACAAATGTCCTAATAATTGTGCACTTTTGATACCAATAAAGTTTTATAATTGATCTAATTTATAACTTATCTTTTTCCAAAAATATTATAAATAAAAATAAAAAACTTTAACAAACTTTATTTATTTTGATTTCAACTTTATTTATTTATTATCAGACTTACATAAACAAGCCAGTAAAAATATGAATCACCCCCAAAAAAACCTAAAAGCTAGAATTATAGGTGCATTAGAAACTCTTGAGAAAAGAGAACTAATTACGTTCCTTCCTTCTCAATATTTTGTCTACAAATCTTTGCTCTCTTATTCATCCACATCTAGATAATCTAAACAACATTGATATGGAAATATACTCTGAATTAATGAAGTGAAGAAAACTCTTACTTTCTGCTTATAATCATTAATTACCCATCTACTTTTTGTATTAAACTCATACTTTCTAATTAGAATTATTAACTCCCATCTACTTTTTCATTTATAGTCATAGATTCACACTGGTAGGATTTGCTTCCCGCGTTAATGGTTGAGCTTTGAAGTAGAGCATCTAATTCTAATTCTAAACAAAGTAGGCAATTTAACCCAACTTTGAGATGATGATTGCATAGAATTATATAGAAATGATTAAGAGTAGGGCCCATCTAGGGCAGGGATAGGCTCCAAATAAGAGGAGGGATATTTGTATATAAATTACATAGTTAGGAACTTGGGCCATTCATTACAATCAGGAGGGGCATTGTGAGGTCAGCAATGCCCCAGGGTAAATTGTGCACGTAAAACAAATCTTGTGAGGAAATCCTGTAAATACGACCGTTGGGAATTGCAGAGGTAAACAAGATTTTCATCCATTCTTTACAAGTTATTATACAGTACTTACTAGATATGGTTTGATATACTAGTAGTAGTCCTGTTTCAAGAGTTACCTCAATCCACATATAAATTGTAGATACCCGTGGTAGTGGCTGATGATGAGGGAGAAGAATGAAGAAGTTACAGCATTAAAAATCCGGAGTAATACGGATTTCTCAGGCACGAGACATCCAGTTGAGACAAGGGTTGGAAACCATGCAGCAGTCTTTCGTTGTATTTGTGCATCAAAAGATGCTACATTGCACTACACTATGTTGTACTAGTTTATTGGGTTTTACAACATTTTTAGTCAATTAAGTGGAGATATATATATTGTGGGTGTTTTGTTCTGGATCCGCAAGTGGTCAGATTGGTTACATGCTTGTGGGTATCAGGAATTGAAGAAGAAGGAGGAGAAGGAGAAGTAGAATGAGGGTGCATCTGCATTTGGGTCACTTTTGGTGCCTGGGTTTTATGTGCATTTGGATTTCGGGGTCTGTTGTTGCTGCAGCTTCTGGGTTTAATATTACGAAGTATTTGGAAGGGTACCCAGAGTATCAGACCTTCAATAATCTGCTGACAGCAACCAATGTGGCCAAGCAGATAAACAACAGGACCTCTCTCACCATACTTGTCTTGTCGAATTCTGTCATGGAAAATTTCGTGGTTGGTTATGGAGGGAACCCGCCAAAGTCTGATGAGATCCAGTATGTTCTCCAGTACCATGTGCTTCTGGAGTATCTGGATTGGTACAGGCTCAGGAGGATGACAACTGGGGGTACAGTCATAACCACACTCTATCAGACAACAGGCATGGCACCCAAAAACTTTGGCTCAGTTAATATAACCTATGACAAAAATGTGGGAGTCAGAATCAGGACACCTGCTCCGTATGGTGGTGGTATAAGTGCAGCTGTCATAAGCCTTGTCAAGGAATTTCCTTACACTATCAGCATTTTTAGTATAGATAACATACTCATACCTTATGGGTTTGATCTTTCTACTTCGTCGGAACCCAATGACGGCGCAATCAATGTAACAAATGTTCTTGAAAATGCCAAGAACTTCAATTTTGTTGTTTCTATGATGGTGGCTTCTGGGGTTACTTCAGATTTGGAGTCTGACCAGGCTGGGGCTGGCATTACCTTTTTTGCACCTACAGATGACGCATTTTCAGCTCTTCCTCCAGATACCCTACAGGGGCTCACAGCTGAAAACAAGGCCGTGGTTCTCAAGTACCACGCTTTGCATTCTTATTACCCTCTAGGATCTCTGGAATCCATAGTGAATCCTGTTCAACCAACATTGGCTACAGAGTCCATGGGTGCTGGGAGATATACCCTAAACATAACGAGGATAAATGGTTCAGTAACTGTGGACACAGGTATTGTTCAAGCTTCCATAACGCAGACAGTTTTTGATCAGAAACCGCTGGCAATATTTGCAGTGCCCAAGGTTCTTCTGCCTCGTGAAATGTTTGGCAATCAAGCTCCTGTTCGGTCTCCTCAAAATTCTCCGTCTCCTAAGGTACATGTTCCTTCCCCTGTACCAGAATCATCTCCTAGTCTTGCAATTCCACCAACACCACCTAATGTGGTTCCTAATCCACCATCCTCATATCCACCTCCTGCTGTCGTTCCGCCCATGGCTCCGCCCTATTCAAATTCTTCATATGGTGGGATAATAGGGGAACCAAATCCCATGTCTCCTTCAGAAGGGCAGAAAACAAGCGGCAGTACCCTCACCATTTTAGCTGCAGGTCACATTATTTTAGCCTCCCAATGTATTTGTCTCATCTACATTGTCCACCCATTTTTGCATTGAATTTGTGAACAAAGGCATTTTTTCCAGGGATAAAATTGGACGATTTAATTTTCGATATATGCAATTTACATGGCTGCTTTTCAATTATACTTCTAAGTATCTGTTCCTCTTCAAATTTTAAAATAAGGGCATTCTTATGCCAGTATGAAAGAGCAAGGAAAAGAATTGGTCATCAACTCAGCCAATTTCTGGAGGGAGGGTCTCTATCAATTCAGAATACATATCTTCTCCTATTTATCTATCCATTTGAATGGTAAAAATGATTTTAATTTTTTGAGTGACTGGTTGGTTCACAGTCGGACTTGTTAAAACAAATGCATGCTTCCTTGCGGTCGAAATTGTTGCTCTCTCCTATGGTTCAGGATCACCAGTCTGAAAAACCTGATTATTAAATGTACCCATATTGTATAGATGGTTCTACCAAGGAGGACACATTCTTTCGATTCTTTTAATTTGTATTACAATTGGAAATAATAATCAAGTTATCTTGCTCATTTTCTGTAACAAGGCAGTATAATCTTTTTCACAATGTTATTTCTTTCTCAGTTTTTGCACTTTGTATTTTCTAAGTATAGAAAGGAAGACATGGAAACAAGAATGGAGTGTCCTTTTGTCTTTAAAAAGTAAAAAGTGATTCTGTAATTGTGATTTCTGGTGCTTTTTCAAATTCTTCTGCAGATGCTTAAACTATTTTCTCCTTCAGTATTAGTGATGTGTAGTATTCAAATTGGGATCCCTGCCTTTTAGAACCTCCAAGCCAAGACAGCTTTCACTTGAGTTTTGGCAAGCCTGTCTCAAGGAGTTTGTACCTATGCCATCTTCCAAATGTAGGTTTGGATTTCATTATCAATTTCAATTTCAAGCATTGGATTTATAAGAATAGACAGTTCAAAATGGTTTAATTTTCAATCTGAATGTGTGTGTGTGTGTATGAGTGAGTGATACAGACTTTAAAGTTTCTGTGGACAATTTGTATCAATATTATTATAATTATTAATCACAAGCCTTGTGTTTTCATTCAAATTTGTTCCCAGATGCAGTAAGCTACTGGATGAGTAGACAGCAGCTGAATAAAAGCTTTTGGGAAACACTGTAAAAGATTTTTCAAGAGCTTTTTACTCAAGAGTCAATTTTACAGACTCTGAAAACCTTAAGTTCTTAATAGATAGTGGTTTTTAAAATCTAATCTTGGGGATGAAGCAGGCCCTAATGGTTTTGGTCTTGAATATTTCATCCTAATCTAACTTGACTATAGTCAAAAAATTTAATGTCATCAGACATTTAAGAGACTCCCTGCTGAAACTTTGCCTGCCACCAAAGCCCTTAAAAATACTTTAGTTTATGGTACCATTTGGGATTGATTGACTATCTTCAACTAGGATTCAACTGGCTATTTTGTCCCTATTACAAATTGAAATAGCAAACATGGAGTGCATCTGCAGTGTCCTATACAAAACAATCTAATTTAAACAAAATTACAATAAGAATTAACATCAACCATGGTCACTTTTTGGATTGTCAATTATTCCATTTCTTTTATAGCTCAGTTTTTCCAGAATCTGAGGTGAGATCATGGATAAAAATCAAAAATCAAATTGACTTACAGTGAGTATATTTCACTTGAATCCTATCATTCAGTGGGTATAGCATGCATCATCCAACATTTGAAAATGAAGGCAAAGGTTCCAGTGCTATAGAAGTGTAGCTTGTATCAACCCATTTGACTTGAAAATTTATAATATTATATTCCCTGTTCGAAAACACTTTCTAGAATAAACTTTCAAAATTGAGTGAAAGATGATGACAAGGCAAAGAAACTGATGTTAAATCGGATATAATTATTAATAAAGAGAAAGATGTTTCTGTCAGGTAACAACCAAGTGAGACACCAGTTTGTTGTATAGGACCCCTTCATGATATTATGATATAATTTGTGACATCTGCCATCAAATGGCATATTACTTAAAACAGGATCAGAAAAAGAGCTACAATATAGATGTCTCCAATGTCCTTCACCTTATTCCATCACCGTGTCATTCTCTCTTCATTGAATCTCACGTATTTACACCTGATAAAGGCTGCTGTTGTAAGGATCAAGCAGCTTAACAAAGGCATATTGCACTTAAGGGAGGCTAACTTGCTAAGAGTGTACACTACCACAGACAGTCATCTATAATCTTTGGTACACGTGAGAGTCTAGAGATAATAAAGATCTGCCATTATTACAAGTCTGTGTGGGCAGCATATAGAAAGGCTTTTATAGGAGAATTCAGACTGGGGAAGCCATTAACAGAATGCATACTCAATTTTGCTGGATTAGGAGTCAGTATTCAAAGGCAGCGAACATGAAAAGATTCCAAATTTTATTGTAAATGTGTGCTTTAGAATCTTAATAATGAATAAATGCTACATCTAGGGTTTCGCCCATGTGGCTGCAAAAGATGCACATATGTTATGAGTAGGAAATTTGTATGCCATATAGGATAAACTTAAGGTAACTTATGATATTCATAGCAATATTGAAAATTTGAAAGTATCATAATTGAGGTGCATATGAAGAAATGCATACCAAGAAACTTGAATTTGTCATTCCTGATGTATGTTTGTGCCTGCAATTTTCTACATGCCCTAGACAATCAGGGAAGAGCTTGGTGGTCTGATAATAGCCTGCAAAAGATTGAGGATAACTAATGTGTTGAAAGGACACCCATGGACGAATTGTCAGTGTTGCAATCTGGTTGGCCTAACTTCTAGGAACATTTAGTTAGTTTAATTATGTTTGAGTCAATAAGTTGAGAAGATATCTGTGGATGTATTGACTAGTGGAGTCCAATGGAAAAGAGAATGCAAGTGGCTTCACAGTATCAATTTTCATTATTGATTGGTTTCTATTATGTCATATCTGTTACCTTGCAACTGAATTGTGTAGATATAGATGTGATGTGTGGGTGTGGGTGCGTGCACTTGCATGTGTGATTGATGTCTGTGGCATATATCTTCTACTTTTACAAACACTTGTACAGCTGGGAGCAGCGAATTCACAGGACATTTTTGTGGTTTCAAAGGCATTACAAGCATAAGGATTCTCTTAATGTTACAAAGGAGTTGGTATATTGATAATCTTCCATTGAGTTCATAAATACTCCTTTGTACTATTGCTGGCCTCTTTGTTGTCTTTGGCTGGTTTAGTTCCAAACTTTATTGCTAAATATCTATGTAGAATGAAGTAGGTATATATTGTATGGATGGATTTCAAGTGAATTGATAACTTGGTCGTTCTGCCTGATTTTTTTCTCAATTTATTAGATTTTATGTTACTACATGAGATATTTAGAAAGGAGTCAATTCATGCCATCTTGCCCTGTCAAGCCTGAGCCATAGCTCCTCCATTACAGATCTGTTTCCCCTCTAACCCTACCCACCAGAGGGGCTGAGTGGATCTTGAGCCTTCTTACTTAGGAGGCTACAACTCAGTCCAGTTCATGTCATCCTCCCCTACCAAGTCCGAACCTTCTCTTCTCCATTACAGATCTGTTTATCCCCTAACCCTACCCACACTCTTTGCTGAGTGGATCTTGAGCCTGCATACTTTGAGCAGGCCATGGGCTCTCAAGGCATGACACCTGTCTATCCAAATTTCAGAACTGTAGTTTCCAATGAGACAAATTAGTCTGCAACAAGGATCTTCTTAACAGACCATTTATTGGGAGGTCTGGGTGCGTGACAAATACTCATGCAGATCCTTGGGAGAGGTTCTCTAGTGCTAATTATTAATGAGACCAACCAGGTCTGCAACAAGGATCTGCTCAACATACCATTTATGGGTAGGTCTGGGTGCCTGAGAAATACTCATGCAGATCCTTGGAGAGTTTCTCTAGTACTCATTATTAATGTTGGACTGAAGACCAGTACACTCTGCGGACTGGTGCCACACAAAGAATGATAGATTTAGATGCTCTGTGGTTTCCTTGATCCCAGTAGATTTTTCTGGAGATTTACTCATGCTGTGAAGTGAAAATGTGTTAACATCTCTTACACTAACATCTGGAAACACCTTCTAGTGATATGTATTTTGATTTTTATTAAAATAAAATAGAATTGTGCTATTTCCAAGCATAGGATTAAAACTTTAAAAGCAGTATATAATCGCATTCTATTGTAAGAGCAATTGCTTGTGCACATTAGAGGCATTTTTGTACCATTTTCAAAGCAGGTGGGCTTTCCTGCCATTATGATCTTCTATTATTCACCGTAGGTTTAAACAAAGAAGTAATATGCTAATAATGGCTTCAAGACGATGTGTGGATAAATGCTTGTATTGTTGTTAGCAATAGACTGCATATTTCATGTCAAGTTACAATTCCACAATGAATTTCAAAAATTATGAATACAGTTGACTGATTTTGTAGGTCTCTTCGATATGGGTGTGCTTTGTGCATCTTGAACTATACATCTATCTTGTACAAATGGCGAATCTTAATTGTCTTGGTTAGCAACCCTACTCAGTTCTTGCAGCATCTATACCTCAGGTATACCCAATGGCCAGGCAATATATAATGCTGGTTTAATAAAGCTAAGTTCCACCCATTCCTTGCATACTAGTTTTAGTTATGGTGAGCAGGTTACTAGTAATTGCGATTAAACTATGCTATTCATATTTGCCAATATGTAACATTGAACTCACTCAAGGAAGTGGTTCCACCTTTAGTTGACCTATCCTGCTTCTCTAAGTTCAGACACTCGATGTACTTATATCTGACCTACTCATTTTGGTACTTAACCTAACCAGAGAAAGAGATTCCACCTTTAGGCACTCCTTTCTGCCTGCCATTGAAAGGTGGGGCACCTGGTCATTTATGTGATCAGTTATTATAAACGTGAACTTGACTACCCCCATCCATCTCTTTAGCGGGCACTTGCTACATTACTGGGATCGTACCCACGGGCCCTGTGCTGGGTTCAGGTACATACCCGGTATGGGTATGTCTGTGGGTACCTGCTGGGTGCACACACCCGCGCACCCATGTGCACCCACAGTGCTGGGCATGCACCCTGTGCGCACTTAGCGCAGACCTGGGCGCACCGATGGGCCTGCCCAAGGAAAAGTGGCTTTTGATTTGAATACTTGCAGAATTGCTGTATCATCAGAGGAGGCTGAAAAATACATTGTAGTTGTAACTAAATGAGCAAGCTCTAATTTTTAAGGGTAATGTGATAATAGTTCTAACAAATTTTTATGATTTAATTTAGGAACACCTTTTTGTTTATGTTGTAGTCACAAAGTTATGATAGAATTGTGAGTGCTTGGTACTTGGTAGTGCATTTCCTTGAAGCTTGCAGCATAGCAACAGACCTCAATGAACAGGAAATTGATAAAAAAAAATTGAGTATTGTTTGGATTATTTCAGTTTGAAGTATATTTCTGGATTCAACTGTGTAAATTTATTTGCATCAACGTTTTGGATCTTATTCAATGATCCATCATCAGGATGTGAGAGAGCTGCATGAAGATAATTCGGATCATACTCAATGATCCATCGTCAAGATGTGAGATAATTGAGTATGATCCTGATGATGGATCATTGAGTATGATCTGAATTATCTTCATGCAGCTCTCTCTCATCCTGATGATGGATCATTGAGTATGATCCGAGACGTTGATGCAAATAAATTTACACAGTTGAATCCAGAAATATACTTCTAATTGCTATGGACTGTGGAAATCTAATGCCTTTTATTTCAGTTTTCTGATTGGACATCATTTTTTGTTCAGTAAGAGGATCATATAAAAATAATCCCATTTCTATATGGAGCCAAAAATATGCGACAACTGGGAATTAGTCTGATATGGGCTGAAGCTGTTATTTGAGAGTAGTTACAAATTCAGCACGAGCAAGCCCAATTTTCTTACTATTTATTGGGATCTTTGAGATCCAATAAAATGATATATATTGTCCCCAAACAAATAAAATAACATTTTTTTTAATAAAATATCATTGATATGGCTTATTCAAATATTTTTTTCGAATATTTTTCAACTATCAATTGGCATTTAATATTTATTTTTGGCAATTGATCAATGATCAAATATCATACTATAAAATAATTTAATTTTAGAATTCTGTATATTTCTCTTATTTTTTGTATTCTATATATTTCTCTTATTTTTTTTATATATATATATATATATAACGTAACCATGTGTACCCAAACTTTTGAATTTTGTTTTTTCACGTACTGGGTTCGTACCCGCACCCATCCCCGAACCCGAACAGGTAACTTAGGTGGGGAGAGAATGAAATGCTTTCCTCGTGAGGAGCGAGTTGTGGTAGTGATAATAACCCTAAGCTCAAGGTTTCTAGGTGATACAATCATACACCAATATGATTGATTTCTGTCACTACTGCTTATGATTGGCCGCTCATTCTTCAACCACCCTCAGAGCCACAGGAAGCTACCGATATGCGAATTGTACTAACGCAAACACACACCAAAGTTCAAGGGGCGTAAGTGCCCTCACATCTGAGAGCGCATACGTGCATTTACTCAATTAAGGGCATGAATGTACTCATCCCAGAGCACCCTACTAACAACACTCACTAGAGGAAGAATATGGAAACTGTGTTTATTGTTTTCATTCAGTGTATCACCACAACTATGCTTTTTTTCAATCAAAGGTATTTTAGAGGCCCGGGCTTTGACTGAGCTCGTGACCATGTACTAATATTATCATGAATGCCTTTGTTAGAATCTGTTTGTTGATTCAGGTGGAATCTTTAATTAGTTGGGTGGTAAACCGTGAATTGTTTTCATTCGGTGTATTATCAAAACTGAAATTTCTTTTAGAGGTTGGAAATATAGGTATTTTATAGGCTTGGCTTTGCAAGGATTATGACATGTAGAAACATTGTTGCCAAAGCTTTTATTAAATATTCTTTTGTTGCTTTAGGTGTCATAGATGATATTATTTTTTATATTAAAAGTAGTAAAATAAGGGTGCTGTCTCTTACAAAATTACAGTTCGAAGGTGTTAAAACAACATACCAAAGCAACAATTTATAACGATGTCAATCATAGACTATTGACAACAGACTAGAAACACAGCTAGAAACCCATATCAAAAGTGGGTAGACAATTCATCCACATCATAGAAAGGAGAATAAAAGACTGCAGAGTGATTTTTTTTTCCTTGATATTAAAAAATTGCATTGAAAGAATTAGATGATGAGAATTCCTGTATTTATAATCAAGTTGAATAAATGTCTATATACGCTTGAATGTAACATTGTTAGAGAGGAGAATGAGAGACTGCAGAGTGATTTTTCCCCAATATTAAAAATTTGTATTGAGAAAATTAGATGATGAGAATTCCTGTATTTATAATCAAGTTGAGTAAATGTCTATACACGCTTGAACGTAACATTGTTAAACAATGTTGTATTGATTGCATGACATATATTAAAATCAATTCATTAATAAGAACAAGAAATTTACCATTGTATGTTGAAATCACACATATGTATGTTAATCTGTGTTGAAACATGGCAACCAAATGGGATAAATGCAGTGTGGCACACACTCATTCAACTAGCAGCAAAACTGTTGTAGGGCATTCTAGTAGAATTTTGAGTTGATAGTTTATGCTACTGGTTTTCTGTGATAAAGATTCACATCAAAATGGCACCCTCTGCTCTATGGGGAACGATGCGTGAAAGCAGAAAGATAACACTTATTCTGATGATGGGCCACCGCAATGGGTCCAATGTAGATCTTTACTTATGGTATTATTTTTTTGAATCTCATTTTTTAGAAAGACATCAATTTTGCACTTTGAATTGTTTGAATTGTTAGTGGTGGCCTACAGCTTAGGTAAGTTAGAAAATTCTGCCTGCTGTGTTTTTTGGGTATTAAAATTCATATTTACCATCCCAGTTGCAGTTAGTGATGTGATCAATGACGGTGTTATGATTTGGTCCATGACTCCATTGTGTTTTCTCACAGCTCAGGTGAGTAAGTTTTTATACAATTCTGCTTGCTGTGTGTTTTGGGTGTCAACATTCCTATTTAGAATCCGAACTGCACTTTGGTGATGTGATCGATGACCATTTTATGATTGATCCACAATATTAAGATTATAACATTGGAAAAGGTCCATTGTGTTTACTTCCAGCAAATATTTGTTAGCCTGAGCATCTGATTCTTAATCAAGTTTGTTTACAAATCAATAAATGATAAAAAATAGAAATTATTTGGCCTACCCAAATTATGTGAAGTTATTTTATGGAGGTTCTCATCAATTTTTTTTTTTTGGGTAAAAATTTGATGTTGTTTGAAGACTTCAAAGTGTTTTGAACTCATAATAGCGTTTTTGCCAATTAGTATCAATTTTAGAACTGTACAAATTCAGATTATGGACGATAATAGTTTCAACATACTTCAGTCTCAATGAGAAGCACTGGTGATTTTGAGAATAATTATGGATATCTTTTTATTATGGTGATGTCAGTTTTGTTTTGATCATAATGAGAAATAATTATGACAGTGTTTGGACACTAGGAAAGAGATTGAATTTTTTACCTGTGGAAGAGTCTTAGACAATACCAGAACATAGCCAAGAGGAAAGAATGGGACTTCGTAGGAGCTATGCCACTTTAATTGGCGTTTGGACAATTTTAAAATAGGGATAGGGCAGCTCCTACTGTGCATCAGCTTGAAGTTGTGGAATGGAAGCTTCTCGCAATTATTTCAGTTTCAGAAACATATCTTCCATTATTATCTATCCCGAACTTTGTATCTTTCACTAGCTAATGCACTTGGCCAGTTCTTGGAAGACACAAGGTTTCAACATTAAATTGAAAGGATTTCTCTCCGAACAGGTAGACATCTCAATATGCAACGAATAATTAACACGCTCCAAAGTTGGCGAAAGAAGCAAATGCAATAATTAGGTGAAGATAATACATTATTAATATTTTGAGCAAGACACCATTTGAAATTTGGCTAAATCCTTGTTTAATACATTTGAAAATAAATGCATGAATCAATAATACAAATGACAATGCATTAGGTATAAGAGTGAAATATATCTTTATTAATGCATTAAGTTATTATAGAAGAAGGCTAGAGATGGTCAGCCAAAGATCGAAGTTTATTCGACTAGATTATAGTACTTTCCTTGATAAAGAATCAATTTAAAAGACCAGACGATTGCCAAGAGGAACACAATTGTCAACCATCCCAACCCTTAAAACTACTTGTTGTGTATGACTATAACAATTAATGTATAGTCGAATAATCAATTAACAAAACATGTGTCGAGGACAAGAAGAATGATGGGATGTGACAGGACATGGAGGAATGATGGTTGAGATTGCTAGATTCACGCAATCCTGCCTCTCGTGTACAGTGCCCCGTTTTTACAGGCTTGTGTGGATGACAACTCTCGTTCTTTTATTCCGCTACTTGTGTTTCTGTGTCTTTTCATGTTTATTGTTATTTCGTGTGTGTTTTGTGGTTTTAATGTTGCCTTGGTTTCCTTGTGCAATTTTTGGTTTTGCTCGCATGTCTGAGCTTTTATAATTCTTAGAAGTGTGCCATCTAGGGCTCGAGTCGTTTGAGTCTCATTTGTTTGCTCTGAATGGTCGTATTAGGGAGTAATGATGTTAATGACAGGAAGGAGAATGGCAATAATGTTTTTGATTAAGGATAAAACAGGTTTTGAAGGGACCTCGAAACCCTGTACAAGATGGTCAAAAAAGGTATTCAAATACGCCCACTAAACGAACCAGAGCAAGACCAAAGAGAGGGTTTTACCACAGGGTCCCACAACCTGGATGGAACAAAGCATGAAAGCCCAAAACTCAACAAAAGATAAATCAACGAAGATCAACAACGATAAGAAAGAGAGCTATCCATTCATCCCCCTATTATGGAACCGAAGGGTCATGTCAAACAAAGAGGAGGATCTTTTAGAATTTTTACCTTTGACAGTAACCCAACCATCTTCAACCTTAGAAGTGTTATCCTACTAGCACAAAAGATCCAACGCTAAGGACCTAACACCCAACAAAGAAACTTCCAGCGAATCTTTTAGCATCGGGCTAGCAGAAGCCACAACCAAAGGATTATCAACAGGAGGAACCACCAAACCAGGGCAGGAAGAGCCCAAAACACTAGCCATACCAGCAATCCCAGTCCCACCAGCAACAACAGTCAAAGAAGGTTCAACACCAAAAGGCCCAGAACCCCCAGAAGGACCATCCTCAACAAAAACCAACAGAGAAAGAGCTGGGTTAATTCCAGCAGTCTCAGAAATATTCCCAACAACCACAGAAGAGGGGGCAGTTTGAGGGATAACAAAATCGTCCTTCTTAACCGCTTGCAAAGAGTTTTTCATAACAATATAGTGTTGTGTAGAAGCTCCCTTCCACCAAGAGGGAGAAAATTTCTTTTTTCTTAATTTCTAGGCCACATTGGGAGGAGACATGGCCAATTTTAAAGCATTTACGACATCTGAAGGGAATACCCTCGTAGTCAAGCTGTTGGATCTAGGATCCTAGTGTAGATTTTATAATTATTGCAGCTGGGAGGCCCTTCGAAATGTGAAGTTCTACTAAAATACGAGCGAAGGTGGAATGGTAAATATTGTAGGAATCATGATACAACATCAAAAAATCCTCCAAAGCCTCCCCCACCTCCTCAAGGATGGAGTCCTGCCAAAGGTGAAGAGGGAGGTTCAGGAATCTGACCCATATAGGAACTTTATTGAAAACTTCAGATGAGGGATTAAAATCCAGATGCCAGGGTTTAATCATAAGCATAAATTTATCATCCTCCCAGCAAAAAAAATTATCGCATAGAATCTTCATTCTATCCTCAGCCAGTTCAAACTTAGCGATAAAAAAGCCCTTTGCCACAGGGAAGATGTGAGCCGAATCTGCAAGTAGAGGTTCCCATTTATGTGTAATCCACTCGTGCAGAAGGGGGAGGCTAGGCCAGAAACCCCTAAAATGACAGATCGGACCGTGATCTTTAAAGGTTTCCGAGTTGTTCTCCAAATCTTCTTTAGCCGTAGAAGAAAGCTTGAACGAAAGGGAGCCACATACAGGAATCAGAGAGGAGACCTTAGGTCGCTTCTCCACCATTGAAGGCTTGGAGACAATGTTAGCAAAAGACATCCACCAAGATCCAAAAACCACAGGGTTAGGATCCCGAACAGGAGGAGAATCTACCGCTAAAACCCTAGCTTGCAGCACATCATGGAGCCCGTCCCCACAGGAGAGGGTGCTAGCTGGAGAGGAGCAACATCCACCGAAGGAAAAGCAAAGAGGGTGCCATCAGCAGATAAGGGGGCAAGAACCAGATTTTTCCCGCTCACAGAGAAAGCAACAGCCCTATTCAAGGAAATGAGAACCACCCGAGTAGAGGAAGACGGGGCAATAGAGGGAACTAGAGGATGGGACGGGGCTTCCGGCCGAACAACAGCAAGCGGGCTTGCTGCAGACGACCTCCCCAACGTAGACCGTTGCAGAGGACCTCCCCATCGCTTAGGTTTTTCAACAACAACTAGCATATAGAATGGCAATAATGTTGAGAAGGGGAAAAATTTGAATAAATTTGAGGAAGAAACAGTTAAACCTTCATACAAGGTAGTGGTCTCTGAGCAATCTATCCCTATGCTTTTGGAATCTGCTAGTTTTAAAGGGAAGTTTTTCAAAAGGTAGTTGGGGAAGGGAGGACCGGAGCCCAATTTCGATGGACATAGACGAGGAATCGGAGAAGACAACCATGTAGAGTGCTTTGGTCATGAAGGAAGAGAAGAAGGTATGGTCCCATCGTCCGAAGTTAAGACCCTTACTCTCTCGCCGAATGATGATATGGCGAAGGCTATTAAATCCGAACAAAATAGGCTTAAAAACATTATTGATTTCTTTGTTTGCATAGATGTTAAATTTTTGCCTACGAGAAATTTTTTGGATGATTGGTTTAACAATATTTGGGCAAAGAAGTTGGGTATTTTGTTTAAGTTTAGTAGAATGATACAAAAAGGTTTGTTTGTTGTTTTCTTAAAGACACATGGGATGCAAGAAAAAGTTTTGAAAAAGGGATACTGGAATGTAGGGAAAACTCTCTTTAGAGCCCTTCCTTGGTCCCCGAAATGCAATTCAAACCATGTCATAGCCCGCTCATCCCCATTTTGGGTTGAATTGAGAGGGGTCTAGCCTGACTTTTGGCCCTTCATCCCACACATGCTTAAACCTTTGGGATCTATGCTCCAAGTCGAGGAATCTAAAGTCACACTTCCACACCTTAATGCCCGTGTTTTAATTACTCTGAACCATGATGATGTTTTTTTCTCAGTTGATATTAAGGATGTAACTTTTAGATGGAGTCTAGTTAAATTGGGAGACACAGGAGCTTGTTTTCTTTGCAAGCTTAACGGGCATAACACGAAAAATTGTCCATCATTGAAAAATATTCACAGGGATTTTAATATAATGACACCTAATAAAGCTACCTCGCGAGCTGAAACTAGTAAGAAAGATAATAGTGTGGACATTAATATTGGGGAGAAAAATGATGTTAATAATGTTCAAGATGCCTCAGGTGAAACCCTTGATAATCATCTGGATAAATTTGTCTCTTACAAATCCTCTATTTGAAGTTGACTTTGAAATTAGAACTGCAAACCAACCTGGTAATAAAGAAACCCATAATCCATTTGCTTGTCAACCACAATACATCCTTGTTTCTAGAGAGAAAGTTAATGAAGACAATGCCCCTAAACAGAATGCACAACAAATAGCTCTGTGTAAAATTGAAGAAGCTAGTAACAAAATGAGGAATGATAAACAACATACCCCTGAGAAAATCACAAAATGCATTGATATCATACCTTCCATGGGAGAGGTTAATAGCGATGCCCAAGAGAGTCCTTTTGAACAGATAGAGCAAGATATGGTGGAGGGGTTCATGAAAGTGGTTAATAAGAAGAAGAACAAAACATATGAAAGAAGCAATAGTGTTAAGAATAATGAGAGAACTAATAAGCTCAAAAGCTCTAAGCTTCCAAAATGTTTTACTAGATTGTGTAAGAATAAAAACCCCCTATCAAGTTAATGATGACTATGAATATCCACAATTGGAATATTAGAGGTCTAGAAATGCTAGGCAGAAAATATATTCTTAGGAATTGGTATAATAAAAACCATAAAAAAGATATTAGTTGTCTTCAAGATATAAAAGTTACTGGTTACCATGCTCATAACATTTCAAATTTTTGTGGGATGAGGCCACATGTCTGTTCTCTGGTCATGACAGAGGTAAAGGTGGAGTGGCTATTTTGATGGGGCCTCAATGGGATAACAAGATGATTAACAATGGTGTCTCTCCTTGCCAATGAGCTATTTGGGTTATATTAAAGTTTGAGGAACAAGTGGTAGGAGTTTGCAACATAAATGACTATAGAGAAATGGTCGCTCTATGGGATTGGCTGACAAACAATCTCCCTGATGCATGGTGGACATTCATTGGGGACTTCAACATGATTGAAAATAGTCAAGATAAATCTAGAGGAAATAAACATAAGTGGAAAGGAAATGAATTCTCCTTTTGGGTCAGATTTAAAAGGAAATTTAATGTTTGTGACCCTTTGGATAAAATGAAAAAGGAATATGACTTGGATAAAATGAAAAAAGAATATGACAGTATATGGTTTACTTGGTGTAACAATCAGTCCAACAAGATTATGATAACTGTAGATTGGACATGATATATGTAAATTCTGCTAACCTTGATTTTTCTCTTTCACCAGGGCAAACCCCTATCTCTCTATCCCCTGCAAGCATATCCAATCACTCCCCTATCTATGCTTGTATTATTCTTAAGAACTCAAATTCCCAATCCAAGAGACATAATAGGAAAAATCTGTTTAAACTTAATACAACTCTATTGGATGATGAAGATTCTCTCATGGCTATTCAAATGGCTACTACTCTATCCAAATTTTGTAACCCCGAAGCTTCACCCAAAGCCAAATGGGATCAGATGGGGGAAACATGGAGAAAGATGTTTCAAATCATAGGGACTAAAGAAGCCACCGACATAAAATAAGAGGAAAATTTATTTCAAAGGAAACTCAATGAGATTGAAAAAGCCCTTCAAGCTAAAATCAATGATCAAGATCTAGAGCAGGAGTTGATTAGTACAAAGGTGCAACTTAGGAAAATTCGGAATTATAAAATCCAAGGTCAGAAGACTAGAGCTAAAGCCATATGGCTCAAGGATTGGGATAAAGGGACTGAGCACTTCTTTAATTTTATTAGAGCCAAGCATAGCACGAAAGAGATCCAGGGTACTCTCATAGAAAATGGATGTACTGATAACAATAAAGAGATATTGAATGTTTTTTTACAATTCTACAAACAATTGTTCTCCTCTGAACATAAGATTGATAATCAAGAGGCTATGAATCAATGCATCAATCTAATCCCCAAAAAAGTGACCAAGGAGCAAGCCAAGATTCTAAATCAACAAATTAATTTAAAATAAATTGATGATGCTATTGGATCATTAGCAAATGAAGAGTCTCATGGTATGGATGGACTTCCAACAAAATTCTATAAAAAGAAAAAAGAATGGATTACTTGTGAGTTGATGGAGTTGTATGAGGATGCTTTTGAAATAGGCTCTTTGGGAGAAAATGTTAACACAAGGGTAATTAAACTTATTCCTAAAGAGGGTAACAGATCTCAAATTAAAAACTGGAGACCCATTACATTGTTAAATCTTTCATACAAGATCATTGCTAAAATCACGGCCAGAAGAATCACTGATATGCTTAAAGACATTGTTTCAATTACTCAATCTGGTTTTATCCGGGGCAGATGTTAGTGTAGGTTTTTATTTCCTAGTGGGTTATTTATTTTTCCCTATATTATTAGGTTTTTCCTACACTTTTATTAATCTCACTTAGGTTAATAAAGCATGTCTTATTAGGTGAGTGGTTGCGAGGTGTCACCTTCCTACATGTGAGCATTCATTAGCTATCTTGGGAAGATACTTCGCTATCTTTAGTCTGATAGAAGGTTGCTCCTCATTGATCGGTGTTGCCACCTCCTTCCTCTTCCTAGTCTATATAAGCATGTTACCTAGCTTGTATTTGATATTGCTTTCTTTTGCATCCTCTTAATGCTATTTTTCTTCTAGCATTTGCATTACTCTCTTGGAGACTAACTCTGTGTTGCTTTTTTGATTTCATATCATTTGCATTCATAGTTTAGATATTTATTCTTTGCACTAGTTTTTTGGGTTAATAATCTTTTCAGATTCTAACATGGTATCAGAGTTGTTCTATGTGCAAGAGTAGATTTTAGTTTCCATATTTGAGAGATTTGGGGGGGCTAATAAATCTTATTATAGGTTTCAAAAAACCCAATATGCTCTTCTCTCGCATCTTCGGATGATCTTGAGAATTAGAAAAGTTTGACATAAACTTTTTTTAATCTCTGGGGTTTGCACATGTGTTTTATGAAATCTAGGCGATTGCAACATTTATGATTATATTGACAAATTTGCCGCTGTTCCAATGCATCTAGGAGGCTTGAGAAAGTCAAATTTGGCTTTCGTTTCACCGAAATCAGAGATTGTCATACACAACTGCAGAACCAGGGTTTAAAGCTCAAATCTCACAACCATCTTGCATATTTGGTGTTTCCAATCAATATTGTAGGTTCCAACAAGCCATAGCTTGTCTTAGGTAACAGATTCAACTTTTGCATATCATTTTTTGGTTGTTGAGGTCATTTTTTTATAGTTAAAGGCATCTTGTTTACACTGGATCAACATCTTTTGTACATTATCAAGAAAAATGCCTTCTAGGTTTTATTCGCAACACAAAAAAACCATATGGGTATCTTTCTGATTTTGCATGCAATTTGTATATTTTGCAGAATTGAACTCAGAAAGCTACAACAATACCCCTCTCCGTTGGCAGCTACAAATTTTAAGGCAGTTTTCAAATGCTTTGTTCTTGCTCATACGAAGTTTGTTTCTCATGATTGTTTTTTTTATTTTGGCTACTTTTTTTGCTCTATGCACTAGTGCAGACGTTTTTTGATTTTGATGTAGAGTTTTTTCAGAAATTGTAGATTCTTAGTCATGACATTGCAGAGTTCTTATTTTGGGAACTTCGAAGGATCATAACTTTCTCATACAACCTCGTATCGAGGCGATTCTTTTTTTGAAAGTGCATGATTTTTTGAGTAGATCATAGTGGTGCTGTTTATTTCTTTGAGTATTGTGCCAAAAATTATATTTTCAGCATATTCTCTTCGTGAGGGTTTTGTAATGCATTGAAATCAAGACCACTTAGTATTTCTTTCTAGTGGTAGTTGTAAATGCACTAATATAAAGTGTCAAATCATATTTTATTGGGGGTTGGGGGAGGGGGGTTCTTAAATTGAGTTGGGGGGGGGGGGGATGGGGGGGGGGGGGGGGGGGGGAGGCGGGGGTTGTCTTCATTGGGTTCTCTTCTTTTTGATATTTCTTCTCTGCATTTCTTCATCATGGATCAAACAAATGTGCCCATCCTAACTCCATACAATTACTTTGAGTGGAAATCACGCATGACAATTTACTTAAGAAAATCTGGATTAAATAGGATAACTATGGGACTTGAAACTGAACCTGCTAAAGATGAAGATAAGCCTAAGTGGTTTAACAAATGTGACGAGGCATATGGAACATTGTGTTTGTCTATTTCTCCTGATTTTCTCTTTCACATTGAGTGTTTGAATACACCAAATGAAATTTGGACAAAGCTATAAACACTATTTGGCACACAAGATTTAATGAGGGGTCATATGTTGGAGAATGAACTAATTAGTCTAAGTCCAAGCAATTTCAACACAATCCAAGATTTCTTTACTAAATTGAAATCACTAAGGCTGCAGTTAAAACAATGTGGAATTGAAAAGAAAATTGAACAATTGATTCTTAGTATTCTCTCTAAACTAGGTTTAGAATATTTTGTGTTTGTTTCTATCTTCTATGCTACTAAGGGTGCACTTGGTACTCAATTCACCATGCCATCTTTAGATGATTTTGTTGTCAATGTCACTTGGGAATAGGACAAGCTAATCTAGATGGGTACTCTTAAGTCCTCTAAGTCACATGCTTTGGCTACCAACCAAGGCACAAAAGAACAAAAAAGACAAAGTAGTAACAACAATAGTAAAGATAAGAAACAAAAGAATAGCAAGGAGAAGAAGGATCAGATACCGGTTGCTTCGAAAGTAACTAATGAGACCCAATCTTCCAAGGGCAACAAGCCTAAGAAAGAGAAGGTCCAATGAGACTATTCTAAAAGACCTGGTCATGATGAACATAAATGCCTAAAGAAACAAATTGATTACTTGACACACATTATTGAGAAGAATAATATCAGTGTTCCCGAGTCTATCAAACAGAGTTCTAATGAGGGGTCTAACAAGGCAAAAGAAAATAACAAGGGGAAAGGAAAGGGAAATGCCCTTGTTGCAGTTGCTTCTTCACCATCCACCCAGATTCTTGATTCGAGTGCTTCGCACCACATGACTTCATCTAAAGAAGAAATTGTATATTTGGAGCCATGTTCTATGCCTTCTATTTTTATGGGTGATGACACTCTCATTGAGGTGTGTGGGAGAGGGTTTGTTTATGTTGGGATGGAACATTCCATGATGTCCTTTGTGTGCCCTCATCATCAACTAATCTCCTATCGGTATACCAGATCACTCACACAGGTTCAGGCAAGCGGGTTGAGTTCACTTCCAATTCAGTGGAAATTCTTGAGTTACACAGTGGTTCTACAGTTGTAGTTTGGAGAGTAGATCATCAATCATGATTCTATCTATTTTCTCACTTTGTTCCTGATTCTCCTTCGACTATTTTTCTCACTCATTCTAATGATGTGACTAGATTATGACACGTGCGGTTTGTCCATCTAAACTTCCGCTACTTGTAGTAGCTCAACCAACAGAGCATGGTCATAGGGTTGCCTTCAGTTCAATTTTTAGGTGGTGTTTTCCAAGGTTGCATTCTTTGTAAGCATCCTAAGGAAAAATTTGACAAAATTAAGGCATGGAGAGCTTCATAGATACTGGAGTTAGTTCACAGTGATTTCAGTGGTCCATTTCAGCATCCTTCTTTCAGAAGGACCCAATATGTCCTCACATTCATTGATGACTTTTCTCGATATACTTGGGTGTACTTTCTCAAACAAAAGTTAGAGGTATTTGATCATTTTTAGGACTTCAAAACTTTTGTAGAGAAGCAATCCAGGAAAGCCATAAAAGTTTTGTGCACTGACAATGGTGGTGAGTATGTCAACCATCGGTTTGAGAGGTATTGCACTTCAGAGGGGATTGATTTGTAACATTCAGTTCCATACAATCCTCAAAATAATGGTCTTACAAAACAGAAGAGTAGGTCCTTGAAGGAAATGGCAAACTGGATGATTCACTCCAAATCTCTTGCACCACAGTATTGGGTAGAGCCCATTAACTTTCTTTTTATATCTAGAATCGTGTTCCTCACCGATCCTTGAAGGGAGTCACTCCTTTTGAAGCTTGGAGCAGTCGGAAACCATCAGTTAAGAACTTGCGAGTTTTTGGTTCTCCTACATGGGCCCACATTCTTGCAGAGAAACACAAAGCCTTGGATCCACAGAGTAGACCTTGCATATTTGTAGGTTATCTTGATGGAGTAAATGGTTATCGGTTTCTCCACCCTACTACACACAAGTTGTTCATTGAGAGGAGTGTTCAGTTTGAAGAGGGCTCTTTGAGCTCACTTTCTATCACTTCTCCAACTCCTACTTTGACATTGGAGTCACTTGGGATACATGACAGATATTCTGATGAGTCAGATTCACCTGAGCATTCTTCTACCTCTACTTCTAATACAGAGAGTGATTTAGAGGACTCACCTCCTTCCTCTCCTAGTCATCATTCAAAGGTTGATGATTCTCCTCTAGATTCTCCATCTTTTGGTCCACTTTGGGCTAGATAGATCTTGTAGTCTATAGGTGATTGGGTTGGGGATCCATCAAACACTAGACAGACTCATTCACAGTTCTAGGATGCTCCACAGGTCTTCATTTATATTGCCTCATATCCACAATCTTTTCATGAGGCTTCTGGTATTCCTGAGTGGGATACAACTATATAGGAGGAGTATAGTTCCTTGATGAGGAACCACACTTGGGATCTTATCCCTCTTCCTAAGGGAAGAAAACTTGTTCGATGTAAGTGGATCTATTAGACAAAATTTTCCACATATGGGTTGGTTGACAAGCATAAGGCTCACTTGGTTACCAAAGGATTCTCCTAGGTTCCTAGGATTGATTAATCCAAGATTTTTGTGCCAGTTGCCCTAATGAATTCCATCTGACTTATTCTTTCCATTGCTGCAACTAATCGTTGGGAAGTACATTGAATAGATGTGAAGAGTGCTTTTCTTCATGGTGAACTTCAGGAGGAGATCTACATGGAGCAGCCGCAAGGGGTTCCTTCAAGATTCTTCACTTGTGTACCATCTTCAGAAGTCTCTCTATGGCCTCAAACAGGCTCCTCGGGCCTGGAATGCCAAGATGGACTCCTTCCCTCTATCAATTGGGTTCACTCGATGTCATTCTAATCCCAATGTCTACATTATGCAGCAGGATGATTCACTCCTATTTTTGGTTCTGTATGTTGATGACTTGCTGATCACATGGAGTTCTTCATCCACTGTTGGGGTAGTCAAAATTGCCCTTCATGAAAGGTTTTTGATGACTGACTTGGGCTTGTTGCATTAATTTCTCAGGATTGAGATCTTTCAATCTTCTTCCGGGATCACCATCACACAGTCCAAGTAGGCTGAAGATTTTCTCTCAAGGTTTCATATGGATGACTATAAGCCTACTTCGACTCCCTTTCTTTCTAGAGTCAAACTTGAGGCTCATTGTTCTTCTCCGCTTGTTGATGGTACTTTGTACCGATAGCTTGTTGGGAGTCTCATTTATCTGACTCATACAAGACCCGACATTTCATATGTTGTAGGCATGGTCTCTCGATTCATGCAGGAGTGTCATGAGATGTATTGGAAAGTAGCCAAGCGAATCCTTCACTACATTTAGGGTTCTCATAGTTTTGGGATTCAATATGCAGTGGGTATTGAGCTTGACTTGGTGGGATCCATAGATTGAGATTGGGTGGGTGCTTCTCATGATCACAAGTCTACTTTAGGTTCCATCTTCTCACTTGGTTCGGGTCTTGTTTGTTGGTCGAGCAAGAAGCAGTCTGTTATTTCTCTATCTTCTATTGAGGCCGAGTATCAAAGGGCTGTGAATGCCGCCACTAAGGCCATTTGGCTTCAAAATCTTCTCACTGAGTTTGGTATCTAGATCAGACATCCATCAGTCATCTTTTGTGACAACCAAAGCGCCATTCATATCTCACGGAATCTGGTCCATCATTAGCATACCAAACACATAGAGGTCTACATGCACTACATCTTGGAGCTCATCCATGGCCACATCATCGACCTTCTCTACTGTCTGAATTCCGAGCAGGTTGTTGATATCTTTACCAAACCCTTCACTGAGAGAAAGTTCCTTCATTTGCAAGCTTTGCTGGGGGTGTGAGATGCTTCACCTTCTGGGGGAGCTTCTTTCTCTCACTCGGAGTCCTGACTCTCTCTACTTTTGGGGGGGTCTCTTCTCTCTCTATTTGGGGGGGGATTTTCTCTCTTTGGGGGGGAATTTTATGTACAAGGGTACCTCATTAGGCTTGATTTGTTGAGACCCATTTCTACATCCACCTAAGCTTCTCTTATGGGAGGGTGTTAGTGTAGGTTTTTATTTCCTAGTGGGTTATTTATTTTTCCCTATATTATTGGGTTTTTCCTACACTTTTATTAATCTCGCTTAGGTTAATAAAGCATGTTTTATTAGGTGAGTGGTTGTGAGGTGTCACCTTCCTACATGTGAGCATTCATTAGCTATCTTGGGAAGATACTTTGCTATCTTTAGTCTGATAGATGGTTGCTCCTCATTAGTCGGTGTTGCCACTTCCTCCCTCTTCCTAGTTTATATAAGCATGCTACCTAGCTTGTATTTGATATCGCTTGCTTTTGCATCCTCTTAATGCTATTTTGCATCTAGCATTTGCATTACTCTCTTGGAGACTAACTTTGTGTTGTTATTTTGATTTCATATCATTTTCATTCATAGTTTAGATATCTATTCTTTGCACTAATTTTCGGGGTTAATAATCTTTTTAGTTTCTAACAGCAGACACATTCTAGATAACCTTATCACAAGCTGAGAAGCTATGCACTGGGATAAAATGGATGGGTAGAATGTGGCTATGATATTGTTACACTTTGAAAAAGCATATGACAAAATTGAATGGCAGTTTGTTCTGAAAATGTTGGATACATTTGGGTTTCCACCCTACTTCTGCAAATGGGTAAATAATTTATTTAAAGACTAATCAATGGTGATTGAAGTGAATGGTGAGTATTCCGATCCTATTCCTCTGGGCAGATTTATTAGGCAAGGACGCCCTCTCGCTCTTGCACTTTTTGTAATTGTTGTTGATGCCTTATCATACATCCTCAAAACCATAAAATTTGGTCCATCTGTGAAAGGTGTCACTTTTCCCAATAAGGATGAACTCTTAATTGAACAGTTTGTTGATGACATTGCTTTGTTTGTAGATCTGATTAAAGAAAATTTTGAAAATATTATTAATAGATTGTAACTATTCTATTTAGCCTTAGGAGAAAAATTGCTCCACATAAATCCACCATGCTTGGTTGGAAAAAAATCCCCCCAATTGGCTACTTGGGAGGGAGTGATAGTGGTTTGGTGCTTATACCATAGTGAGATACTTGAGAATACCTTTTGATGAGGCATATTAATGTCTTAATTTTGATATAAGTTTTTATAATTTGGACACACTCTTTGTGCTTTGACAAAACATTCCTTGAACACTTGTAAATATCTTGTGAACTTATGCCAGAGACAGCTAGAACCTACTAAACCTATGGGTAGTGTGTATGACATATTTTGCTTAATATTATACATAGAATGCAGTATTTCATATAACTATTTTAAGCTATGTTCTAATAAATGAGTAAAAGTAAGATTGTTATCTTGCATGTGTGTTCCGGATGTTGCTAACTTTTTAGGAGAATGAGGAGTGACACAAAGAGTGTTGATTACTGCATTTAAGGAGGAAGATAATGAAGACCAGTCATGGAAAAGAAAGCACAGTTCAGTTTTGTTGAATAAGTCGTGCCTGCAAAGGAGTTCCAGAGAATATAGGGGATACAACTTGCTACATTTCTTACAAGTTGTTATTCTGTTGCTTGGCAGTAAATGTACTATGTCATGGTTGATCTTCCGCCTTCTTTTCTAGCGATGTTTGTTCAAGACTTTTTAAGTATGTTTTTAATAAGCATCCAATCCTCTATATAAAGGATTTGGATTGTCTTAGTAAGCTAATGAGAAAATAGATAATGTTGATTTAGATTCAGAAGTTACTCTTTCTGTTCTTCATGAATTATTCAGTTTCTATGTAATCAAAGAAGGATTTTAATGGAAGAAAGATTTTGAAGCACTTGTTGTGTTCATAGTTAATTGAAACCGACCAAGGCGACCCACTTGGGAGGTGGAATAGATTTAGGTAGAATAGATTCATTTCTTGTAGTTTCCTATTTTCAGATAGATTTACTGTATTAGTCCTGCAACATTATTACTGTGAAGTTCCTGCAACACTTGTAGAAAATGATCATAGTGGATGTTCTGAGTTGTTAATTAGTTTAGGTTCATTTTTTAAGCTTCCTGCAATTATCTATTGTTAGCTAAGGTGTGTTTACTATTTTGTAGCAGTAGCATAGATTCTTCCAATGCATTTTACTTTCCTACAGCATAGGTGTTATGCCTCCTAAAGGAACTTAGTGCACAAACTGTGCTGTCCCATTTCAAGTCCTACGTCCCTGGGTTGACAATTCAAGTGTATTTCATGATGGAATAGGTAATCTTTAGAATAGATATACTATCTTTGAAGGAGAGACAATGGCATGATTATCTTCATCTATTGTGAAATCGTACATTTTTGGTGCCATTGTCAGGGATGGTGTCAAGCTAGGAACCTTCATGAGTTATTTATTTTCAGATTAGTTTGTTAGCTAGGAACTGCAAAGTTGTGAGCTTGATTAACAAGTCACCAATTTCTTGCATGCATCGAAGAAGGAGAGATGTCCATGGTAGATTCCTTTCTAAGGAGCCTGTGAAACCAAAAGAAGAATTCGAAGAACCTGAACTGCCATTTCTTGATGCAAGCCTAGAGTTTGCTGCATCATCATCTTCAGTAGAAGAAGACATCCAAAAAACATTTGACCTCCGTCCATTTGAGGAAATATTGGCCAGCTTCCATACTAACTCCACTTCAAGACCGCCTGCTGTTCAGAATCCCCCAATAATTACCAATTCCCAGCCACAGTTTCAATATCCCATACCTCCAGCTATGGCAGCTCCAACATTTCCATTTCCAATACCAAGTCTCGTCAATAATCCCAATCTCAAAAATATACCTACATCAGCATTACCAAAGTTTTATGGTCTTGTCACAGAGGATCCCGATACTTTCCTATTTGAATTTGATATCCTGTGCCAAAGCTTTGACTATAATAATGACAGTCACAAGCTAAAATTATTCCTAGCCACATTAAAAGAGTCAGCTTTAAAATGGTTTATGGGTTTAGGGGCAAATGCAGTAGCAAATTGGGATGATATGAGACACCTATTTCTTAACAAGTATAAGGAATATTGCAAGGGAAATGATTCAAAAGGTGATGACATTTTTAGAATGTTGCAATGGGAAGATGAAACATTAGAAGATTATATATCTCGCTTCTTGTTCAACTTACAAAAGAACCCACAACACACCCTGTAGGAGGAGTCCCAGAAGCTAATTTTCCTCAGAGGAGTAAATGAAAACTGTCTTGAAGCATTGGATTTGATGGTAGGAGGAGATATATCCCAATCTTCATGGGATGACCTTCAGAAGATTTTCCAGAACTACTCTAGGTTAGCAGTAAAGAAAAGAAGGGCATTTCGCTCAGCAATAGCCAAAGGAAGTGGCTCTGATATTTCAAAGATGGAAATTTCAAATTTGTTGTCTGATTTGAAGCAAGACATCATCAATGATGTCACCACACATTTGGATACAATGGCTGCTAAGAAGAAACATGCAGAAGCTAAGGAGCAGTTAGCTGAGTATTGTCCACACTACCGGAAATAGAAAAAATATTGTCATTGCAAATTGGTTGCTAATGTGGAAAACCAACATCTTCCAACTAAGTACCTAAAGATAGAAGGAGAAGATGAGCAAGTATTCTTCATTTCTCAACGTCAGCCATGGGCCCCACGTCAAGGTATGCCTCAAGACCCTTTACAAAATTCAAATCCATATAGTAATCAATGGCAAAACTGTAGTGTCCAAGGTCCTCCACAGTATAATCAACCTAATTGGAACAATGCTTGGCAAAATAATCCACAAAGCCAATGGTATCCTCCACAACAGCTCCAATGGCCACAATTCCCAAACCAATGACAACCACCCCAAGGGAATTGGCAGTCTACAAACCAATGGAGAGGACCTCAACAATGGTCTAACAATACTGGATACCCACCTTTACCACCTCTAGCAAATACACCTGCACTAATGCCACCACCTGCAATTTCTAGACCTAAAAAATAGACTCAATTACCTACACAACCTCAGCCAAATCCAAATAACCAGCAGCCACAACAACTAATGTATGTTGTTGATGCTCAACAGTATCCTTCTTATGCTCTAAATGTTGCAGATATACATTTGAGATCTGGTACAACCTTACCAACACCTGAACCACCTCTTATAACTAAAATACCAGATCCTCCTGCAGCATCAGAACCAACAACTTCTTTGCCGCAAGCAGTTGACCCAGGCAATGTAACTAATTTAGTTCAAACTCAAATTGTAGTTGAGCCTCCTTTTCCACAAAAGCTTATACAAAGTAAACCTGCACAAACAGAGGAGCAATCCTTTGACATCATTGACTAGCTAAAGAACATGCATGTCCAGATTCCTTTGTTCCAAGCTATTAAAGATGTTCCTATTTATGGCAAAGCTATCAGAGAAGCCTGTCTTTAAAAGCCTGGGAGGAAGAAAAATGACCCAACCACAGTCCATGTTATATGACAATTGGCTGACATCATGTTAGGAAAATTGGTTATTCCTAAATATTCTGATCCAGAAAGTCCAGTTGTGAATGTGATTATAAATGGTCAGTCAGTCAAAAATGCCTTGATTGATCTTGGTGCTGCTATAAATGTAATGACCAAGGATACTATGAAAAAGATGAATATAGAAGGATTACGGGCTACCCCAACAATTTTGCAACTTGTCGATAGTTCTACTATCACTCCTGATGGAATGATAGAGGACATAGTAGTAGCCCTAGATTCTCTAGAGTACCCTACAGATTTTATGATTCTATCCCCAAAAGTCAACTTAGTTGGTTACCCTGTCATTTTAGGATGACCGTGGTTAGCTACAGCTGATGCAAATATAAGTTGTAGGTTAGAAAACATGACTATATTAGATGGATAGGCAACAAAAAATTTGTCCTGTATCCTCCAGCACAACCCCAACCAGATTTAAGCACACCAATATGGCCAGATTTAGGAGATGGAGAGGAAGAATTAAACTCTATAGTACAGCTTATGATGTTTTACATAGATAGCCTTTTCTAAAGCTGTTGGAGGAGGATTCAGTAATTCATAGTATTCTTAATAATACTTGTGTAATAGAAAATGATATATCTGACAACTCTGTGTTGGAACTAACTACATATGAGGAATATACTGAGAATTGTTTTCTGCCTAAGGAGCCAGACATTATCCATCAGCTTTTACCATGAGAACTAGATACAAGTTCCATCTCTAAAGCTGCTATGGTTAATCTCACAACTACTGTTGAGTTGTCAAAAGGTCATAATCTCCATGTCAATAACAAACTGCCTCCCAAACAGCTGAAACAGTTAACAGAACTTCAAAAATATGAAAAGGCATTTTCATGGGACTATGGAGATATGAAAGGGTTAAGCCCCACATTATGCACTCATAGAATATATATCAATGAAGGGTGCCTACCACTCCGTCAACCCTAGAGGCAGATTAATCTAGCACTCAGGGAAATAGTTAAAACTGAACTACAAAAATTGCTTGATGCTGGTTTCATATACCCTATATCTGATAGTCGATGGGTCTCACCTCTGGTCATAGTACCTAAAAAGGGAGGGAAATGATAGATTTGTGTAGATTACAGAGAATTGAATAAGGCAACAAAGAAGAATCATTTTCCTTTACCATTTTTTGATCGAGTTTTGGATACTCTGGCTGGTAAGAAATATTTTTCTTTCCTTGATGGATATAGTGGTTATAATCAGATAAGTATAGCTCTAGAGGATTAGGATAAGACTACATTTACATGCCCATGGGGTACATTTGCATACTCTGTGTTGCCATTTGGCCTGTGTAATGCTCCAACAACATTTCAAAGACATGTAATTAGTATTTTTGCTGACATATCACATGACTGTATGGAAATATATATGGATGATTTTACAACATTTGGAGTAACCTTTGAGGAGGCTTTGAAGAATCTTGAAAAGGTTTTTGTGTGATGCAAAGAACATAATCTATCACTTAATAGTGAGAAATTTTTCATGCCTATGCAGGAAGGAGTAGTGCTTGGTCATTTTATATCAGTCGCAAGGATACAAGTGGACCCAGCCAAGATAGAGGTAATCCTAACATTGCCCATACCTACTAAACCAAAGGATGTAAGATCTTTTTTAGGTCATGCTGGCTATTATAGGCATTTCATTCAAAATTTCAATTAAATATCTAGTCCTTTGTATACATTGCTGACTAAAGAAGCTAAATTCATTTGGACACCAGCATGTAATGAATCCTTCCTACAGCTTAAGAAAATCCTCACCACAACACTAGTTCTTAAAGAACTAGATTGGTCTATTCCATTCCATATCCATACTGATGCATCAGACTATGCTGTAGGTGTTGTATTAGGACAAAAGCCTGCTAATATTGAAAATGCAATCTATTATATTAGTAAAAGTCTCCATGGCCCTGAACTAAACTACACAATAACTGAGAAGGAACTTTTAGCTGTAGTTTATGCATTGAACAAATTCAGATACTATGTAACTGGCTATCTTATTTTTGTTCATACTGACCACTCAGCCATAAAGTACTTGATGAACAAACGTGTTGTAACTGGCCGATTGGCAAGATGGCTATTGTTATTGCAGGAGTTTGATATTACCATTGTTGATAAGCTAGGAAAGGCCAATGTAGTTGCTGACTATTTGTCAAGACTTCAACTTGTTGATGAAGATCCAACTCCAATTGAAGATACATTTCTAGATGAGCATTTGTTCCACATAGCAACCCATACACCATGGTATGCAGGTATAGAAAACTATCTTGCTGCAAATAAAATGCCACCACACTTCTCCCAAAAAGACAAGAAGAAGCTTGCAGAGAAAAAATTTCATTATTCATGGATAGATAACAATCTCTTCTATACTGGACTAGATCAAATCATGAGGAGATGTGTCAGGGAAGATGAAATATATGGCATACTACATGCCTGCCATGATGAACCATGTGGAGGCCATTTTGCTGGAAAAAGAACAACATTAAAGATACTTACAACTGGATATTACTGGCCAACATTACACAAGGATGCAACAACTTATATGACCAAGTGTGACAAATGCCAGAGAATGGGCCGGCCAACAAGATCAAATGAGATGCCACTCAATCCATAGGTTGTTGTAACACCCTTTGACAAGTGGGGTATGGACTTCATAGGGCCAATTGACCCACCATCAAATGGTAAATCCTACATCTTAGTATGTACGGATTATTTAACAAAATGGGTGGAAGTCAGGGTGATGAAAAATGCAAGAGATGAGAAAGTAGCTAAATTCTTATATGAAGAAATATTCACACGCTACAGAGTTCCCAGAGAACTTATAACAGATCAAGGAGCCTAGTTCACATTAAATTTGATTACTGAACTTATGAAAGAATACAACATAAGGCACTGGAAATCCAGCCCTTATCACCCTCAGGCAAATGGGCAAGCAGAAGTCACCAACAGAGAAATTGAGGCCATTCTAACCAAGACAGTGCAAATACATAGGAGGGATTGGAGTAGCAGATTAACTGAAGCCATTTGGGCTTACAGAACAACATGGAAGACAACAACTAGATTCACCCAATTTGAACTTGTGTATGGAAAAGCAACAATGTTGCCCATTGAATTTGAACATAAAATATTATGCACTGCTCTGGAATTGAACATCAGTCTTCTTGCAGCACAAGAAGAGAGACTTCTCCACTTGAACTCACTGGATGAAATGAGAAAGATAGCTTTGGAAAAAAAAAGATCATTCAGAAACAATGGAAGAAATGACATGATGCACATATCAGGACTAAACACTTCCAAGTGGGAGATTGGGCTCTTTTATATGATTCTCGATACAAGGAGATACCAGGAAAATTGCAGAATCGGTGGCTAGGGCCTTACAAAATTTAGTATGTATTCAACAATGGAGTAGTATAGCTGACAACCATTGATCCAGTCCAGTTCAAACTACTTGTAAATGGCCACCGATTGCACCTCTATCATAAACCACAGACCAAGGATGAGTTCCTGCAGCAGTTCCAACCAAGAAATTTACCAACTCCTACGGACACAGCTCCTGCAGCGGAGGGTGCAAGCCTTCGATGAGAAACACATAATAAAACCTCATTCCATATGAGGTCTGTTCTTTCACTCACTTTTCATTTTCTTCTTATCAATTCATCTCATTTCTTTGTCTACAATCCACTCACCCTCCACGTCACCCACAAATTCTATTTTTAATGATTTCAATAAAACATGCCGTCAGCACCTTTTCTACGATCACCAACCTTTGCCAACTCATCAACTTGCATACGGATGCACAATCTAAAACTTTCAGGTACACATTTTTACTTTCTCCTCATTTTTAGTGCATAGGTTTCAATAATTATATATAATACTACATTAAATGTATCGTATAAGCCTAAAGCCAGTTTTCCATTCTTGTGCAAAAATTTTTAAGTGTGGACACTTATCAAAATTTTTGTGGGGGGTAGGGAAAGTGTATTTATTTCCAAGTGTCATCTCCATGTCACCCTAGTCATGTCCACATTATATGTTGTACTTTGGCTGCAGTCTGTTTTAATTTTTAAATCTTTATTGTATCTGCCGTACCTTTTCATTCTGATTTTGGGAAAGATTTCCTGAGTCTGACATGACTTAAAAGGACTATCATTTATACAAGAACACTCCCAGTTAAAACCTTGATGTCCTTCATAATTAATGGCATCATTATTTTACATGCCAAACATAACGGAGCTGTGTTAAGAGAATGTGGTATCAGCATTTCTCAGAAAGATCAATTTGAATTTTGAGAAGAAGGTATTTGCAAAGTGTTAAGGGGGTAAAAATTATTAGGGTGGTGAAAATAGAGAAATTTAAAACTAGGCATTTTGAAGATGGGAGGTCAATTGTAGAGACATGAGCCGGTTGTCCATGGTATTCTACTAGCGGATGTGGAAGTAGTCCATACTTTAAACACTTGTGGATGGCTTGGCTACTTCCTGCAGTTAACAAAATTCAATGAAGAAGTAGTAATGGAGTTTATGAGGACATTTGATGAAGGAGAAGCCACAGTATGGGGATTGAAAGTGGTTGCTACTGAGGAGCAGATAGCAAAAGTTACAGGACTACCAGTTAATGGAGAGCATTACCCAAATGAGCATGACACCAGGTCATCGTGAGCACAGTTTTCTTGGCTGAGTGACCCTCCATTGGAAATATCAAAGCAAGGGTGTAAGAGACTCTCTCTCCCAGCACCGTATCCAGAATTGGGAAACCATATCATCAGGTATTTGACCTGTGAAAGTAGATTTTTGAACTTACACGCTCATCATTTTAAGCTGCTTAGTTGTGTAAGGCATAACATTCAAGTTAATGTCCCCAATTTCCTTTACAATATGTTTTGTATAAGTGCCGAGAAAACTCAAAAAGGAAATGAAAATTCTATTTCTCATCATGCCCTAGTTAAACTTTTAGTTGAAAGGTCTCTTAGGGATTCCTCCCCTGTATCATGGGCATAATTTGTTGAATTTAAAACCTTGCAGCCTCAAGCCAACCCTGGTCAGAAAAATTTAGGGAATGAGGAAGAAATTGAGGGGCCTAGTCAGAATCTAGCTGAAACAGAGAAAGAACCAGCATTACCTCCTACTGATAAAATTGTTGAGCCTATTTTAGAAGGTGATATACCTAGCTCTACCATAGACAAAGGAAAACATAAGGTTGATGAAGAGAGCCCTAATTTTAAAAGGGAGGCCCAAAACCCTACTGTTCAAGTGACAAAGAGAAAGAGGTCTATTCTTGCAGCAACTAATCCTACAGTGTCTACCCCAACACCATCTAAACCAAAATGGACCTGCAAAGCAATAGATTAAAGAGGTTCTTGTACATCGAAGCCCTCGCATGCGAGGTCAAGTATCAAAACCTCATGCAGAACAACAAGTCGAGAATATTCCAGATGATTCTCCTGTATAGTTGGAACCCCAAAATGTGGAAACATGTGAAAATAAGCCTGACAGTGAAATGCCACAAGGTGATTAAGAAATGTGTGAGTCAAATCTTGCTCTAGTCATAGAAAATGCCCCTGAAAGTGTTCAACCTACCTCTTCACCAGTCCCTGTATACTCTAATGTTTCTGTTATACCTTATAGATCCTCCTGGTACACCCATTATTTCCAGCAAGTTGCTAAGGAATGAAAGAAGAAAGCTATGGCTCAAGAATTTCCTTCGTCTACAATTCAATCTGTATTATTTGGTCTGTACAATCACTTCATTTTTCAAAAGACCTTGTGGAAATAGGAAAGAGACCAAATGTAGAAAATAATATTTGATAAAGATGATGAAATTGAATCCCTCAAGGAATAGCTTGAGAAACATAAACAACAGATGAATAAGGCTTTAAAGATAGCTGGCCAAGTCATGGCCTGTAGACCACCACCAAGGGTGTATTCTATTTGTCTGAAGGAACAGTTTCTGTTATTTCAATTAATGATGACAATCAGGGATATTGATTGTGAATTTAAAACTGCTCAAGACTTTTACAATGTGTATCAGACTCTGCCCACATGGCAGAAGAATTTGTTGTGTGAACTTTATCTGCATAATTTCATAATTCCACATGAAACAAAGTGGAATCCTTTGCTTTACATAGGAGATGTTCACCTTAGGGCTTTAATGTCTTGGATGCATAATGAGACAAACTATGACCAATAGTTAAATGCCTACAGAGATCTTGAAAAATCTGAACCTTTGCAACTACGGGCTGAATCACATAAGCCTGATGATCTTCTACGAGATTGGTTCAGATTAACTTATGGGAAACCAAAACTAGAGGTTAGGGCTAAAGTGTTTGCAGAAAGAGAAAAGGTTTACAGAGATTACCAGACACTCCCAAATTTTACACAACAAAGAGCTTTTTCAGGGATTAGGAATAGGTGGAACCAACTGCTAGATGCCTTCAAAAAGGCAGAACCACATAGCCCTATTAATTATGAGGCAGCTATTCATAGGGTGACAAAATACATACAACTGGGATGACAGATCAGAAAGGAACTATGGATGCCCTTATCCTTTCAGCCTCCTACGCTTCTTTGGCCTCTTTATGATAATAATGCTACTAAACTAGACCTGCTGGTTGAGGAGCACAGAGGTGATCACTGGGAGCGCAACAGAGGATTCTTCTACACCTTCAGAAGTGGGAAAAAGGGGAGAACCACAGTCAGAGACTTTAGAGCTATGGAAAAGAAGTATAATGCTTGAGGACAAGCATTTGAATAGTGGGGGGCAGATGATGAGGCATATTAATGTCTTAGTTTTGATATAAGTTTTTATAATTTGGACACACTCTTTGTGCTTTGACAAAATATTCCTGAACACTTGTTGTAAATATCTTGTGAACTTATGCCAGAGACAGCTAGAACCTACTAAACCTATGGGTAGTGTGTATGACATATTTTGCTTAATATTATACATAGAATGCAGTATTTCATATAACTATTTTAAGCTATGTTCTAATATTTGAGTAAAAGTAGGAATGTTATCTTGCATGTGTGTTCCAGATGTTGCTAACTTTTCAGGAGAATGAGGAGCGACTCAAAGAGTGGTGATTATTGAATTTAAGGAGGAAGATAATAAAGACCATTCATGGCAAAGAAAGCGCAGTTTAGTTTCATTGAATAAGCCGCACCTGCAAAGGAGTTCCAGAGAATATAGGGGATACAACTTGCTATATTTCTGACAAGTTGTTATTCTGTTGCTTGGCAGTAAATGTACTATGTCATGGTTGATCTTTCACCTTCTTTTCTGGTGATGTTTGTTCAAGAATTTTTATGTATGTTTTTAATAAGCATCCAATCCTCTATATAAAGGATTTGGATTGTCTTAGTAAGCTAATGAGAAAATAGATAATGCTGATTTAGATTCAGAAGTTACTCTTTCTGTTCTTCATGAATTATTCAGTTTCTATGTAATCAAAGAAGGATTTTAATGGAAGAAAGATTTTGAAGCACTTGTTGTGTTCATAGTTAATTGAAACCGACCAAGGGGACCCACTTGGGAGGTGGAATAGATTTAGGTAGAATAGATTCATTTCTTGCAGTTTCCTATTTTCAGATAGATTTACTGTATTAGTCCTGCATCATTATTACTGTGAAGTTCCTACAGCACTTGCAGAAAATGATCATAGTGGATGTTCTGAATTTTTAATTAGTTTAGGTTCATTTTTTAAGCTTCCTGCAATTATCTATTGTTAGCCAAGGTGTGTTTACTATTTTGTAGCAGCAGCATAGATTCTTCCAATGCATTTTACTTTCTTGCAGCATAGGTGTTATGACTCCTAAAGGAACTTAGTGCACAAACTGTGCTGGCCCATTTCAAGTTCTACGTCCTTGGGTTGACAATTCAAGTGTATTTCATGATGGAATAGGTAATCTTTAGAATAGATATACTATCTTTGAAGGAGAGACAATGGCGTGATTATCTTCATCTATTGTGAAACTGTACACCTTTTTCTATTAACCCTTGCATCAAAGATATGTTGGCATGGATTTACAAGAAGATTGAAAATTAGTACATTAAATGATAAACTCACATGTTGTCTATTGCTGGTAGGGCTCTAGTGGTTCAAAAAGTGCTATCCTCACATGATGTATACTATGTTTATGCTTGGCTTATGTCCAATTACCAAACCAACGAATCAGAAAAGATACTTATGGAGTTTCTTTGGTTAGATGGGCTTGGCAATAGAAAGAGACATTGTGTCAAATGGGATTGGTGTTGTTCTCCTAAAAAGGTGGGGGCTTTAGGATTGCGAGATCTCAAAATGCAAGGGGTTTCTCTAGCTTCCAAGTGGATTATCAAAGCTATGTGTGGTAATGAACCTTGGAAGGTACTAATTAGGTCTTCTGCAAAAAAAAAAGGGAAACAATGGAAAAATGTTCCTTTATATGACATTGTGTTTGGTGATTTTGATATCAAAATTTTTGGCTCTAATGTGTTCTCTACCATTTGGAAGGCTTGGTGTCAGGTCAGACCCTTGATATGCTCAAGGTATGCTGTTGGGAAAGATCCTTCATTTGTTGTTTTAGACACATCTATTTGGTGGGGCATTTACCTTAAAGATAAGCCTCTTGCATTAACACAATGTTGCTCGACTAAGGTATGGCATAATAAAGGCATCTCTCTTATTCAAGATATTATGGTAGACAAGTGATTGGACTCATGAGATTAGATCAACACTAAATTTAACATTGCTAATTCTTAGAAGAAAACTTATACCCTTATTTCTAAAGCAGTGGGCAGGTTTTTTCCTGATAAAATTATGAATTCTTATCAAGTGCTTGAGAAATTAAAGTGGTCAGATGGTAAGAAACTGTGTGAGTTTTTTATTAAGAAAATCTACAATATGCTTAAAGAAGATGTGAATATTATCAGTATAATTAATGAAGGTTGGGGCTTTAACTAGGCAAGCACTAGATGACACCTTTTCTTTGATTTATTTTGGCACTCTCCAATTGAGCCCAAAAAAGTGTGTTTTAGATGGATACTTCTTAAGAAACTTGTTGTTGGGTCTTTTCTCTCCTCTTTTGGTAAACAACTTGTCATGTGTTCTATGTGTAACTGTCATGAAACCTTTAAACACCTTTTTTTTTAATGCAAATTTTCTAGTAAAATTTGGTCTTTGTTTTTTGGTCACCATATTATTTGGAATAATAATTTTGGTCCTCCTTGGCAAGAAATTCTTGTTGGTTGTGTGGAGGAGTTTGATTTCAAGATGAATAAATTTTGGTTTTCTCTAACTTTTGAAATCTTGTGGATCATTTGGAACCAGAGGAATGAGGAAATTTTCCAAGACAAGAAGCAAGACCTTATTGAGTTTAACGTTAAACTCATACATTTCTATATTGTGTCACATGTTACAACCATTATCATGGTTCCAAGGGACAGATTTCACTCTCTTGTCAAAGAAGGAGCTATGATCATATTCCAAAAAGACATTCAAGCTTCCACATATCTGGAGGACAATCCATGAAGGATTGCAAATGATGCTAATGGAAACCTGACTCAAGACTTCAGAGGTACTCAAACTAATATAGAATATGAGAACACTAGAACAAGATTTGCTAAAGAGAGTGGCAAGACTTCTACGAATGTTGAAGCCCACAATGATGGATGGGTCAATGTTGATTACAAAAATTATAGTTAAGAATGGATGGGAACAATCTTGAAGATAGACACTTTAATATTTTTTTGGGAAGCGTTTTGACATTCTCTATTTCTATAAGCTTTGATATAATTGTATATATCTTGATTATACTAAATCACTAATATGTAATAGGCTATAAAGGACATGTTCTAGTTTTTCCAAGGATAAAGTAATTGACAACAACATAAAATTTTGACTACTTTGATCCTTGATATTTGTCAAGTTTCTATAATTAGTTGATAACTTTTTATAATATAAAAAATATTATCAAAACATAATAATATGCATTTTAAATTGACTACATCATCCCCCAAAAAGAAAAAATCATCTTCCAGATGACAAAGGAAACAAGTAAGCATCAAGTAAAATTCGGGAATAATTTCCCAAATTAATGATAATATTGCAAATGAAGACTTGTAGACAAACATAAGTGTATTTGGAGGGTACAAGGCAAATCAGATGAGTTTGGTGGAGGTCAAGAGCCAATGGGGTCAAGGGGGTAGTGCCTTCAATAGGGTTGAGGGGCAACATACATCATTAATACCTTCAAAACCATACAAACCTTCATGGTGCACATCATTTTTATAAATTTGTAAAAGGAAAACAAAAAAAATTGTGTATGATTTTTAAACCTTTGAATGCAATATTTAACTTGTGTGGCCCAATTTCTTTTCACTAAGTAGTTGTAATGATTGATTGACCAAGTGTATCAATGTACAATGAATATTGTAGTGTTTTTCAAGAGAGGATTTCCCTCACAATTTTGTTGAATTGTTGGCAATCTGATGGATGAATTGTGACTAAGATAGAGGATATAAATGATTCACCTATGTTGAATTGGTGTATGGTGGAGCTCTGAAGGGGAGGTATAGACCAAAATTTGCAAAATATTGAGAACCAATGTCACACATTAGAGCAATTTTTTGGAACTTGTGACCTTTTCACACATCGCTCCATTGCAAATGGGGAACCCTTACTTTTTGGGTCTGCTAGGCCCTTTTGGGTTTTGTTTTCTCTATAACTCTGGTGTCAATCTCTTGAGTTCCCATTGACCCAAGTAAGAGGTGATCAATTTGGATATGTCTTGAATGGTGAATAGCTCCCTGCCTTTTTATGGTTTAAATGTTGAGGCATTTCCTACTTAGGAATCACAAATTGAGTAGGATTATTTTAGTGGGACTATTGTAATAATTAAGGCATACTGATAAGAACGGGAATAGTGATATGGTTAGTTATGAATCTAGCAAGTTGAAATATTGAGAAATTGATTGAAAAATGGTTAAGTTAGAAAAGGCACCCAGAAGTAAAGCTTGAAAAGTCAGTAAGTCTGTAAATGTTCCTAGGACATCTTCAAAGGTATTCAAAAGGAGAAAGCATGGAGAAATGGAAAAATGATTAAGTATCGGTCATGGTTGAGCAAAGAAATAACAAGTATGAAGAAGTTAGGATCACCAAAGTCCGAATTGGAAGCAAAGGATTGTGAATTTATAAACACCACTTTCACAAACACATGAGAGGATTGAAAAGGAAAAATTTACCAGCAAAGTTCAATCTACACATGTTCGACATAAGCTCTAAAAAATAAATTTCAAGGCATGGGTTTGAAAATGAACATAAATATACCTCAAAGAACACAGTGTGAGATTCTCAAAGGACAACTCTCTCTCTCTCTCTCTCTCTCTCTCTCCACTGACAATTAGGAATGTAAGTCACATATGCATGGAAATATTCAAAAAAACTTTGAAGTTCCCTTTCATGGCATATACACACCCAAGAGTGCACTCTATAGGTGCCAAGAAAATTATTCAAAAACTCATGGTAAGTTCAAGAAGTACCATGAAATTGAGGCATATGTCAAAGAGATTCAACTCCAATATAGGTCTATGTGCTAGAGCACTATTCCTTGATGCTGGAGGGATTCTTCAAGAGTGATGAAATCCCCACATAGACAAATCAGGTACAATGTGTTTAATATCAAGGAAGGGATTGAAATTCTAAAATCCCTCATGACCCAGGATTCTCCCAAACAAAAAAAAATCCACCTTTCTATCATATGCAACCAAGGATGCATGGAGAGATAAGAATGTTATATATACAAAATCTTATAGCAGAGAAAAGAGAAAAAATTGAGAGTTCCCCATCACAATCTGTCATATATCACCCATTGTACACTCCTGTGCACTAATACAAAAGAGACCTAAGGAATCCAAAATAATAAGTCTGAAAGAAGGCCATAAATGTGCTCACAGGCACTAATCCCCCACACTCAAGGAAACTTTTCTTAAATGTCAAAGCTTGACAATGTAGTTCGTATGCACCCATAAGTGCAAATACTATATGGTCATGTAAAATTTTCAAAGAGAAGAAAATATGTTAGGAGGTTGGGTATGTTCTCAAGCACTATCCCTCTTCATCCATGAAACCCCGCTCAACAAGGAAAATTTTTCTCTTAGTCCAATATGCACTGAAAGTGCAATTTCTATCATGCTAAGGAATGATTATAAGAAGAGAAAATATAGAATGAGCCTCCAAATGTGCCCAGAGTGTGAACCCATCATGCTAAGGAAATCTTCTCAAGATAAAAGTCCTCCATTGAGCTTCACATGCGTTCGGAGTGCAAATATTTACAAAATGGTGGGTTGAGCATCACATCAACAAATTGAAGGTGACCAAAGATAGCTTGAATTATAAATTTATGGGGCATCTACCATTGCATGGTGATAGACCAAGATAGTCATTAGGAGTGAGAATCAAAGAGGGAGAAATTCCACCCAAAATTTTTGAATGAGGAAAAGGGAAGAGTATTGCTCAAGAACTACAACCGGGAAGGAGGCTTGACTATCACAATGAAGAACCCCAACAGAAGAGGCAAAGATCAAAGACAACTCCATCATCACCTAGTAGGACTTTGAGATTACACGAGATTAACCCTTTTACAATGGGAGAGGTTGTAACAAGGAGCAGTATACCACATGAAGATCAAATTCCTAGGCTAGTGCAAAATAGAGAGAGCATTAATGCTTATTAATAATCTACCCATGGAAAAGATAGAGAACAAGAGGTTGTTGTTGAGGAAAGACTTGGGGCCATATTAGAATTGGAAATTATGGAGATAGAAGTTCTTACAATAGATATGGAAGTTCCTACCATAGAAGTAGAGTTTCTTGTCACAACAACATAAAAGTCCCATTGGTGAGGAAGAAATTAATGAAGGAATGGTGCAAGGAAAAGAGCAATTGTCAATCCATGATCAACATGTTTTCATTCTATATGGTAAAGGAAAAAGTTACAAAAGGGTCATAAAAAGGAAATTGACCTTGCATTGGAATTATAAGAAATCTTGGACTGAGTCAATAGAGTACAAGAGAAAGGAAAGGAAAAAAAGTTTGGAAAGTTCATTAGGGGAGAATCTAGATCTAGGATTATATGGATTGTAGTACCTAAAATCAAAAAAAAAAAGAACCAGATTGCTGCAGACGAGTACAATGTGACATAATAGGATCTAGGACATTCCTATTGGTAGCAAGTCATTGAAGAATTTGAGGATTCTACATAAGCAATGAAGGAGAAGATGAGGAAGTTGGAAGGAAAATACCAACAAGGTGAAAAGAAAGAATAGTTCTTCATATGAATATTTGAATAACTTATCCCATCTAGTGAGGGAAGAAGGCTAGTCCTTCATTCCTCCTAAAATTCTTCTAGTTGAGTTGGTGGAAGGTATTGACATAATGAGACATATTTCTTGAAGTGCCGAGGCTTGGATAGAGGACATCTAAAAAGAGGCATACAAATTTTTTTGAAGACTTTTTATAGATATAAGAAAGGGAATTAAACATCCTTTTCAGGATACAATGCATAGATGAGTCATGAGATGATGAGCATATTTATTAAGATGAAATTATCTTACACCTACGAGATTTAATGGAAGCTCCTAGGTAGATGTTAGCTGATAGTGGAGTGATAAGGGAAGGAGAAACATATGATTCACTCATTGGTACAACATGGTAATGATGAAAAAATAAATGTTTGGAAATTTCAATGAGGAATCTTCTTGATTGAGAAAGCTAGTAAAAAATATTCAACAAGGAATATCCAACACAGTTGCAACCTTATTAATGTAGAGAATGACCGAGAATGATATAACTATAGATAACCTAAGAAGAAAATTGGAGGATTTATTTCGATTAAATTTATTCACAAAGGATGACTTTGAGAACATTTCCATATTCTCGAATGTTATCCACATGAACCAAAGACGTAATGCTAGATTAGGAGAATAATTTGAGAAAGTGTGAACGAGAAATGACTGTTCTAGAGTTCAAGCAAGAATTTACTGCAAGTGTCAACATAGATGAATTGGAGATGGCATTGTCCATATTGTGTGCATTCAAGGAAAAAAATCAATCATAGTATATTCTCAATAAATGATAATTTAATGCATAGTGGGCATTCATTTCACCCCCACTCTCCTGCTAAATGGGCTAGCATAGTGGGAATTTATTACCCCGCCAAAAAAGTGGTTTTCCCTTGGTTGGTCTATGTGGACCCATGCATTAATTCTATATTCTCTTTATTTTCCCTATCCCTAATTAGGATTGAGATGACACAATTTGGGCCATTGGTTTTGTTTCAATCCAAGCCACTCATTGTAATTGGAGACCTATATAAAGGGATCACTTCTTATTTGTAAATGATGGAATTTAGAGATTGTTTCTTATTAGCTACTGAGATAATAAAATTTTCATTAAAGTTTGGTGATTTCTTGATGTATCTTAGTGCTTACATGTTCTCTTTGCTCCATCACTTAGAATAGATTTTATTTTAAGTACTAATATGAATGGGATTGATAATATTGTTGTGGAAAAGTTTATTTGCTCATACCTTTTGTTCTTAAGTGATTCTTAAGCATAGTGTAAGGTTGGTTATGAGCCCTTATGTGGATACTTTACTTTTATCTTTGATGCATATTGTTCATTATGATGATATTCATTAGGATATGAAATCATTTGCACAACCCTTGAAGATTGCACCAACTTTGTGTATTTGTTGAATTTGGAAAAAACAAATTTTGGTAGACTTCATCATAGAAATTCCATCTTTCTAATTCTTAGGATTGGAATAGAATTCCTCAATCCTACTCTCTTTTGATTTCATTATATTCATGAAAACCCCCCCAAAATACTCTTATTACAGTTTCATTTAAAAGTCCCATAGCTAGTATTGGTTAAAGTCAACTTGAGGAACATAATGTAAGGCCCCTTGTAATACCAGCGTATCACACTTACCATTGACCTTATCCAACCTAGAAGGAATGTTGGAAACTACCCATGTGATCTTACTTGCAATCTTAGCATACAATTATGAGCAAGAGAAGAAAATATAATTTAATATTTTATTCTACTTTTGGTAGGTCATAAAACACACATCAATAAAAAATGGCACTAGAAGGAGGGCCTAACACACATTTTTTTACTTCAGAAAGACTTTGTATTTTGGAGCATATTGGTTCATTCTTTCCTAAAGTACATTGAAGAATCTCAAGATCCACTCTTAGAGAAAAAGAACTACAAGAGCTAAAAGTTTGATCTAAAGCCTAAGCAAGGCAAGAAAGAAGTGTCAACAAGTCAAAGTTCACCAACTATAGAAAATATTACAAGATTATTCCAAACTACACCACCACAACATTGAGAAAAAGGAACAACTCATGTACAACAAGGATCAACTCAAAGATATGGTCAACAAGGGGCTACACAAATTCAACAAGTAAAGTTTCAAGTACCTATGCAATAACTACACCTATAACCATTCAACATCAAGTTCCAACAATGGTACAACAATGTGGTACACAAAATGCATCACCTCTCTTAACAATTGATTCTTATTATGATATGTCAAAGAATCCTGAGCATTTCTATTCCAAGTTCTTTGTTAATGATGTCAATTACACTCTGGATGAACATATTAAAAATTTTAAAGACATTCTCTAGAAAAAAAATATCCACGAGGAAGATGTTGCTTGAAGAGTATTCCCCTATTTACTGGGTGATAAACAAATTTACTAGTACACCAATCTTCCCACCAATTCAATTTGAACTTGGCAAGAGTTGAAGGAGAATTCTTGGGAAAGTTTAGATTGCCAATTACATCATTTGAATTGTATAGGAAATTCATTAAGATAAGGAGACAAGAGCGTGAACCAATAAGTGCCTTCAATAACATATTTCAAAGAGCTTATTCAAGGTTGCACTATCCTTACCACATAGGTGATAATGCAACTAGACCCATTTATTATGTAGCTTTGGATTGCTTCAATTCTATGTTTTTTTCAAAAAGACCCACCAAGCACCAACCAATTTGATACAAGAATATGCAGAGGTTGAGAGATTTAGTCTACAATTACCAACAACTACTACTAGAGAACCTTGTTACTTTGGGAATGATAGCATGTTGAGTAAAGGAATGATGAACTATGCTCTTGTTATCAATCTTGTTCCTACTCCTATCATCAGTTAGTGCCCCATCCAAGAGCTCTTGTGTCTCAAGAAATCCTAGCACAACCCATTTACCTTCAAAATATGACACCATATACATGAACCCAAGAAGAGACATATGAGATGAAGGATTTAATAAAACAAGTTAAGAGACTATCTACTGAGGTCACTTACCTCAAAAATAAAAATAATCATTTTCATAATTCACAAAGAAATTTATAGGCATATCAAGATGCCAATCAAGAATATCAAGGAAATCCTCCAGGACATCAATAAAATCATCAAGGGCATGGTCAAGGATATCAAGAGAATAATCTCAGATACTATAACAATAACCAAGGACATCAAGAGAACAATTTTGGGTATCATAACAATAATCAAGGTTACTAGAGAAGATCTTTGAACATGAATCTAGACAATGACAACACACCCTCATCATTAGATAATCCACCAAATTTTGAAAACCAAACTATTGATAAATTCTTCCTAGCAGAAGCAACTTTGTTAAGATGGTGTAGGATACATGAGACAAATCAGCACTTTGAATTAAAATGTCAATAATTCCACAGGGCTACTGATATCTTTAAAGGATAAATAATTAACACTACAACTCTTGAAAAACCTCCACCTACAACATATGAGTTATTTTCCTCTCCTAGATATGACTAGGCCTTCGTCTTTGATGATTTCAAGTTTCCCCCTACTGAACGTCAAGATTATATGCCAGTACAGCCTAATCAGAAACTCCCACTTGCATCAACAAATGTGTTAGATTAGGTGAAAAACTAATCTCCCAAGAACACCTACATGCATAACCCTATCACATGGAAGAAGCAAAGAACAAAAAGCAAGAAAATCATAGAGGCCAAAAAGCCAGAGACATCATATGCACATTCAAAAGAATAATATCTATTATGAACAATGCATCGAGTTGCTGAAAAGAACAAAGAGGGAATCCTTATAAAAGGATACCGAAACCCTAAAGGTGAAAACCCTAAAAAATAATAAGATGCCTAAGTCTAACTTAAGTGGAGAATAATAGACTAATAATTAAATTAATTAATTATTAGCTATAATATGACTACTCTAACACCCCCCTTAAGTGTAACTTAGGGAGAAGCTAAACAACTAAGGACTAAAAGATGCATGAAAACAAAAATGCATGAAAGAGCAATGGGTCCCGGCAACAAGGCCTGATCAGGTACCCAAATACAAGAAAAAAGAAAGAGCATGTAAAGCATCTCTGAAGCATGAAGCTGTAAACACTGTCAAAAGTAATTGCTAGAACCCCCACTGAAATAGTGCATGACTAGGTAGAGAAGACAAAGTCTGAAGAGCTGATCAATCTAAGAGGTGACCTCCAAAAGTAGGAATGAACGAGTGTCTATATAGTAGATGAACCATCTCACTGAAATGCATAGGTGCCTAGCCACTGCATCCGCCTAGTACATAGGAACAAGAACTGAATACGTAGATCACTCAATCGAACCAAGGAAGCAATAGAACCAATAGGTGAACCCCCCCATAATGCTGAATAGGGAGAGGGGTGACAGGAACATTGAAATGCAATGCCAGAAACATCTACAAGAAGAAGAATCAAGAACACCAATAGTGCAACAAAAGTACAAGCACAAGATAAAGGGTTGTGTCACAAACACATAGCATGGACTAATGTCGTGGAAGGTACACTCACTTGAAAAAGGTGGATGAGCACAAAAAGAAAAACATCATAACCCCCCATGGCACTTTATAACTGAGTGCGAGTACAAACAAACAAAAGGTGCTCGAAATCCACATCCTAATGAGAGAAATATTCTAAGTCCTCTAAAAGACTCACCTAAGTATTGACAACTCGCTACTTCACAAGGTGAAAGAGGATGTAATGCCCATCCAACCCTAACAAGTCTTGGTTATGTTCACTAGAAATTAGAAAGTGTTATATGTGGTTTTGTAAGAGAATAATCCTTCTTGAGATGGTTGCTTCCTAGTCATTATTAACTTCATATTTTAATAATATTGCATAAGTATCTCTCTATGTGTTAGTGATAGTTTAGGACCTTAATGCCATGGATCACCTGATAGATCTATATGCTTCTTTGTGAGATGCTCATTATTAATGTTTATGTTTATCTTAGGGTGATTGATTATAATCACTTAAAAGGTTAGATGTGTTACTTACTCTAATGATGTTACTTGTTATACTCGTGATTAGACATGATTTCTATATTGAGGATTGTATGATTTGTTTATCTTGATTTGGTAATGAGAAATTATGATTACATGCCTAATGGTTAAACTGGGTTGTGAAAGTCAATAGATGATTTAAATTTACATGATTATGCTATGATGCAATATGGAATAGAGATTATTCTGGTACTAATCACACTAATCCATTTATGCTTTGTTGATGCCACTATCTAATGTGAGTGTAGGATGAGGGGAGGCAATCATAGTTACTCCTGTAGGAGGTCCACACGATGTCACACTCTCCCTCCTTGTTTTCCACTGTCCGTTTATATATATATATATATATATATATATATGTGTGTGTGTGTGTGTGTGTGTGTGTGTGTGTGTGTGTGTGTGTGTGTGTGTGTGTGTGTGTGTGTGTGTGTGTGTGTGTGTGTGTGTGTGTGTGTGTGTGCCGTTGGTGTTGCAGGATGCAGGTACCAGACATCGACTCCACCTAGCTACACAGGTCTGAGTGTGCCTTCAAAATCCTCGAACTATTTTTGTGTGGACATATTACCAAGATTACTCTCAAGGTTACCCGTGGACTTAGATTTTTGTTTAGGAGGTTACCCTAGTTGGGGGATTTGAATGCAGTATATGATGTGGTCTTGTGATTTATGATTCGATGTTGTGAGTTAGAATTGTCCTCATATATATCTATAGTATTTATTTTATATCTATGTTATAATTTATTGTATGTTATATAGGTATGTATATATGTGGGTGCACACACATATACCCATGCTTATATAAATAATAGTATTTGTATATTTTTAATTGATCGTGTGAATGGTACATTCTTTATTATAATTAAATAAAGTGAATCAAATAAAATGTATTAAATGAAGTGTATTAAATAAAAAGTAAAAATAATTAATAATTAATAAAATAAATGCTCTTCATAGTAAAATTAGCTATCTAGGAGGGAGTTGAACTCGTGACCTTCTAGAAGCTAGGCTAGTTGGTTTCCGTGTGTGCTATGTGTTTTCCTTGAAATTTATTTGTTTGAATTTCTTGTTATGGTTTTCTTTTTAAGCTATTTTAATTAAATTTATTAAAACTTTGATTAAGTCTTTTATAGGAATTATTTGGCCTTCCAACCAACTATGGATGTTGGAGAAGTTTCTTCCCGTAAAGAAACTCCCCCCACCACATAGTTGGAGGATAAATAATTGTAATTTTGTGTGGTTTGAAAATGAGAATTTTATGGAAGATTTTTGGGGAGTTGTTTGCAATTGTTTTTCCGAAAATTTATTTGAAGTTCCTGTGAGTTTGAGAGTCTCTATTTGGTGAAGACAAGTGTGTGTGGATTTATGGAGTTTTATTTCTAGAGGAAGCTTTCCAGGAGGCTATTTACTCAAGGGTTGAAGATTTGCAGAGAGTCTTTAGCCAAGGGAAGAGGATTCTCTGCAGAACCCCAGGTAGGGTATGAATTTGGGATGAATTCTCTATTATTCCTCTATGTGTGTGTTATGAATTTGTATTCTATTTTATTGGATTTGAATATGATAGATAAACTATGAGTTATAAGGAAATTTAAATGTTATGTTTTCTTTGTGTTCAAACTATACATCCAAGAATTAAATTTATGAGTGTTGTATAGTTTTTGTTGTAAAATATTTCCTGGAGGTTTAGGAATTCTTTTGACTGATTGTGATGGAGTATCTTATTTTCATTGAATTTATTATGGATTTTTAGGAAGAATTAGGAAGGGTTAGGAAGGTTTAGGGAAGAGATGCAGTCACAATTCCCATTGTTGCTTTTGCAGTCCTTCTCTGTGAATTGTTGTTTTCATTTGGATTATTCTTGTCTGAGACTTAGGTAGTGTTGAGGGTGTGTTTTGCATGTGGTACTAAGGTCCCTGTATTAGGTTAACCTTAGGAATCCTTCCCCAGGCACTCTCCATACCTTAAAAAGTCATTTTTTGGACTTTTCAGGCGATTTTGAATTAAATTTTAAAAATGTATCTTGTAGTGTCGTACAACATTATACACTTACCCATATGACACTTGGTCAAGTGTTGTATGAACCTCACTAGAATGTTTTATGGGTAGTTATGTATTGTTGTATGGGGTTTTTTAAGGGTTTAAGGGGCTCAAAATTTGTAGAATTTATGTTTAGAACCTCTACAACTTATTCCTTATGATTGGGATGCCAGTTGTACCACCTATGTTTGTAATTCACTTGTTTTTTTGATGTTATTATGTGTTACTTATGGTGTGTTAGTACTTGGCATGTACTTATGTTCTTTTTATGAGGCTAGAACCCGTCTTGGTGGCATGATTTATACAAATATAACATTTAATTATAAGTATGATACCTTAAGTTATATTTGTATAAATACCTTCTAGGATGTTTGAGATAGGTTTCAGCTTCATAGGAGTTAAGATGCAGATTCTAGATTTTGGAGATTTCCAAAAAAATTTAGACTTAGCCAAATTTTAGGCACATGAGGTTTCCATAGATGAAATGTTGTGTTAATGCATGTAGAAATTTTCATCACATATGTATGTTCATTACTTGATTTTTTGAGGTTATATGATTTACTTATGATGTTTTTTCACTTTGCATATACTTGAACTTAGTTTATGAGGCTAGGACTTGTCTCAATGGCCTGTGTGCATGGGAGGGTTCTCTAGAGCTATAAATTAGCCATGGAAAGTTGTATTTATGCATGTGGAAAGTTTTATGCTATTCTTTAAGGTGTGTTGTGATAGAAATCCTTCCAATGGTTCCTATTATGTATATGGATAAGGTTAGGACTCACTCTGAGGGCCTGAGTGCGCAAGGGGAGTTTCCTAAACCTATGAATCAAGGCATAGAAGTGTTATTTTGTATCTTTGGCTTGTGATAGGGTAAGGGAATATGAACCCTAAGTGAGTGGCTCACCCTAGGTGTTGGAACCCTAAAGTGGTTTCTAGATGATCTTATGGGTGGGTTTGTAAAAAGTGATAACCTTAAAAATTAACCTGGGAAGGGGGGATTCAAAAGATAATGAAAGAAAATATAATAAAGGCCACAAAGACCTTATTAGACTACCAAGACCAGGGTTAACTTCCAAGGTGGATCCCTATTCATAAAGGTGGGACTGGGGTTACATGGTTGCCAGGGTGGATCCCAATATATAGGTTGTGTGGTGACACTCACTTAGGTGGTCTCCTAGAACCTTGACCTCATTGTTATAGTATGATGATATTTTATGTGCTTTATTCTTGTTCTTTTGAGTCTTGGATTTATTGGTTTTTGAGACTTAGATTTCCTTAAGTTCTTGAGAGTACCTTGGTTATATCTCCTAGCGCGGGGGGTGGAACTTTACCCATTTCACATGGTTGGGTGCCAAATATCTTTCGAGGTATTGTTCAGTGGTGAAGTTTCTATTTTTGTATCATGTATCTCTTGTTGGAAAAATGGTCAGCACTCCCCTCAGGATTTGTGACATGGCTTAAACACCTCCTGTGTCTTCTATAAGTCTAGTGGTTGTATCAGGCATTAACATGTTGATCTTTTGGTGCAATGACATCCACTACTTGTAACAAGTAGTATCAGAGCTTGGTCACAGGTTCAAATCCCCTCAGGTAACATTGAGGGGGAGATTGTTAGAAAAATGGTCAGCGCTCCCCTTGGGATTTGTGACATGGCTTAACCGCCTCCTATGTCTTCTATAAGTCTAGTGGTTGTATCGGACATTAACAGGTCGATCTTTTGGTGCAACGACAACCATTACTTGTAACATCTCTATCTCTTGTAATCAAGACGTAAAGATGTATTGTAAGCCTTGGGAAACTTGTAATTATCTCTCTGTATGCCTTCGGGCCATGTGCAGTAACTATAACTGTAATTATGTTTGTAACTAAAAATTGTAAGAAATAAGTTATGTATGTGGGAAAGGTAGTATTAGGAATCTCAAAAGGATATTGAATATTGGTTAATTAGTTATGGATTATAATTAAGTAACTTTCCTACCTTATCTCTCTTATGAGTTGTAAAATTAAATTAAAAGTAATGGTTCTATGCAAACCTTTGTAATGCAAGTACTTATGGATGTAAACTTCTTTAAAAGGAAACTTGTTTTGATATGTGGATTAGTGAAAAGATATGCTAAGGGTTGATGGGTATCTCCAAGTGAAAATAATAAAGGAAATGAAACCTGTATGTTATTGAAAGTAGTATTAAGATGTAATTCTTTCCTAATGCTCTTAAGTGTCTAAGTTCAATGTGTATGATGTACGGTTATTTAAACAAGGTTTTAATCTCAATTCTTAACTAGATATATACAATGTCATAGATGATAATTTGTGGTAGAATGATTCAGTGGATGGTTAGGATTGTGAGTTGTTAAAGGTTAAATGCTTTACACTCTCTATATTGTGATCTTTGAAATGAAAATGAAAATTAAGGACTTTTAATAGAAAGTTTATGTGATGATAGTGCATAGATAATGTTAAGGAGAAAACAAATGAAAGAGGAAAGGATAAATGTATTTAGTGTATTAGATAAATGATGGGCTTCTGATTCATTTCTAAAAGTAAATATTTATGTAAATTAGGTAAAGATAATGAATGCAATTAGCTCATTAATGTAATTGGTTTAGATGAGGAATGAAAGCAATGTATCAATGTAAATTGAAGTTGAAATGGAAATAGAATTGCATTAGATTAAGTAATAAAATGTATTTCTTGATAATGGTAAATGAATTTATTAAGGGAACCTTAAGGAATGTACTTGTGAGTGGTAATGATGATAAATTATAATGTTAAGAAAAAAATTTGATAGTTGTAATTTTGGGTTAAAGACTTGATTCCTTATGGGTTCCCTGGTAGGGACATTACAGAGGACAACCTGCTATGAGAAATTCCCCACAAAATGAAGGGTGCTCCCCTTAATACCACAAACACATAATAGAAACAAAGAAACAACAACAATTTGCAAGAACAAAAAATGGGCTTCTTATTATCTCCACAAATGTGGAATTACAAATTTTAGAATTACAATATGCAAAGCCGCATGGGCATTTCCCTTACAATATTCTGTATGAAAAAGCCTCGAATCATTACCCAGATCTACCCAGAACTGCCCTAAACTACGTAAGACAACACCATGCAATAGATTTTACCATCCATATGCTATAGGATAGACTGATGGGATTAAGGCTGCCAAAATCATTTGCATGCAAAAGTGCCATCCTACTTGGTGTGTGGTACTACCTCCAACCAATTCTCCCCGCGGTCTCGCCCGTCCCAATGAGAAGAATCATTGAAAGACTACATTCTCATGATTAGTTTGGAATGCATTCATAGTGAGCCCTACTATTATAAGGGGTAGATTCTATACGTAACATGGGTGGGAGTTATAGTTTCGAACTAGAGTAGGCATGTTACATATAGAATCAATGAAGATAGGATGGCCTTAAAATTCTATAGATGAAACTTTCACAATCTATGTTGTCTGCAGCTTTTCATAGAGGATCTTGATAAGAGAGGATCCCGTCAAATAATATAGGATCCCATTAAGCCATATAGTCTATGGTTCCCACCAATAGAGATTAAGTATAGCCTTCCTTATATAGGCAATTTTTCACTACCTGGGAAGGTTCCAAAATTTTAGCCAATAAGGCTGACCAAACTTAGAATTATTTTATTTTACAATTTATTACATCAGAGTCAGCTCAAAAGAACTTTTGAAACCCAAACATAAATTTTGAAGGAGAATCATTTTTTGCCATTTTAGGTGACCCAACTTTCAGAGACCATAAGTCATCACCCGTTGACCCGATTGACTATTATGACCCCATTTCGGAAAGGGCATGAAGTGCTCTACAACACTTGAACAAGAAAGCTTCATTTAGTTGAAGTTTTGACCTCATCCAGGGCCTCTAAAGCCTTAAAAAATGAGTTCAAAGTTTCTATACCCTATTGCCAATACTGAAAATTTGCAATATCTTCAAAACTAGAATTGATGTGGAAATGAAACTTTAATGGCAGGCTGATACAACCAAAACAAACCTCCGAGGAAGAAAATAGTAACTTTCCATAAATAGCAGCTCTGCACAAAATAGCCCTTATTGAATATAAAAATAGAAATATTTTTTGGTGATGCAAGATTGCTCTTACACCCAGGATGCTCCAGCATCAGACACTTGAGGTAATTTGAGAAGTGACCCTATCACGACTCAGGTGTGAAGAGGAAAACTGAGATGGTTAACCTCCTCCTTTGTCAGCCATGATGAATCTTTAATAGGTCATCTTTTCCATTTGACCAGATATTCTTCATATGTCTTGTTTCTTGTGCTTCTGCCAACATGACTATCCAGTATGTCCTCAATCTCCTTAGTACCTGAAATAGTTGTTGGAATACTCCACTATGCTACTGTGATCTCATCTTCAACACCTCCTTCATGATACTCTGTCAAATCTGAAATGTTAAACATTGGTGAAATATTTAGCTCAGTAGGCAATTCTACCTCATATGCATTTCCTGAATCATGCTTCTTCAATATCTTACATGGCCCAAATTTTTTCATTTTCAACTTGTTATATGTACCAACTGGAAATCGCTCCTTCCAAAAATGAACCATGACTTCATCTCCAACCTGAAATTCTTGATGCCTTCTTTTCTCATCTTCCTTAGCCTTATACTGTGCATTCATCTTGGTAATATGCTTCCTCACCTCCTCATGGATGTTCTTCAAATGTTATGAAAAATCCTCAGCTTCAACACTACTTATATCTCATTTATCTATCTTCCTCAACTCAGATGCATTTCTAGGAGTACTTCCATATACAATCTGGAATGTTGATTTACCAGTGCTCTTGTTGACAGAATTATTGTATGCAAATTCTGCCTGTGGTAAAATCAAATCCCATCCTGTTGGCTTGTCTCCAACCAAACATCTCAACAAATTTCCCAAACTCCTATTCACCACCTTTGTCTATCCATCAGTCTATGGATGATGTGATGAACTGAACTTCAAATCTATCTTTAACTTCTTTCATAATGTACCCCAAAAATATCCAACAAACTTAGTGTCCCAATCTAAAACTATACTCTTTGGCAAACCATGTAGTCTCACCACTTTTTTGAAAAACAATTCTGCTACATGAACAACATCATTAGTCTTCTTGCAGGGAATAAAATATGCCATCTTTGAAAATCTATCAACTACCACAAAAATTGAATCATGTCCCTGCTGTGTCCTTGACAAACCAAGAACAAAGTCCATACTGATATCCTCCCAAGGTTTCTCTGGTATAGGTAATGGCTGATACAACCCTGTATTTTGCTTCACTCCTTTCACCATCTGACATACTCTATAGCCTTGTACAAACTTCTTGACATCTTGCTGCAACTATGGCCAATAATAATTCTCACTAACCAAAGCAAGGGTTTTATCTCAACTAAAATGTCTAGCCAATCCTCCGCTATGCTTCTCCTTGATGAGATTCTCTCTCATAAAACTTCATGGAATGCACACCTGTCTCTCTCTGAATAGCATATCATCCTGAATGATGAAATCCAACTACTTTGTTTTGTGTAGAGTAATAGGTTCTTTACAAGCTTTCCAAGCTTCTCCAAAATCAAGATCCTTTGGATACAAATTCTTGAGTTCCTTGAACCCAACCACCTCAATCTGCATCTCTGTCAACAATAGTTACCTTCTGCTATGAGCATCTACAACCCTATTAGACTTTCCACTCCTGTGTTTCAAAACAAATGTGTAACTCTGCAAAAACTCAACCCATTTCAAATGCCTTTGATTCAACTTTCTTTGACTATTCAAATATTGCAAAGCTTGATGATCAGTATACAAAAAAAACTCCTTAGGAAGTAGATAGTGTCTCCACTTCTTTAATGCTTGAACTATAGCATAAAATTCTTGATCATAAATAGAATATTTTCTCTTGACATCATTTAACTTCTTACTAAAATAAGCAACAGGTTTACCTTCTTGGCTCATAACAGCTCCTATTGCAGTACCACTAGCATCACAGTCTACTTGAAACACCTTATTAAAATTTGGAAGTGCTAAAATAGGTTGTTCTGTAACTTTTTGTTTCAACAATTTAAAACTCTTGTCTTCCCCATTAGTCCACTTGAACTCTTTTCTATCCCCTCTCATTATTTCAGTCAAGGGTCCACAAATACTGCTAAATTTTTTGATAAACTTTCTATAAAAGCTAGCCAAACCATGAAAAGATCTTACCTTAGTAGCACTCCTTGGAGTAGCCCATTCAAGGATAGCCTGCACTTTCTTTGGGTCCATTTTTATACCTTCTGATGAGACTACAAATCCCAAATATACTAACTCCTTCACAAAACTGCACTTCTTCATATTAATCAATAATTTCTCTTCCCTCAACTTCTCAAACACCATACGAATATGCATCATATGCTCCTCCAATGTCTTACTAAAGATCAAAATATCATCTAGGTAAATAATGACAAACTTACCCAGAAATTCTTCCAGAACCTCATTCATGAGCCGCATGAAAGTGCTTGGTGCATTGGTTAGCCCAAAAGGCATGACTAACCACTCATACAGTCCTTCCTTTGTCTTGAAAGCAGTTTTATATTCATCTCCTTCTCTAATCTAAATCTGGTGATAGCCACTCTTCAAATCTATCTTTGAGAAATACACAACTCCACTCAAACAGTCCATAATATCATCCATTCGTGGCAATGGAAACTTATACTTAATTGTGATCTTGTTTATTTCTCTAGAATCTATACACATCCTCCATTCTCCATTGTTTTTCGGTGCTAATACTGCTGGTACAACACATGGACTCAGGCTCTCCCGAATCAACCCCTTTTGTAACAACTCATGTACTTGTCTGTTCAACTCTTCACTTTCTGCTGGTGTCATTTTGTGTGTTGCCTTATTTGGCAAACTGGCTCCTGGAATCAAGTCCATTTGATGATTGATCTTCCTTATTGGTGGTAATCCACCGGGAACATTATCAAATACAATATCCTAAAACTCATTCAACAAATCTGCAACTTCTATAGGTACATCTTCTACTTCCTCTTTACCAACTTTTGGAATTAAAGAAAAACACACATGCTCATGCCTCATACCATCTAAGAATTTTCTTCCATCAACAAAATTTATTCTTGCATTACCACATACCTTTTCTTCGGTCTCCTTCAATGGCTTTAGCTTATGTTGCACTCCATCCTTTGTCAGGGAATAGGTATTCACATGACCATCATGTACAACACACCTATCAAACTGCCATGGTCTACCCAACAACATATGGCATGCATCCATTGGTATGATATCACATAGTACCTCATCATGGTATCCGCCAATCTTGAACTTTACTAAGCACTATTCACTGACCATGACCTTGTGGTCATCCTGCACCCATGAAATCTGATATGGATGTGGGTGTTTCTCTCTCTTCAGCTTCAAACTTTATCACCATCTCTTCTAGCACCAAATTGTCAGTGCTTCCGCTATCGATAATCACATCACAACATTTACCTTCACACTTGCACCTGGTGTGAAACATGCTTCTTCTTTGCTCAGGTTCATTCTCCCCACTCAACATGACTCTTCTGTTAATTAGTGTTTCTCCTCTTTCAGCATCTTTAGAATGTGATGATCTGGCATCTTCATCTACATGTGAAACTCTAGCCGAGCCTTCAGTTCTCCTATCTATCCTTCCTTGGCATTGAGGACATTCATATGCCCTATGACCTTCTTCTCCATAGTGAAAACATGTTTCATAGAATCCTCCTCTTCTAGATCCTTTTCCTCTTCCTCTTCCTCTCTAATCTCTATTATTTTGATCCTAGAAATGATTGAACTTATTTACTCTTGGATTTTGACTGCTACTGGCCTCACCCTCCCTTTTTAGATCTTCATTTCGGCCTCCATATGACAGTCCACCAGATCTTCCACCACGACCTCTTCCATTTTTTCCGCTCTCAAACTTCTTGTTCAACTTTTCCTCTACTTTTAGAGAAAACTGGTATGCCTCTTCAATACTATTCATTCAAACCAAATTCAACTCCTCTTGATTGCTCAGCCTCAACCCATTAAGGTAACGAGAAAATTTTTCCTTATCAGCTTCTGCATGGCTTGTTCTAATAAGGATTCGATAGAACTGCTCTGTATACTCCTGAATAGATCTCTCTGCTTGCTTCAAAATTTGCATTTTCTTTAGTAGGTCAAGCTCATAATCAATAGGAATGAACTGTCACTTCAATTTGTCCACCATTCGATCCCATCTTCTGATTTTCTCCTTTCCTCTTCTATTTCTCCCCAATTGAATCTCTTGCCACCAGATCTTTGCATGACCCTTCAATATGGCCTTCGCAAACTTGACCCTATCAGGATCCTCAATATCTTCATACTCAAAATATTCTTCACATTCATTGATCCAGTCGATCAATTCCTCTGGGTTAAGATTCCCTGAAAATGTAGGAATCTCAATCTTAGGTCTTTTCCCGATCTTGGAAATGGCTCGAAAAAGTCTTTCTTCTTCCTGATTCACAATTTTGACTTCTCCTTCAGAATTTGCTTCTTCAGCTTCATCCTCGCTTTCATCTCTGACATTAAGATTCATTCCTTTGCGAATCTCTTCTTGCAATGCTCACACTTATCTCTAGAGCACTCTAACCTTAGGTGTTACACCACCATCTCTTCTGCCATGTTCCCTTTGTGGAGGCATTTCCATGCTGCTCGCTGGAACCCTAACCACGGTCTTGGTGCAAATTGCCTCACAGTCAGTGATTTGTTTACACACTCAAGAACTCCTGCTCTGATACCACTTGATGAAAGGTGCTCCCCTTAATACCACAAACACATAACAGAAATAGAGAAACAACAACAATTTGTAAGAACAAAAAATGGGCTTCTTATTATTTCCACAAATGTGGAATTACAAATTTTAGAATTACAATATGCAAAGCCACATGGGCATTTCCCTTACAATATTATGTAGGACAAAACCTCAAATCATTACCTAGATCTACCCAAAACTACCCCGAACTACCTAAGACAACACTACAACCTTCTTTATATAGGCAATTTTCCACCGCTTGGGAAGGTTCCATAATTTTAGCCAATAAGGCCGATCAAACTTAGAATTATTTTATTTTACAATTTATTACATCAGAGTCATCTCAAAACAACTTTTGAAACCCAAACATAAATTTTGAAGGAGAATCATTTTTCACCATTTCATGTGACCCAACTTCGAGAGACCATAAGTCATCACCCGTTGACCCGATTGACTATTATGACCCCATTTCGGAAAGGGTGTGAAGTCCTCTACAACAATTAAATAAGTAAGGTTCATTCAGCCAAAGCGTTGGCCTTATCCAAGGCCTCTATAGCCTTCACAAATGAGTTCAAAGTTTCTGTACCCTGCTGCCAATACCGAAAATTTTCAATATCTTCAAAACTAGATTTGATGTGGTAATGAAAATTTATTGGCAGGCTGATACGACCAAAATGAACCTCTAGGGAAGAAAATAGACCATTCTAAGCTCTAACAGAAAACTTACTAAAAATAGTAAATTTCCATAAATAACAACTCTGCACAAGATAGCCCTTATTGAAAAGAAACCAAAAATATTTTTTGGTGATGCAAGATTGCTCTTACACCCAAGATGCTCCTACATCAGATGCTCTAGTAGAACAAACAACAAAAACATTACAAAATGGAAGAAAAAATTGGAAAATCATAAAAAATGATGATTTTGATCCAAGAACAAAGTTTGTGGTTTTCTATCAAGGAAAGGATGACCCTACTCCTTTCTTCATATCGGTCATATTTTTTGGTAAAATGTTGTACAACTATTTGATAGACTCTGGTGCTTCAAGAAATGTGATACCTTAGCAGTATATAGAAGGTTGGGATTAATTCCATTGAAAACAAAAGAGAAAGTGACACATATAGAAATATAAGTCCCAATTATAGGAGAACTGAATAAAATTCATATGCAACTAGCTTCAGATCCACGAGTTCAAAGTTGTATTGGCATACTTGTTGTGCACATACTAGAAGGGTATGACACGATTTTAAGTAGAGACTGGTCAAGGAAGTGAATGTATACATATCTACTGATTTTTATCATATGTGGTTACCATGGAAAGGAATCCAAAACCAAATAAATATAGAGAGAAGTTGAAGACAATGAGACCTTGTTCATGGAAATAGATGGGGATCGTATGTGCCCAAAATAGGATAAGTTATAATTCTACAAGATTTTAATCAAGGGGGATACCCACAAGTGACACCTAGATTCACTGAGGCACCCATTGATAATAATCCAAAGCCACTATTGAATGAAGGAATGTTTGAAAAATTTAGGAACTTTGTCTTGAAAAGTGTTAAACAATAATTTAAATTGGGTAAAGATGCTTGCATTCACAATTTGTTTCTAACCAATCAGTGTAGAATCTATAACACCTTCCATTCAAAAATATCATGCACAATGTGCAAATATTCTATAGAGAAAGTATTGAAGATGGTCCTACAAGAATTGGTAGTAGGAAACATTGAATAAATCATTAATCTTGAAGATCCACCACAAGTAATGATGCTAGTTGTATGCACCCTAAAATGGTCGCCTAGACTTTGGGCCCCATTTATTCAATTTGTCAAATATCAATTTCTTGAATCAATGCTTTGCAATTTTCAAATCAATTCCCTGATCAAATCGCAATTAAATCAATAATTCAAATATTTCTAAGGTTTGATCATTTCATCAATAATTTTATTTAATTAAAAGAAATACTCTTTTAAATAAATAAAATAGGTTTATTTAATTAAAAGAAATATCTTAAATAAAATAATCTTATTTAATTAAAACCCCTTTTAATTGAATGATTTTATCTTATTTAATTAAATATTCCTCTTTTGATTAAATAAACATATCTTATTTATTTAAAAGATAATTCCTCTTTTAAATTAATAAAATCCCCACTTAAAGCAAAATCTGTGATGGAAAAGGAAATAAATCAAATAAAAACAAAACAAAAATCATTTTCTTGATTCTTTCAATAATTTTATTTAATTGAAAGAAATATTCCCTCTTAAATAAATAAAATAACTTTATTTAATTGAAAGAAATATCTTTTAAAATGAAATAAATTTATTTAATTAAAATCTTTTTTAATTAAATGATTTTATCTTATGATATCTCTCTTTTAATTAAATAATGTTATCTTATTTAATTAATAGAGAATCATTCTTTTAAATAAATAAAAAGTCCTCTTAAAGCTCTTTGTGATGAAAAAAGGGAAACAAATAATTAAAAATAAATAAAATCCCTTTTCTCTCCACACTTTCTAAAAAATGAGCTTTATTTCCTCTTTTTGGATTTATCCCACATTGCTCTTGAGGATGCATTCTCTTCCACATTTTCCTATATAAGTAGCCCTCTCCTTCTCATTTAAGATCTGAGAATTTTCATGCTATTGTTATACTGCAGGTTTGGAGAGCAATCTTGGAAGAAGCTTGTTGAGCACATTTGGAGCTTGGATATTTGAGACTTCTTTCTTCTTGTCTTCTTCTCTCATGCCTTATGGAAATCCATAGTTTAGATTAATATTGCATTCACATAATAGTTTAAATTCATGTTTCCTTTCATAGATTAACATTGTATAAGCATTCATTTCAATAGAATAGTTTATTTCTTGCATTGTTATCATCTAGACTAGTTTCATTTGCATGCAATAACTTGATGATCATGGAGATTAGCATGCTTGCTATTCATCTTTGAATCTCTCATTTCTTGGTGTACTTGCATGGGCATAACTAGGTCAATCTGAGGGCCTCATATACAAACCCCTGCACTCCACGAATAGAGAGTTGTGAATCACTGTTTGATACCTCATTCTTGAGTGTTCTTGAATGTAATGATTCACAGAAGTGTGACTAATTTCTAGCACACACTAGTACCATATTGTAAAGAAGTTGAATGAGATAAAGATCAATTTTTTAAAGAAAAAACATAAGAAAGAGATTGAAGAATCAAGAGCTCAATCTTCCAATGCACAAACCGCTAAACAAGCTTGGATACTATGGTTTGATGGATCTAAGTCAAAGAAACAAAGTGAAGAAGGCATTGAACTAGTTAGTCCAACTGGAGAAACTTATTTGGAAGCACATAGATTGCAGTTTCCGTGCACCAACTATGTTACCCAAAATGAATCATTAGCTCCTAGAATGCTACTTTCTATTCAAAAGGGTGCCAAAATTTTGCATGCATGTTGAGATTTAGACATAGTGGTAGGAATGTTAGGAAGCAATATGCATGCTATGATAAAATATTAGGTCGATACCACAATATAGTATGGGAATTTATTGAGAGATTTTATGCTTTTAATATTAAGAGACTATGTTGGTTAAGTAATCTGATAGTTAATTCACTAGCCCAATCAAAAAGTTCCTTAGAACCACTAGCCATGGATTTTGTGAAAAAATTTATAGTTGAGTTGACTTTAGTACCCTCATTCCTGATAATATTACAAATTTTCAAGTATTTGAAGATGAAAAACATATCATCAATTTTATCACAAGTTTGGGCATGTGTTTGCAACTCAAGTTATTGATAAAGGGGAATTGCAAAAAACATAGTTAGAGATTGATAAGCTCATGAATATTCTTGGATAGGATTTTACACTCCATGAGATACCAATATGCCCATGATGGATATTAAGGATTGGTTAGTTCTAAATGTGAGCAATCTATGAGCAATTGGACCAAGTATAGGGATAAGATTTCCCTCTTCTACGTCTGGCTCTGCAAAACCAAGGCGGGTACACCTGATCCAATAGTAATAACTCTGACTGATAGTTCTAACTCTGCCCTTTATTTCGTTATTGAATCTTTCAATAAATAAATACAATGAGAAAGTACTAAACAAGAACCTATTGTTCATTGACTCTCCATCATTGGATAGGACAATACATAAATGTAAATGTAAATAAGATTAAAAGATTGGTAGTGATTTGAATGATTGGGATCATAAGGTTTGAATCACTCTTATCAACACAAAGATAAGAGAATATAGGCCAATGCCTTATCCCTTGGGCAAAATATCAAGGAAAAGGATGAATATAATGGTGTCTGAAATTAGTCTCTAAACATAAATACAAATATATCCCAACTCTTTCCTTCTTATGAAAATCCTTCACATAAACTCTAAGAACACATATCCCACTTTGAGAAATATTTTAATCTAACCCTAGGTTGGAACTCAAAGCATCAATACATTCACATAAACCTTTAAAAAAAAGATTCAAAGATTCAAAGAATAGAGCAAAGGAGAGCAAAGATCTAAGGTTTGTATTAAGTATAACCTTTCACCATATGCATACAGGATCCAGAATAGTAAGCTTGCAAGATAAGAACAACCTGTACTTCTTCTCTATTATTTGATAAAATGATATCAAAAATTACAATCCTTGACTAAAAAGCTAGGGTTTCAAAAATTTCTATCTTTTTAACACCTAAACTCCTCTCAGAATGATCGTGAAAAATCTCTTTATACCAAGAGATGCAACAACCAACCGATCATTCTAGGGTTACCAAAAATTAACCTAAAAGACTTTACAACAACCCGAAAGGGTTTACAATAACTACACTACTGAAATAGGTGAGATATTTGCGATTTAGTTGATAGGCTTTTTGTCTTCAATGCTATCCTCGGCTCTTTTCAACAAATTTGATTTTACTATCTCACTGTCAAACTACAATGAATGCCCTTCTCCAATTTTTCAACCATAAAATTCATTTGGCTCAGCATCATAGGAAAAAAAAAAAAGATTCTAGCAGTAACTTATGTCTTCTGTATCCTTCCCCAACTGCAATCTATCCTGAAACAATAAATTCTTGGCCACCGCTTCATTTTACAACCTTCTGCATCAAAACCCTAGCAAAAACCCTATAGGAATTTTGAAATCAAATAAAAAAGGTAACCGGGTGGAGTTTAAAATAGGACCGTTGATCTATCTTATTCCCGACAGATCGGGCGGCTCATAGAATCTCACAATAGTCAACAAAAACCCTTAAAAATTTCTTTCCACATCATCATATTCCCTCGACCAATGAGAAAAAAGCACGTCAATGATGAATTGGCATAGTGGACCCTCTTCCTATAAGCTTTAAACTGAACAGTTGTCGTAAGATCACATAGCCTCAAAAGATTCTATGCGAACATCAGACAACCGTTAGATCTTCTATCTCTGCATCCTTTAGAATCTCTCAGGCCCATTGACATGTCTTCATTTCCCTTCCAGCTCAGCCAATCATAATGATACAACTTAGTGACACCTAGAAAAATGACCCCACAATCCTCAGCTAACCCTTAACCCTTTACCATTTGGCAAACATGCGACTGTAGGAAAATTCAAGTCGCTAGATGCCTTCCTTGACTGTGGTTAAGTCAAATGATTCAGTGAATGACTGCATTCTCTGAATCATGAAGTCCCTTCCTAACCTCAGGTTACTCTTCATGAACTGGCAAATACATAAGAAAATTGAGGGCCCACTAATTATCTAGTGAATTAGCGACCAAAGACATTTCGCCAATTCGCTGAAAAATTTGAAACACTGCCACTTTATCTAGAGATTCAGTGAACATGTATTCGCTTAATCACTAAAAGATTTTAGAACTCTAGCAAAAACTTTGTGAATGAGCGGACACAAAAGACTTTATCGGTGCTGCCAAAAACTTGTTCGAATCACCAAAAACCTTAGACCAAAAACTGGGCCTACCTAAAAGGAGATCAACAGTTGTCGGAAGCTCTCAAACCTTTGACATATTCTATCAGATCTTACGACAACCATTGGATCAACCTTTTTATACTCCTCTGATAGATCCCCTAACATGAAAAAAATCTACGGTCAGTCTTAAACCCTCATAAGCCATGAAGATTCCACCAGAACACATGCCCACCGTCGATGAAGAATCTCGCCCCTATTCTGACAAACCTCTGACACAAAAAAGAATCAACAGCTGGTCTTATAGCCTCATGTGTCATAAATGATCCTTAAGATCATATGCTAGCCATTGATGCCCTGACACTGTCAGAACCATTGAACCTCTAAAATAATTGGCCCCACTGATAATACTCTAAGTCATTAATATGTGGACCAATGAGAAAGTGCTGACTAAGCACACCTGACATGTGGACTCATTACATCGAAAAGCCTTTGCCATGAAAGAGAATCAACAATTGGCACAACTTCACAACCCTCTGACACATTGCATAAGATCTTATGCCTATTGTTGGATTGAGATGGTGTCATAAAGCTAGGCCCAGGAAAGGATAAAGGCTGAAAACTTTAGGAAATATTAAAGCGCTAGACTTAGGAAAAATTACTACCGCCGAACTTAGGAAAAAATAAAGCTGGGCGCATGGAAACTTAGGAAAATAAAAGCCACCAGGGTAATAAAATTTAATGCACATGCCTTATAAAGTTTTTAAGTGGCCCACAAGGTAACGCGAAATTAGAACAAAGCATAGGGAACACTTAGGGTTTTTCCTGCAAATGGCTATAATTTGAATTTTTTGCCTAGGGTTTTGCCAAGAAAATGGAAAAATAACTGTAGAGGCCTGGAAAATATGAGTCAACCATGGAATTTTTCACTTGTACTAATAGTGGCTCATGCTCAGGGACATGTATCTCCTGTAGATATAATGAGAAGCTAGAATCTCCTGGTACAATAGACCAGAACCAAAATTTCAAACCAAAAATAGGAAACTACACACAAAAACCTTAAAACACAACTGTACAAAGAGACAACAATCTTCAGGAGAAGTAGAACTTCAAAAATTGACTATGAACAGGAAACTCTAGGAGCTCTCCTGTCAAATTCTTCAGAATGTAAGAGCCTGCTCCCCATTTTTCTTCAATGATATATGGGCCTAACCATATGGGATCAAATTTCCCATGTTTTCCTTTATCTTGCATTCTTACATTCCACATTAATACCATGTCTCCCTTTGCAAAATTTCTCTGAGTAGTCCTTCTATCATATAGGACTTTGCACTGGGCCTGCAAATTCTCATTCTTGATGTGTGCATCATTTCTTACCTCGTTGAGTTGAATCAGATCATTCATTCTAACTGTCATATCTTCTTCTACATCTTCATCATATTTTTTAATGAAATGATACATCTGTAACAAGTTATTTTGAGGTAATCTTGCATTTATTCCATACACTAAGTCAAAAGGGGCACATCCTATTGCTTTCTTTATTGTAACCCTATCAGCCCATAGGGCTTGTAGCAATTTGGAGTCCCAAGCCTTCTTTTTTTTGTCCAAGACTCTTTTCAAAATCTTGATTAAACTTTTATTGCTAGATTCTGCTTGGCCATTGCCCTATGGATGATAAGCAGATGAATATGAAATTTTAATACCATTATGTCGGCAAAAATCAACAAACTCTTCTGACCTAAAACATAATGCATTGTCAACCACCATAGTTTTTGGGCAACCAAACGTTGTCAAGATATTCTGCATCATAAAATCTGTTACTACTTTGCTAGTTGCTCTTCTGGTAGGGATTGCCTCAACCCACTTAGTGAAATAATTTGTTGCTACTAATATGTAAGAATGTCCACCACTGGATTTATTAGGGATTTCACCAATGAAATCCATACCCCACTTTTGGAAAGGGGCTTGAACAGAAACAGGTCGGAGAGGCAAATTCCCACCGAATTTTAATTTTCCTGCAAACCTTTGGCAAGGATCACACTTCTTGACAAACTGATGGGTATCCTTGAAAAGTGAAGGCCACCAAAAACCTTCCCTAATAATCTTGTGGGCTATAGTCTTTGCCATGTAGTGTCCTCCACAAATTCCACTGTGCATTTCATGCATCAAGAGCTGGGCTTTATCATGGTCTACACACCTGAGAAAAATATCTTCATTACTCCTCCACCAAAGCTCACCATTCATAATTGCATATCTCAAAGAGTGGAATTTAATAGTTCTTCTTTTATTATCATCCAGTTCAGGGGGTAAGACCATCATTTGTAAATATTTGACAATATCCTTGTACCATTCACAACAATCCATGTTGCACACATAAGGCCTTTCATCCTCTTCTAGCATATTGATCTGGTTTGCATTTAGATTACTTTGGGCCATCAACTTTTCTAGGCCTAAACCTCTAACCAACTTTGTAATGTGGATATCAATGTTAAATTCTTGAATTCTATTAATCCACCTACATCTTCTTCCTGAAACCTCTTGTTGGACTAAAATGTCCTTAACTACAACACTTGGAACATAGGCAACCGTTGTGGCTCCAACCAAATAACATCTAAATGTTTTAATGGCCTTGAATAAGGCATAAGCTTGTTTCTCAATGATATCATAATTTAATTTTTCTGCTTGTAAAGTCTTGTTGAAAAAGGAAATAGGTTGTTCAAAACCTTCAACATTTTTTTGTAATAGCATTGCAGCAATAGTATGAGTAGATGCAAAAGAGAAAATTTGCATTGGCTTTCTATAATCTAGTGTCTTTAAGATTGGGGCATGCTTAATGGCCCTCTTAATATCATTAAAAGCTTGTACTACTTTAGTATTCCATTCCATTTTTGCTCCTTTCTTTAACATCCTTGATATGGGAATATTGATTTCTGCAAAGTTAGTAATAAACCTTCTTAAAAATTTGACCTGTCCTAAAAAAGATTGAATTCCCTTGATATTTTTTGTTAAGGATAGTTTGTCAATAGCCTCCACTCTTTCAGGATCTATCCTTACACCATCCTTTGAAACAATGTGCCCTAAAAGCTTTCCTTCTGTCACATCAAAGACACACTTCTTTGGGTTCAAAGAAACCCCATATTCCAATGCTCTAATAAAAAATTTCTCAAGATGTTGACAATGTTGTTCTTCCTTTGCTAAAAAGGCTGTCAAGTCATCCTGATATACCACCATAAATCTATCAATGAAATCTGCAAAGGCTACATCCATAGCCCTTTGAAAAGTAGCACCTGAATTAGTCAACCCAAATGGCATTCTTACATAAACATATGTTCCCCATGGAGTTGTAAATGCAATTTTAAATTGTTCTGTATCTTTGACCATAACCTGATTGTAACCAGAAAATCCATCCATCATGGACATCAATTTTGATCTAGTAACCTTTTGTAACATGTTCTCCATATTAGGTAATCCATAGTTATCTTTCAAAGAATTTATGTTAAGATTCCTAAAATCTACACATAATCTGATGTCACCATTCTTTTTTCTAATAGGCACTAAATTTGAAACCCAAGTGAAATGCTTGATGGGCTTGATTATTCCAGCATCCATCATCTTCTTGAGTTCACTCTGCATTTTGGGTGCCAAGGTAGGGTTAACAGGTCTTAATTTTTGTCTAAAAGGTTTTGTGCCTTCCTTGAGTGGGACCTCATGCTGAAAAAGGTCCTCCCTGTAAGCTTTAAGGTCTTCATAAGACCAGGCAAAAATATGCCTAAATTTTTTGAGAAGGTCAATCAAATTTTTTCTAATTCTTGGGGAGAGAGACCTACCTATATAAACTTTCTTGGGAGCTATCCTTGTGCCCAAGTTTATCTCTTCAAGCTCATTGATTTTATCAGTACTAGCCGAGAAGGCCTTGTCTTTATTGTCAAATTCCCTTTCAAGAGAAACTAGTCCTTTAGGAACCTTGTTTGATTTTAATTGCAAAACCTCTTTCCCAAAGATGACATCTTTGCCATTCACTATATTAACATAAGCACTGAAATCCATTTCTTTATCACCAAAGTGAGATTCACAATGGAGAAACCTTAATATATCTTGGTCATCAGAAAAAACTTGCCAATTATCTAGATTGTCAGGAATGGAAGGTCTGGCTTGTACCTCTATATTAGAAACATCTGCAAATGTAACATCTTTTGGTCTAAGGGCTATATTAGCCAACAAATCTGCCAACCTATTCTGACTTCTTTCCATCCAACAAATATTAAAAGCACTAAAGCTTTCAATCTCATCCCATACTGCATTCCTATATTGTTTCAACTTTTGATTCTTTGAGGCATACTTTGATCTAATTTGGGATATGACTAACTCAGAGTCACCTATAACTTTCAAACACTTTATACCATGCCTTGATGCTAATCTTAGACCAATTAATAGAGCCTCATATTCTGCAACATTATTTGTGCATGAAAACAACAAAGTAAATGAGAACTTGAAAGTTTTACCATTTGGAGATATGAGCAATATTCGAGCTCTAGATCCTTCTTTGCTATTTGCTCCATCAAAATACATGGTCCAAAGATTATCAAGGTCAATCCATCCTTCTTGGATTTTTGATTTGTGGGGAGGCTCAACACCTTCCTCTACTTCCTTATCTTGGACCTTGAAGGCATTAATATCAGTATCAAGGAAACAATTCATGTTGTCTTGTTCTTCTTCCTCAATCATGTGTGGATTTCTAGACTCCCTAGTGACTTTGATATTTTGTCCTTCAAAATTAAAAGTGGAAAATGATAAATCAAACTGTATGCTACCTCCCATAGAAGCACTCCATTTTCTTGATAATAACATTCCATACTGGGGAGGAATATCAACTACCAAGACACTCATGGTCAATTTTTTGTTGGGGTATGAAGCCAATCTGTAAGGCAAAGCCTTAATAGTACCAACAATTGGTACTTCTCTTGAATCCATAGCTTGACACCTTCCATGGGGTGTATCCAATTTCAAACCTAAAGACTTTATAATCTTAGTAGGCATAACAGTATTTGATGCTCCAGAATCAATCATGCAATTTTTTAGCAACTTTCCATTTATTTGCAGAGTCAAGAAAAAAAGATCAATTGATCCTGCTGCAGTACTAACAATATTTGTGTCCAAATATATTTGAGGGATTTTAGAAACAATCTCCTCACTACAATTTTCATCTTCATCATCCACAATTGCTACTTGTTTCTTAGTTTTTTCTGTTCTTTGGAAATCAGTATGCACTACACTTTTTACCCATTTCAAGGCATTTTTCTTATGTTCTTCTATTCTCATCATCTCTAATAATGGAACTTTGATAGTGATTTGAGATAAAAATTTACTCATGTCAACTAGAACATACTTTAAATCAAGTACATTTGGTTTTGAATCTGCAATCTCTTTATCAGTTTCTTGGGTGGATGTATCTGCGGGCTTATTAGTTTGGGCCTTGTTTTTCTTTTGTAAAACTGGTACAACCTCAGCTATAGGCTTAGTTTTCACCTTGTAAACAATATTAGGCTTAGAAACTTTCTTTACCTTGACTTTATCAATAGGATTAGCATCCTTAGTCCTTTCTTGTGAAGTTTTTACATTCTTATCTATTTTCTTGATAAAAATACCAGCTGGCTTAGGACTTGAATCAGCAACAACTCTATTCCTTAAGTTATAGTTTTCCTTTGCCTGAGTAACCAAATTGGTTGTTATCAAAGCAATTTCCTCATCAGAATGTCTTCTCAAAGTAGTTGTTTGTTCATTCTTTTGAACATTGCACTGAATGTTATTAGGCTCACTATCTTCATCATCTGAAAAAACTTGCTGATGATATGATTCATTTATAGTTTGGGAATGTGAAGCATCTTGATTTTCATCCTCTTCAATAGAATCTACCTCACTCAAAACATAAAAAGAGAACATCCCACATCCTTGGTCATCATAAGGCTGTTCCTCATTGTACTCTTGCTCCTCTTGAGGAGAGACATTTTGGGATATGGCACAATAATCAAGATCATGTGGTGACTAACAGGAAACACACCATGGGACTTCCTCCATTACATTCATTGAATTTATTTGCAATGGATCAGGGGTCCTATCATTTGTTCTATCTCTTTTCTCAGGAATAAAAGGCTTCCCATCTTTCCATTGAGTATTGTAAGGGTAATTCTGCATTCTTGGCAATTTGTTGAAATTATTAAAGGGGGGCTTGTCCCCTCCTACAACTTTATTCCGCCTATTTTCACCAGGCTTTAGATCCCTTATTTCTTTCAGAATTTTCTTTAGGCTTTCATCATCCTTAGGTTTCACACCTTGAGGCTTTCCCGAATCCTTTCTATTCAACAATGGTGATCTATCATCTTCCCTTCTTCCCAACTTTCTCGAGATTCTCTGATTGCTCTCTATGTTCACAGCTAACTTGTAAGCTTCAACCAAGCTCCTTGGATTTTTATCTCTTAATAGGTAACCCATCTTAGAATCAAAAGAATTTAAATATGTGACAATGCACACCTTGTCATCCAATCTGATAACGTGCAACAATTTATGCATGGCCTTTTGAAATCTAACATTAAATTCAACAACATCCTCATTAAAGTTCTTTTTTATGTTATTGAATTCATTTAGCATAAAACCTTCATGAGTTTTGTCACCATACTATTCTTTGAAACAATGTCTAAGCTGATCCCATGAACCTATGCTACCATGTGGCAAAGCCCTAAACCAATCCCTTGAGTCCTCTGTTAAGGATTGCACAAATAGCTTCATGACAACATCATCAGGCACAATGTTATAGTCATCAATGACATCAATAAATTTCTTTAAATGTTCCTCACAAATTACAACATTGCTTCCTATGAATTTAGGAAGCTTCTTTCTGATTTCTTCAAGGATGGGGTTAGGATAACCAGGGATACTAGTAAAAACCAACTATTTACATCTTTCATGTATAACCCCTATATTAAAAATACCGGCACCCTGAGATGTAGATGCATTATTATTTGTAGTGGTATTTCCTTTAAAACCTCTTGGTGGGGGAACACCAGTCGTCTGATTTGCTGAATTTGTGACATTTGCTCCTTGTGTCATGGTAGAACTAGCAAAATTTGTAGGTCTTGCAGACCTTTTAAGAAAATCAATTTTCTTTTTCATTTCTAGTGTTGCAGCTTCTAGTTCTACCTTTTCAAGTTCTTTGGCTAGCAATTCCTATTCTTTTTTGGCCTTTTCAAGGTTGGCTTCCAATCTTAAGGCCTAGTCTTTAGGGAGTTTAGGGGCTAAAGGTTCTTTAATTGAAATGCCTTTTTCTTTTTGTTTCCCTTTATCTTTGCGAACTCTTGTTTCAAATGTCTTATGGAAAATAGGTAGTTCCTTTGTTTGTTCAGGAATGGGAACATGATTTATAGCCTCTAAATCTAACAGCTGCCTCCTTAATTGGTCAGCCCTGATCATAGCATGTCTAACCCTTTCTTCCTTCTCATTTTCTCTCTTTTTCCTAATGGCTGCTTGTTCTTGAATTCTTCTTTCCAATTCATATACTTCCTCAAATATTTCCTCAGAATCAGGCAAAGTAGTTTCAAACTCATCTTGTTGTGCTTGGGGCCATTATTGCTGATCCTGAGATTCATGGGGGCCTTGGGGTATTGATGAATCAAGGGTTAAAGGGGGAAAAAAATCCTATCCACCCCTGCTTTTGCTTCTAGACCTACTAAATTTTCTTGAAAGCCTTCTATTATGGGATGGTCTTTCACCCTCTCTGTTTGTGGGGGAGTAATAGTCTTCATACTGGTTTAGGCCTAGATCAACTGCCTCCTCATATTCTAAGGCATTTCCTATTGGAAATTTGGCTAATTTGGATGCATAGATGTTGTCATTATGGCAACATATGATCTCTATTGAGAGCACAAAATATGGAATGCAAGTATGGCAAGTTGAAGGAAGAAATTGTCTAAGTATGGATACAGTGATCCTGACAGAGCACCCGATGAAGATTTAGTTGGCGACGTCCACTGGAGAAATATTTTTGTTTATGTAGTGAACTAAAGCTTCTACAGAGTATGAGGATACCCCATCTCAGTGCGCATAAATTTTGGAGTAGTACGAATGAAGTTATTCAAATTTTACTGAAGATAGTTTTTGCAGACAGAACAGTTTTGGAGACAGTATTAGCGAAAGAGTTAAGGGATTATTTTTGCTTGTCAAAATAATGACTTAACATTATGAAGGGATGACATCCTAGATGTTTAATCTTGGATAAAGATTTTGGAAGCTGACCATATAAAGTTATTAGCTCTAATAACTCATATATTAGGCATACTTGAAATGTAATGAAAAAGTGTGTGATGTGTAAAAAGAAAGAAAAGGATAACTTGTGATAGTTGTATATTGTGATAGCAGCAAAGGCTATTGATGCGAAGTTGTAAGCAGTACCATACTATAGTTAGAAAAATTTTGTATTACCTATTTGGGTAGTGAGCTCAACTGGTGATCAGGTTTTGTAATCTAACTCCTAACAGGGTTAAGGCTTCTAACAAGGCCTAAAGTCCTTTAACGAGGATAGATCTACTATATATTGTAAACTGACTCTTAACAGGGTCCAATATCCCTAACAAGATACTTTTTATTAGTGATCTTTGTGGGTACCATCCCCACCGAGGTTTTCCCTTGCCCAGGGTTTCCTCGAGAACATATCATGTGTTATGAGTTCTTTCTATTTACTGCTATGTTTGTTAATCAGCTTGATAATCTTTGTATGCACTAAAGTAATCTGTTATATCCATAAGTGGGAAAAAGAAAAAGTTTGTGTAATACTGATTCACCCCCCCCCTCTTAGTATTTCCTATTTCTAACAATTGGTATCAGAGCACAGTTACTCATTGAAGGAACATTCAAGGAAAGCTTAGTAGCTTGAGTAAGATCTCTATGGATATGGATCAACTTCAGAAGAATCTTGAAGAAGCTCTTGAACAGATTGATATGCTTACTGATGAAAGAAACTCCTTAAGAAGAAAATATGAAGATGCAAAGAATGCTATTGACAAATTAAAAGGTAAGATTGAAGATCTGAAATCTAAAAAGAAATCTGATATGCTTGTTGAAGATTGTGATGAATTAGAAAAAGAAAATGAGATCCTTAAGCATGAGTTGAAGATAGTAAATCTGAAGCTTAGTATGAAAGATGGAAATTTGAAATCTGATAATGAAAAATTGAAAATTGAGAATGAAGATCTGAGATCAAGACTTGAAAAGGAAACATCTGAATCTGAAAAAGTAAAAGTGCAGTATGTGGAACTTGAGAAGTATAATAAAATTGTGAAAGGTGAATTAACTCAATCTAAACAACAACTTGAAAGGCTATATTCAAATAGTGATAAGACTGAAAAACAAATTTATTTTGAAGAACCATTCTTTGATAGGACTGGATTTGGATTTAGTATGTTTAGAACAAACCATAAAAGTAAGAAGCCAGATCTGAAGACATCTGAAAGTGTGGAGGAAATGAAGCTAGATGAGAACACATTGGAAGATCCACCTAAAGAAGAACCACCTAAAGAGAAAGAAGAATCAAAGCAAGAAGAATCAAAATAGGAAGAATCATCTAAAGGTATGCAAAGAGAATTCAAAGGTAGATGTTTTGCTTGTAATACTATTGGGCACATGAAGAGAGATTGCACAGGTAAGCAATTTAAGCCTCTTAATGGACATTGTTATAATTGTCATAGTTTTGGACACAGAGCTAATGAATGTAGAAGACCTAAAGTAATTTTGAATAATTATGATAGAATGATTGGGAATACTAACAATGCAGATAAGAAATCTATTGAAGAAATGAATCAAAGAAAAGTGGTAGTATGTTTTAGATGCAACAAAGTAGGACATATTGCTAGAAATTACAGGTCACAGATTAACTAGCAAGGATAGAGATTTGGAAATAATGGAATCATTTGTCAGATATGCAACAAGTTTGGACACTTAGCAAGAGTTTTCAGAATAAACAATGGAGGTTATCATCATAACCCTAACCCTAGGAACAATGCAAGAAGGAATGAAAATGCAGGAAACAAAGAGAAAGGTTGTTGTAGCAATAAAGATGAAGTAAAATTTGATAAAGGCATAGAAGGAGGTATATTCAGCACTAAAGGTAGTCAGGAAGGTAATGTAACTAATGGTAAGGATGAATCTTTACCTGACCCTTCTTTAAGTACTTAAATTATGTAAGTTTTCGTAGTTTAGGACTTAGGATTAGTGTAGATTAGGAATTTGAATGAGTTAAGTTTTGCGTAGTTAGATATAGGTTTTTTATGTTGTACTAATGCTATGGTTAAGTGTGAAAAAGAAAATATCATGTTTTGCGAGGTTGCAAAAAGTTTTATAGTTGCAGGAAAGCATGTTGAATCAGATCCTTAGCAGAAGCAATCAGAGGAACCACATGTAGAGGAAGTTGTTATTGAAGAAGTCCCATCTTCTTCACATATCAATATTGGCAAAGAATCAATGGACATTGAAGGAACCAAAGTGACACTAGAGTTAGATGATGCAGTATTTCATGATCTGGGAAACATTGTTGACAATTTGGCTTTAGAAGAGAAAGAGAAGATTACAGAATCAAAAAAGGATACAGAGGTAGTGGAAGCACCAACTGTATCAGAATCAGTTCTAGAAGAGCAGATAGTTAAAGGTAAACAAATTTTGATAGAGGTCACTACCCCTAGTGCACTTGACAGTAAGAAGAGACAAATTGGTTCAATTTTTGAAGACCTTGGAAAAGAGGTTGAAGATGATGATCAGCTTGAGTTCATCACATCTCTTAATAAAATTATTGGAAAGAATAAGAAGGTGAAGGACCTTGAAGGCAAAGTTAGAGTTTTGACAGAGAAACTTGAGAGTGTGATCAGCACTAAGGTATTTGAATCGGATCCACTTGAGAAAGCTAAAATAGTAATAAACTCTTTTGACTCTAAATTTTCTAACTTAAAGGATATTGCTAGAATAAAAGTTTAGGAAGCCTTTGAAGCATAAATGCAAAAAAATTTAAGTGTAAATATTCAAAATGATATTGGTAATTTGGATGTATGCATAAAGAATTTGAGGAAACATTTTGAGACTGGAAAGAGTTTGTATATACAATGCACAAAATTAGAAATCCTAACAGCTAAAGAAGATAAGAAGATCAGAGAGAAGATAGATGCAATTACAACTGAAACAAACACCTTGACAAGCCCAAATGTAAAGATAAGTTTTGTAGAGAAGAACATAAGGAAGTTAAATGATGAAATTAGAATGTTAGAAGAGGAGAAGAATAGAAAGATGATCAGGATTAACATCTTGAGAGAGCATATCTCAATCAAGACCTCAATTGTTGAAGACCAAATTGAGTAGTGTCTTTCAGCAAAGACATCTTTTCAAAAGTTTAGCTTTAATTTCCTGCAAGCTTGTCAGATAGTAGCATATGGATTGAGTACTCTACTCAATGTTGTTGAATCCATCAAGAAGATATGGGAGAAAGATTTTGAATCATGGAAGTCAGAGTTTGGCGACTGTGTTGCAAGCCTACCGGCTTTGCAATAGCTGATAATAAGGTATCAAGTTTTTTTTGAAATTTTTGTACACCCTATCTTTGTCATTATTGTTAAAGGGGGAGAGATAGAAAAAAATTGAAAATATGTTGAGGAAGGATACTCATAGGGGGAGCTATTCTATGGAGTACAATATTGTATATGTGTTGTATAACATTTGGCCACAATTTTGTGTAAATACTTTGAAGTTTTGTTTGCACACTTAGCCAATTTTCCCATATGTTGCCACCAATGACAAAGGGGGACATTGTTGGAAATTTGGCTAATGTGGATGCATAGATGTTGTCATTATGGCAACCTATGATCTCTATTGAGAGTGCAGAATTTGGAATGCAAGTATGGCAAGTTGAAGGAAGAAATTGTCTAAGTATGGATACAATGATCCTGATAGAGCACCCGATGAAGATTTAGTTGGTGACATCCACTTGAGCAATATTTTTGTTTGTACAGTCAACTAAAGCTTCTAAAGAGTATGAGGATACCCCATCTTAGTGCACATAAAGTTTGGAGTAGTACAAACAAAGTTATTCAAAGTTTACCGAAGACAGTTTTTGCAGACAGAACAGTTTTGGAGACAGTATTAGCGAAAGAGTTAAGGGATTATTTTTGCTTGTCAAAATAATGACTTAACATTATGAAGGGATGACATCCTAGATGTTTACTCTTGGATAAAGATTTTGGAAGCCGACCATATAAAGTTATTAGCTCTAATAACTCATATATTAGGCATACTTGAAATGTAATGAAAAAGTGTGTGATGTGTAAAAAGAAAGAAAAGGATAACTTGTGATAGTTGTATATTGTGATAGCAGCAAAGGCTATTGATGTGAAGTTGTAAGTAGACCATACTATAGTCAGAAACATTTTGTATTACCTATTTGGGCAGTGAGCTCAGCTGGTGATTAGGTTTTGTAATCTAACTCCTAACAGGGTTATGGCTTCTAACAAGGCCTAAAGTCCTTTAACCAGGATAGATCTACTATATATTGTAAATTGACTCTTAACAGGGTCCAATATCCCTAACAAGATACTTTTGATTAGTGATCTTTGTGGGTACCATCCCCACCGGGGTTTTCACTTGGCCAGGGTTTCCTTGAGAACATATCATGTGTTATGAGTTCTTTGTATTTACTACTATGTTTGTTAATCAGCTTGATAATCTTTTTATGCACTAAAGTAATCTATTATATCCATAAGTGGGCAAAAGAAAAAGTTTGTGAAATACTGATTCACCCCCCCTCTCAGTATTTCCTATTTCTAACATTTCCTTGCTAACTAGGAGTAGGACCCTCCCACCTTAGGTTTCCCTTTTTCTTCTAGGTTAGGGATATATCATCAACACTTTTTTCTTTCCTAACCTGAGTTCTTCTTGATGTGGCAGGAAGCCCACCCTGCAAGCTTTCTTCTAGGTGTTCCTTCCTCCAAGACCTTGTAATTTTGAAACTCATACTTATATATTACTTAAAGCACTAGTTACAGAGATGCTCAGAGTCGCCACTCACAATATGTGAGATAATTTGAAACCTTACTAAAACTAACTCTTATACTCTTCAATGAAGACCACTGGATAAATGATAAATTGGCCAAGAGTCTAAGCTCAAATTGTACCTACATTATCTATGCTGATTTGTAACACCAAAGATATCAAATGATTGAAATAGGTAGGTCAGGAGTCAAGCACAACTTGAAACCTACACTATTTTCTCTTGACAATATTTCTCTATTCCCCAGTGGAGTCACCAATTTGTTGGTTCCTGGATAGGATTTTACACTCCATGAGATACCAATATGCCCATGATGGATATTAAGGATTGGTTAGTTCCAAATATGAGCAATCTATGAGAAATTGGACCAACTATAGGGATAAGATTTTCCTCTTCTGCTTTTGGCTCTGCAAAACCAAGGTGGGTACACCTGATCCAATAGTATTAACTCTGACTGATAGTTCTAACTCTGCCCCTTATTTCTTTATTGAATCTTTCAACAGATAAATACAGTGAGAAAGTACTAAACAAGAACCTATTGTTCATTGACTCTCCATCACTGGAGAGGACAATACATAAATGTAAATGTAAATAAGATTAAAAGACTGGTAGTGATTTGAATGATGGGGATCATAAGGTTTGAATCACTCTTATCAACACAAAGATAAGAGAATATAGACTAGTGCCTTATCCATTGGGAAAAATATCAAGGAAAAGGATGAATACAATGGTGTCTGAAATTGGTCTCTAGACATAAATACAAATATATCCCAACTCTTTCCTTCTTATGAAAATCCTTCACATAAACTCTAAGAACACATATCCCACTTTGAGAAATATTTTAATCTAACCCTAGGTTGGAACTCAAAGCATCAATACATTCACATAAACCTTTATACAAAGATTTAAAGATTCAAGGAATAGAGCAATGGAGAGCAAAGATCTGAGGTTTGTATTAAGTATAACCTTTCACCATATGCATACAGTATCCAGAATAGTAAGCTTGCAAGATAAGAACAACCTGTACTTATTTTTTATTGTTTGATAAAATGATATCAAAAATTACAATCCTTGACTAAAAAGCTAGGGTTTCAAAAATTTCTATATTTTTAACACCTAAACTCCTCTTAGAATGATCGTGAAAAATCCCTTTATACCAAGAGATGCAACAAGCAACCAATCATTCTAGGGTTACCAAAAATTAACCTAAAAGACTTTACAACAACCCTAAAGGGTTTACAATAACTACACTACTGAAACAGGTGAGATATTTGCAATTTAGTCAATAGGCTTTTTGTCTTCAATGCTATCCTCGGCTCTTTTCAAAAAATTTGATTTTACTATCTCACTGTCAAACTATAATGAATGCCCTTCTGCAATTTTTCAACCATAAAATTCATTTGGCTTGGCATCATAGGTACAAAAATCAGATTCTAGTAGTAACTTATGTCTTCTATATCCTTCCCCAACTACAATCTGTCTTGAAACAATAAATTCTCGGCCACCGCTTTGTTTTACAACCTTCTGCATCAAAAACCTAGTGAAAACCCTGCAGAAATTTTGAAATCAAATAAAAATAGTAATGGGATGGAGTTTAAAATAGGACCATTGATCTATCTTATTCTCAGCAGATCAGGCGGCTCGTAGAATCTCACAACAGTCAACAAAAACCCTTAAAAATTGCCTTCCACATCATCATATTCCCTCGACCAATGAGAAAAAAGCACATCAGTGATAAATCAACATACTGGACCCTCTTCCTATAAGCTTTAAAATGAATGGCTATCATAAGATCGCATAGCCTCAAAAGATTCTATGCGAACATCAGACAGCCGTTAGATCTTCTATCTTTGCATCCTTAAGAATCTCTCAGGCCCACTGACGTGTCTTCCTTTCCCTTCCAGCTTAGCCAATCATAATGAGAAAACTCAACGACACTTGGAAAAATGACCCCACAATCCTTGGCTGACCCTTTACCCTTTACCATTTGGCGAACATGCGACTGGAGGAAAATTCAAGTCGCTGGATGACTTCCTTGATTGTGGTTAAGTCAAATGATTCAGTGAATGACTGCATTCACTAAATCATGAAGTCCCTTCCTAACCTCAGGTTACTCTTCATGAACTGGTGAATACATAAGAAAATTGAGGGCCCACTGATTATCTAGCAAATTAGCGACCAAAGACATTTCACCAATTCGCTGAAAATTTTGAAACACTACCACTTTATCTAGAGATTCAGTGAATACATATTCGCTGAATCGCTAAAAGATTTTAGAACTCTGTGAAAAACTTTGTGAATGAGTGAACACAAAAGACTTTATCGGTGTCACCAGAAACTTGTCCAAATCACCAAAAACCTTAGACCAGAAACTGGGCCTGCCTGAAAAAAGATCAATGGTTGTCGGAAGATCTCAAACCTCTTACATATTCTATCAAATCTTATGACAACCATTGGATCAACCTTTTTATACTGCTTTGATAGATCCCATGACATGAAACAAATCTATGGTCAGTCTTAAACCCTCATAAGCCATGAAGATTCCACTAGAACATGCCCACCGTTGATGAAGAATCTCACCCCTATTCTAACAAACCTCTGACACAGAAAAGAATCAACGACTGGTCTTATAGCCTCATGTGTCATAAATGATCCTTAAGATCATACGCTAGCCATCGATGCCCTGCCACTGTCAAAACCACTAATCCTCTGAAATTGTTGGCCCCACTGACAATACTCTGAGTCATTAATACATGGACCAATGAGAAAGTGCTGACTAAGTACACCTGGCATGTGGACCCATTACATCGAAAAGCCTTTGCTGTGAAAGAGAATCAACGGCTGGTGCAACTTCGCAACCCTCTGACACATCGCATAAGATCTTACACCTATTGTTGGATCGAGATGGTGTCAGAAAGATGGGTCCAAGAAAGGATAAAGGCTGGAAACTTTAGGAAATATTAAAGTGCTAGACTTAGGAAAAATTACTGCCGCCGAACTTAGGAAAAAATAAAGTTGGGCGCATGGAAACTTAGGAAAATAAAAGTTGCCAGGGTAATAAAATTTAACGTACATGCCTTATAAATTTTTTACGTGGCCCAAAAGGTAACATGGAATTAGAACAAAGCATAGGGCACACTAAGGGTTTTTCTTGCAAATGCCTAGAATTTGAATTTTTTGCCTAGGGTTTTGCCAAGAAAATGGAAATTAATTGCGAAGGCCTAGAAAATATGATTCAACCATGGAATTTTTCACTTGTGCTAACAAGATTGATAAGCTCATGAATATAAGGACACATACCATTCCTCAAGTAATGATAGAGCTAGAAATAATTTTTGATTCAAATATATTGAGTTCCCTCAAATATCAAATGATTGAAGGAGGGGAATGTGAAAAGGTGAACTTAAGAACATAGGAACAAGTTAAAAATGTGTTCATTGGGAAAATTTGTACACTTGAAGAGAGAAGGTATCTTGAAATTCATGGGGGAATTCCTAAATGTGATAGATTGGGGATATAAATACTTGAAGACATATTAAACCTCCCTCATCACACATATGATCCCACTCAAGCTAAGAAGTGTTAAACCATCCTGGTAAAGAAAGAGATTTATAAATCTATTGCTAGAACCATTAATACACTAGGAAGTCGAGAAGATTCTCTTGAAAAGGATCATTTTCCTTGTTAGACACTCGATGTGGGTTTCTAATTTAGTTTTGGTTAGAAAGATGAATGGAGAAATAAGATTGTGTCTATATTTCTAGAATCTCAAAAGAGATTAAGAGAAATACAACTATCCAATGCTATCCTTGGATGAAGTGATATAGAATGTAAATGGATTTCAAATGATTTCATTTTTAGATGGTTATTCTAGATATAACCAAGTGATGGTAGACAAAGAAAATAGATTAAAAACTACATTCACGACTAAGTTGGGCACATTTTCTTATAAAATAATTCTATTTGATTCAATCAATGTTGGAGCTAATTTTGAAAGGGCCATGGATTACACCTTCCAAGATTTGGTTTGGAAACATATTATTATAAACATGATTGGTCTTAACATATTTTCTAGGCAAAGAGAAGATCATATAAGTGATTTGAGAAGAATTTTTCAAAGATGTAGAAGATATAGAATTTCACTAAACCCAAAGCAATGCAAGATTCCCATATGTTGGTTAGCCTAGAATACAATAAACCATTTTACATATATTACTTTGCCTCAAATTATTCTTGTGTGGCCATCCTCACTCAGAGATCAAAAGAGAAATATGAAGACCCAATTGGATTCATGAGTTCACCATTGAATGATGCAGAGCTAAGATATCTAAATATTGAAAAACAAGCTTATGCTTTGGTGAAGGCAATAAAGAAGTTCAAACATTATATTTTGAGAAGCAAGGTCTATGCCATAGTTCTTGATGGATGGCCACCATTTAGGAGTATGACATAGAAATACAACCTATGAAGTGAGTTCATGGATAGGTTTTGACACAAAAAATTACTACAATAAGACCTATATTAGTATAATAAGTTTATGTGCTAGAAGAAGTATCTTTGGATAAGTGGTATGATGATATTATCTAGTATCTACTAAATCATAAGTTCCCTTCCCACATGAGTCTAGTACAAAAGAGAGCTTTGATAATGAAGATTCAACAATTTATGCTTCAAGGAGTGTGTTGTATAGAAATAACCATGATGGGATCTATTTAAGATGTGTTGGAAAAGAAGAACATAAAACATTGAATACTATGATCAATGAAAACCTAACCTATTCAGAACATGCATAGACATTCAAACATTAGTCCTAGAAGCATATACTAAAAATATAGAAAAACTATTTGCATGATACCTCAAATAGAGCTAAAACGGGAGCAACCTGTCACCGTTTGGTTTGCTCTCTCTTTAGGGATGTGGGTGCACTCTCTAAAAAATTGAAGCATATCCCTAATTATGATTAGGGGGATTAGGATAGATTAGGGACTAAGATAACCCCATATTGGCACAAAACTAGGTATAGAAGACCTATTTTTTCCCCTAAGGCCTCAAAGAGCCTAATAAGTATGAAAACCCGATTAAGCTACAAATGACTAATCTAGAGTAGATTTTAGTCCAAATGAAAGATGATATGATGATATGAAAAGAATAAACATGAAGGAAACTAAGTTAATCCATGTTAATCTAACCTATGGTGTGATTTTTAGAAAACTTGGAAATAAGCTAAACTAACAAATATGCTAAAGCTTAAGATGATTTAGATTTAATCTAGCATTATAACACTACTCAATGTAAAAGATATGAATTGGATTTTTTCTCTTGGAAGAGGAGGCTATTTATAGGATTTTAGGAAGGGCTTGGGTTAGGAAGGAGAGTTAGAGTCAGAGGTAAGGTTTGGGGTAGAGTTTGGGGTTGAGTAAGGGGTAAGGTTAGATTAACCTTGGTTAAGGTTGCTCACACGTGTGTGAGAAACACCAGGGAAGTGTGTAAGGGGAACAAAAGTGGAGGAGGAGACATGGACTTCATTAATGACTTGTAAGAGTCATTAATGAGGATGTAAGAAGCATTTATGAGGGGTTTTTACCCAAAGTCAAAGTTTGAAGGGTTAGGCTAAAAAGGGTAGGAATCACCCTTTAATCAAGTTTAGGGTGAGTTTAGGAAATTCTAGAAGAGGTTAGGGATTTATAGAACATTTCTAAGGTTTTAGGATTTAAATAAATATTTTATTTATTTAAAGGATTTTTGGTCAATTTATTAAATAATTAATAAATTTTTAGGGGGATGTTTAAATAAGATTTAAACATTTTTGGAAGGGATTTCTTAATTAAATATTTTTAATTAAAATAGGAGGAATTAATGGCATTAAAATAAATAAATAAATTAATTAATTAATTAATTAACAAGTGATGATGTCATCATGAGTTTTTGGAAAATAAAAAATACTTTTATTTTCTAAAGGATTTTTAGGTGTCTAAAATTTTCCCCTCTTTGATGCAATGCTGCAAGTGGTGTGGCATCAAAGACAAGAAAATAAGATGCCCTAGGCTAGAATTTAGAGGAATAAGGGGTTGTGCCCCCTTGAGAAAATAACACAAAGAGGAAATGTTGTGAAATTTTCTCGAAAGGAAACAAGAAAATGAAGGAAGAAGGGAGGATAAATAACCATACTTCCAAGAGAAAAGATGGAGGAATGAAAGATGAGATGGAATGTAGGAGGAAGGATGCATCTACATGAAAAGATGCAAGATGCAAGATTAATCTATATGATGCAGGATGAGGGGGATTTGGGGAGCTTCAAGTGTAAATGTGGAGAGCACAACCTAGTTTTATACAGCAATACTAGAGACCCTCCAAAGATACTGGGATCACAAGGCCTTGTCACCAACGTTGCAGAGGACTAACACAAAAAGGACACACAAGGTTTCCCCAGCATCACCTATGAAACAAGGAGGAAGCATGGTAGAAATGATGCTGGAGAAACCACAAACAAATGGCATTTTCCAAGTGCACCATGTAACTTAGAAGATCACATGTGAACCATGCAAGGGTCATGTTCGACTGAATTAGAGGCATAAGCAAAAGATCAAAAGACCTTGCCCTAGATTGCCCTCATTCACAGCAAACCATGATATAAAGGATCGTGGCAACTTTAAGGAGAGGAACAAAAAGAAGTCATAAAAGATTAACAAGATCCAAAGGAAAAAATCCAAGACCAAAATGATAACTCCAAAAGACATCCTTTGCCAAGGAAAGAGATTGATTTGATTAATGGTGGGAAGATTGGTCTGAACTTGTGGAGAGATACATCAACACAGACTTGGTGTGATGGGTGGAAGATTAGGTCTGACAGGAGGAAGGATACATCCTTAAGGACCCATTGATTGATGAGGAGAATGTGTGTTGTTGTTCGCTGGTAAATGATGAATCAAGGAGAATCGCTATGATCAAGGATAGTCAAAAAAAGATATTGTTGAAGTACAAGGATGGATGGGACAAGATATCTAATCAAAATTTGTTGCAGGACTGACAAGGATATGTACAAAAAAATGTGACAATATGTACAATGGATGGGAAGATATTTACAATGGATATATACAGAAGCTCAGGATTTTGGATAGGAAGGTATCGCTATATAGTATATATACATGAAGGCACAATACAAGGTATATACATGAAGCTTAGGATTGGGGATAGGATCGTAATGTTGCATTGGATAGGCTGGAGGATAGAACACCTTGGGATTGATGGGCTGTTGGTGGGGATGGGGATTGAATGAGGAGGACTAGGATTTGGGATGGGGGGATGGGAGTTTGATAGTAAATGACTTAGTCCACTATGTATGGTGCCTATTTCCAAGTTTTCACCAACATACTTGTCCACGGCACTTGAATTGCCAAGTTTTCACCATTGGAAGATTATTTTTCTTTAGTTTTTTCTTTTTTTCTTTTTTTGTATTTTTCTACTTTTTTCAATTCATTTTTTTTTCTTTTCTAATTTTTGATTTTTTGGAATGTTGTAGGATCTAGTTCAGGTGTAGAACCTCTTTAGATGTATGATGTTGATTGGATCATTTATGGGCTCACCTTCTGGTGTTGATAATTGATAGGCTTTGGAGCCAAAACATTTTGTGACAATATAGGGGCCCAACTAAGTAGGCTCAAACTTGCCTTTCTTCTCTCGATGTGCTTGCACTTTCTGATTTTCCTTTACGACCATGTCACCTACTTAGAATTATCTTGGATGGACTATCTTGTTATAACTCCTTTTGAGTCAGTTCTAGTATGCAATCAGGTGATCATATGCTTGTTGTCTCTTTTCATCTAATAGGTCTAGCTGTGTGCGGCATTCCATGTGATAGTATTCATCTGTAGTGTATTTTTTCATAGAGACATGCAATGGTGGGAGCTCAACCTTGATGGGTAGAATGGATTTGGCACCATATACAAGAGAATATGGGGTGGTTCCTATGGGAGTGTGGTAAGAAGTACAATAGGCCCAGAGGACATGATTTATTTGGAGGTGCTAGTCACGACCAAAATAATTGACAACCTTCTTGAGAATTTTGAGGATATTTTTATTGGTTGCCTCAACTTGGCCATTTCCTTGAGGGAAATATGTACTGGAGAAATGATGATGGATGTGGAGTCTGGAACACAAATTATCCACATGCTGGTTTTCAAAAGGTGTGTTGTGGTCTGTGAAGATGGTAGATGGTATGCCAAAGTGGCAAACAATGTGGTATAAGATGAGCTTGGATATTTGGATGCCAGTAGTGAGGGTGAGTGGAATTGCTTCAACCCACTTTGTGAAGTACTCTGTGGTTGTTATGATATACTTATGTCCATCTGAGGAAAGGGGAGTGATTAACCCAATGAGGTTGAAGCCCCAACATGAAAATGGCCAAGGTGGTGCAATGGGATGCAAGTCTTGTGCTGGTGCATGAATCAGATTTGTATATTGCTGACATGGTAGACATTTCTTGATGAGCTCACAAGTGTCATGTTCCATTGTTGGCCAATAGTACCTGAATCAAAGGAACTGCTTTGCTAAAACCATGCCTCTTGTGTGGGCACCGCAAATTCCAGCGTGGACCTCTTGTAAAGCTAGGATGGCCTTGTTTTAATCTAAACATCTAGAGAGGATGTTATGATATCCTCGATGATAAAGGTTGTTGGCTACAAGAGTGAAGCGGGTAGCTTTGCAAATTAGGTTCTGGCATTGGGTGTTGGTGAGATGGGGAGATATGATACCATTTTTTAGATATGCATGGATGTCATGGTACCACAGGGACTGAGGACCAACCAAGATACATACCATTTCTGAATCAACATTCTCATAAGCAGGCGTATGTAGCTACTCGACTAAGAATTCATATGGTGATGCATCATGAAGGATTTACAATAAGGATTTGATGGTCACCATTGTGTCAGTCAATTTGTTCTGAAGCCTTGGTATCTGTGTGAATTATAGACTCATGAAATGCTCTTTAAGTATGTCCACCAGCTCCTTGTAAGGTAGCAGCTTGTCATCCTTTATCTAAAATTCATCTAGGACCTACTTGAAAATTAGCTTTGAATCTCCAAAAACTTTTAGTTCTGTTATATTCCATTGGATAGTTGTTTTGAGGCTCGAGATGAGTGCCTCATATTCTGCAATGTTCTTTGTGCAAGGAAATCCTATTTTGAAAGATTTAGGTATGTAGTCACCTTGAGGTGTGACGAATAGGATTCTGGCCCCTGATCCATGCGATGTGTAGGAACCATCAAAGTATAGCTTTTATATGGGTTGTTCTTTGATCATACATAGATGCTCATTAGGGATTTCCATGATTAGTGGATATGCATCCACCAGAGGTGCTTTTGCTAGTTGATCGACAATTACTTTCCCTTTGATTGATTTTTGATCTATTTACTAGATGTCAAACTCACTGAGTAGCATGACCCATTTTTCCATACAGCTTGTGAGAGTTATCCTAGATAGTAGATACTTGAGTGGGTCCACCTTTGAGATGAGCCTGATTGTGTGGCTAAGCATGTAATGTCTAAGCTTTTGAGTGGCAAAGACCACTGCAAGGCATGCTTTCTCCATTGGTGATTAATTGATCTCATAGCTGACAAGAGTTTGACTGATATAATAAATGGCTCTCTATTATTGTCATCATGTTGTGCTAAGAGTTCCCCAGCTCTATAGTGGTTGCCAAGATGTATAGTATGAGAGGGCATCCTGAAACTAGTGGTACAAGGATGGGAGAGTTGGCTAGATACTCTTTTAGCTTCTCAAAGATTCTCTAACAAATAGGATCCCATTTGAAGCTTGTGTCCTTGCAGAGTAGGTGCATGAATAGTTGGCACTTGTCTGCTAGTTGTGATATGAAGCGTCACACTGATTGGAGATTTCCTTGTAGGCTCTAAAGTTGTTTGAGTGTTCTTGGTGGAGGCATTCCTATTATAGCTTTGACCTTTTTGGGGTCAATATCTATGCCGCACCATGATACTATGAAGCCTATAAGCTTTCCAGATGTTACACCAAAGACACATTTCTTTGGATTCAACTTCAAACCATAATGATGTAGATGATTGAACACACTTTCAAGGATATCTAGGTGTTCACCTTGTATTTTATATTTTGCAAGAATATCATCCACATAGCCTGCTAGGTTTTTGTGGATCATGTCATGTGGCTCCTACATTTTTGAGGCCAAATGGCTTCATGTTGTAGAAAAAGGTACCCCATGGTGTGGTGAATGCTATTTTATGTTGATTTTCTTCTACTATATGGATCTGATGATATCTTGAGAAGCCATCCATGAGTGACAACATCTCATGGACCGCTATTAGATCTATGATCATGTCTATGTTAGGTAGCGGGGAATCATCCTTAGGACATGCTTTATTTAGGTCCTTGAAGTTAGTAAATATTCTTATTTCTCTAGAGGGTTTTGTGACAAGTACCATGTTGGAGATCCACTCTAAATAATCAATGGCTCTAATGATCTTTGTGTCCAAGAGATTCTCCAATTTTATTTTTACCAAGAAGGCTACCTTTGGATGCATCTTATGTAGCTTCTACTTTACTAGCTTGACATTGGGATCTACTACAAGATTGTGCATCACTAGATTTGGATCAAGCCCTAGCATGTGTGTGTATGACTATGCAAAGTTGGTAGTGGCTTCTTGGAGTAGTGCAGTGAAAGCCATTTCTTCACCCTCTATTAGATATGCTGCAATGTAGGTGATTCTTGGGCATTTTTCTGTGCCCAAGTTGACTGGCTTGGTTTCCTCAATGATGATAGGCAACTACTTGGGTCTGTAATCCTAGATGGGAGGAAGAGGTAACTCTCCATCTTCTAGTGCCTCAGAGAGGTTTTTACCAGAAGATACACTCTTTATTTTCTCTTTTTTAGAATCAGAATGTGCCCCAAAGGGGTTTTTACATAAAGAATTTTTATATTCTATTTCTTTTTCAATTTTGCAGCTAAAGCTTGCCTCTTCCTTGAAATATCCATTAGGGTCACATGTGCAAACATGAACTGGTTCTTGATGTTGATCTTCTTGTTTTACTAACATTCCCATGAATCTTAGGAGCACTTGCGTGCTTTGGAACTCATTGATATGTGTGACACTTGGTTGGTCCCAGTCTATGAGTTTAGGGTGCATGAGGGGAAGTTATATGATATTAATGGTGAGTTGAAGGAGGATAGAAGTACCTAGGAGGGTATCATCATCAAAGATATCGAAGATGTCATCATATGATTTCTTTTCTTCCTCTTCAAGGGTGTCTTTGATCTCTACGAGGTCATCCTGGCTTTTCAAGAAGGGAACGTTGGTCAAATTAGTGCCCCTAGTCATAGTATTGGGCTCTTGTGTACCCAAGCGAGGGGTATTAAAGCCAAAACCTTAATTCTTTGGATTATTTGAGGCTTCGATTGGATCTTTTCTTCTTCCTTCTTGTGGTCCTAGACCACTGCCTTGGTATTTTCATTGTTCTGTGGTGTACTTGTGTGATTTTGGATATTTGTCTTTGAAGTAGCTAAGAAGTTCAATGTCATGTGGTGGGGGATCTCTTTACAACCACTGATTGATGTCAAGGTCCATCTCAAGGTTATCTATATTTCCACGGGAAACAAAAGTCATTGGTCCCAATTGCTTGATCTCATGCTCAGCTTGAGTAGGCTTGCTTTGGTGACTCAAGCACCCTTGTGTATGTGGATCAAGAGGTAGGCTCCCTACTACAAATGCATTAGTTAGTCTATATTCACCATAGCCTTGGTTGTTGATCTTGATGGAAGAGAGAGTGGAGGCAAGGATAGTTTCTGGATCGTTATGGGATAGAGAAAAGTTGGCAATAGAAGTGTCAATTTCAGTGCTAGGACAATTGGTGGAATGAGGGAATGATGCCTTCAACGCATGATAGTATGTGAAGGGTTAGGGGTCTACATGGATGGTGACTTCAGTTCCTTGATGTAGAAATTTGATGCACTGATGATATGTAGATAGTACAAATTTGATGGAATGGATCCATGGTTGGCCAAGGAGGAAGTTAAATAGTAAATCAAGATCAACATGGAAAATGGTGTCTTGCATTGTTGGGCCTAACCCGATAGGAAAAAGAATGGTACCTTTAGAGGTATGCTCCAAGTTATCATATGCCTTGATGGTGATGACCTCATGTGATATGTCAGCCTCTGTGAACCCTATATGCTGAATGAATTTTGAAGTACACAGGTTAAGGGATGAGCCATTATCTATCATGACCCTTTTGATGGAAAAATATTTGACCATAATGGTGATGCGGAGAGGGAGATTATGGTCAGGCTCAACAGCTGGTATGTCAGATGGTTTGAAGGAAAGAGCCCAGGATGCTGATAGATATCCCACAAGGTTCTCAAACTGGATGGTATTTATGGTTGTGGGGACATGTCCCTCATGAAGGGCGTGGTTGAGGATTTCCTGATGGAGGGGTGAAGTGTGGAGAAGGTCAAGGATGGATATTTAGGCAAGGGTACTCCCAATATGTTCTCTTAGGTTGTATTGTGCATTGTGTGCTGGCCTTGGGGTAGCACCGATGATAGATAATCGGCCTCAGCGTGTGGTGACTACACACTTACTACCAACTCCCTTGATGTGAATGACATTGATTGTGGGTTTGAATTGGGTAATACATCCAACAAAATTTTCATAATTGATATGGGTAGTTGTAAAGTCTTTACGGTCAACATGGTCTCCTTGTTTACCTTAGCCTTGGTTCTAGAGTGGAGGATTAGCATTAGCTTGGTTCTTCCTAGCATTGTGTTGCAGGAACACATTTTAATAGATCTACAGATTGGCATTAGGTCAGACTTGTGCCGGTGTGTCTACTTGGATCTCCTTTCTATCAATGAGATCTTGGATGTAATACTTTAGTTTCATACATCTTAGGGTAGTGTGTCCTTTGACATGATGATAAGCATAGTACTCATGATCTTTGTAACAATTAGGCTTGGGAGTGGAATCATCAAACTATTGAGTTGGTGGGTACGTGATTAGATTGGTCTTGGCCATTTGATGAAAGATTACGTCCAGAGGTTCACCTAAAGGTGTGAAGATTCTCTTTGGTGGATCTGGGATCGAGGCATGTTCTAATTGGGAGTTGCGGTTATGGAATTTGCCTGATTGGTTGGATTACCTTGATTTTCTTGATGTGCCTATTGTTGATAGTGTTTCTGATTGTTTTGAGGCTGATATTGTTGCACAGGTTGTTGATTGATCTATTGTTGATATGCAGGAATAGGTGTAGGACCGGTCACAACAATTTGGACATGCTTGGTTTCTATGGCTCCATTAGTAACAACATTCTTGTTTCAATTCCAATAGTGGGGTTTATCATTACTAGGCTTGCTATGAAAATCATCCTTGTAGTTTCAGATTGTTCCTTCATCAAGGAGGCATCTCTCAATATCTATCTTGATGCAGTGGCATCCTAGCTTATTGCTCGATGCATGAATATTCTAGTAGTCTCGGTAACTGTCTAGTGGAGTTCAGTTACTTGGCTAGTAATCTTGGTAGAAGACTAGCATTTTTTAGTCTTTGATGGTGATTCTCGGTCAAAGTTTGTTAGGCTTCACCAATGGAGCTCAGTGGTCATGGTGGTGATTCTCAGTTGGAAGTTCTGGTGGATCTCGGTTGATGATGGTCACTTGGTGACTTGGTGTTGTGTTGCTCGATGCTTGGTTATTGACTGGGTCCTGGTGTTTATGCCTGTTGCTCAGTCGCTGAAGTGGCTCGGTCACTAATGGGAGCTCGGTCATCGAAGGAGACTTGGCACTTCTAGTGCTCGGTGATGTCTGTGGTGCTCAGTCGATATTGGTGCTTGGTAATACTTGTGGAGCTCAGTTGGTATGGTTGTTTGGTATGTTTCTTGATGCTTGGTAGTTTGGCTTACCAATGGTTGTTCTTGGAGATTCGACTTGGCCAATTGGTGCATTTAATCTGGGTCACATTCCTCTAGTTATGGATCGACCATTGGACGTCTGGGGACCTAGATCTAGTGTGTTTCATTCCCCTATGTGGATTTGGAAGCTAACTTGGTAAATTAAATATTGGTGAAGTTATTTGTGAGCTGACTGATGTTTGGCATTTAATATTTGTATATTTGGGAGCTGACTGGCTTTTAGGATTTAATTGTTTGTAAAGATGACTTGTGGCTAGGGTTTAGTATTTAAGGAGATGTTTGGGTAGTTATTTAGGTAGTAGCAGATGGTGGATCTGTGAAAGCAAAGTTAGTAGCTTGCGAGCTTAGGTAGCAGAAATATTGCTTGGAAGTTTGAGTACAAGTTTAGATCTTTCTTGGAGTGCCTACTAGTGTCCTGTTGTGTTGCAAACCTGGGCTAGCTAAGGAGAAGTGTGTTGGATCCTACATGATCTTGTAGAATTGTTTCTTGCATTGTAATTGGCCATAACCAAGAAGGCCTTATAGCCCAGCACATTGCATGCAATCAGTTATTTGATGAATAAAGACATCTATTTTCTTTCAGGTCTGGTTTCTTGTTGCATTTTTCACTATGTTGGTGTTTGGCTACAAGGTCAGACCATCCTAAATTGGATTCTCCATCCTTGACTACATAAGGTGGTATTAGAGTAAGAGTTTGATCTTGTTGGAGTAGAAGGTTGACCTAGGAAGGTTGATCTTGCGAAGTTGATCTTGTTGGTGAAGATATTGTGTGCAATCAGAGTTGCAGATTCATGACATTGAACTTGTGAAATCATGCCTTGGTTGTTCCTGCGAGGTGGCAGGTTGTGATCTGACTTGCATACAACTTGGAGGTTGTCACAAGGTGGTCAATTTTAGGGTTTGTTGTAGAAGGTTTTTGAAGATCTTTGGAGATGTCTCTGAGAGGATTAGACCTTGGTGATGTGATTTCTGATAGGTTTGCTTGATTGGAAGTGGATTTGCTGAATTGCATGGAGAAGAGAGTTAAGAACCTTGTGAGAGAAAATCTTGTTGAGCTTTGTAAAGCCTACCAAAGTTGGAGTATGTCGATCTGGAGGAAATTTGTTTGGTCGGTTCATGGGAAAAGATATCTTGGCAAGAATTCTTATGAGAGTTCGGAGGTTGAAGAGGTATGTGAAATTGGTTTTGATGTTCAGTTAGTGGAGTCTAACATCAAACCTACATAGAAACTTGTGCTTGTTTCTGAGTTACCTATGATTATCGATGATGTTGTTGATCTTTTTGAGGCTAGTAAGAAGATTGTTTTTCATGTTAAGTCAGTTGTGCCTGACATGGAAATTGTAGAGCATCTGGTTGTGCTTGATCAGATTCCTATTGGTGTAGAGTTTCTTGTTGTTGAACACCTCAGTGATGTTGGTGTTACCGAGTTTCTTTTATTTAGTTTTGTGGTGCAGATGTTGTAAACTGGTTGTGGACTTGAGTTGCTAGTTGACAGTGATAAGTCTAGTGATGAGATTTTGAGATGGGATTCTTCCATGATCCTTGGTGATGGATTGATGGCTTGGTTTGTTTAGGATGTTGGACATGCTGATTGGTTGAGTTGTAGATTGGTTCTCTTTCCTGTGACAGAATGGAAACCTTTGGTGAAGATGAAGTGGAGTTGGTGGTTTTCAGATGTTCCCTTTGGTGTGAAAGTGTGGGACACACTTTTCTTTGTACCTCAGGAGTCTAATGTAGTTTCATCTTGGCTTATTGCTCGGTACCTGAATATTCTAGTAGTCTCAGTAACTATTTGGTGGAGTTCAATTACTTGGCTGGTAATCTCGGTAGAAGATTGGCATTTCTCAGTCTTTTATGGTGATTCTCGGTCAAAGTTTGTTAGGCTTCATCGATGGAGCTTAGTGGTCTTGGTGGTGATTCTCAGTTGGAAGTTCTGGTGGATCTCGGTTGATGGTGGTCACTCAATGACTTGGTGTTGTATTACTTGGTGCTTAGTTATCGACAGAGTCCCTGTGTTTATGCCTATTGTTTAGTCACTGAAGTGGCTCGGTTGCTGATGGGCTCTCATTCATTGAAGGAGACTTGGCACTTCTGGTGCTCGGTGATGTTTGTGGTGCTCGGTCAACATTGGTGCTTGGTAATACTTGTGGAGCTTGGTTGGTATGGTTGTTCAGTATGTTTCTTGATGTTCAGTAGTTTGGCTTATCGACAGTTGTTCTTGGAGATTCAACTTGGCCAATTGGTGTATTTAATCTAGTTTGCATTCCTTGAGTTATGGATTGACCGTTGGATGTGTGGGGACCTAGATCTGGCATGTTGCATTCCCCTACGTGGATCTAGAAGCTGACTTGGTGAATTAAATATTGGTGAAGTTATTTGTGAGCCAACTGATGTTTGGCATTTAATATTTGTATATTTGGGAGCCGACTAGCTTTTGGGATTTAATTGTTTGTAAAGCTGACTTGTGGCTAGGGTTTAGTATTTAAGGAGATGTTTGGGTAGTTGTTTAGGCAGTAGCAGATGGTGGATCTATGAAAGAAAAGTTAGTAGCTTGTGAGCTTAGGTAGCAGAAAGATTTCTTGGAAGTTTTTGTACAAGTTTAGATCTTTCTTGGAGTGCCTACCAGTGTCATGTTGTGTTGTAAACCCGAGCTAGCTGAGGAGAAGTGTATTGGATCCTACATGATCTTGTAGAACTGTTTCTTCCATTGTAATTGGCTATAACTGGGAAGGCCTTATAGCTTGACACATTGCATGTAATTAGTTATTTGATGAAATAAAGACATTTGTTTTCTTTCAAGTCTAGTTTCTTGTTGTGTTTTCTGCTATGTTGGTGTTTGGCTACAAGGTCAGACCATCCTTAATTGGATTCTCCATCCTCGACCGCATAATATCCCCTTGCTTTTGATATCTTGGTAAGTTTGGACCCAGTTCATCCTCATGAAGTGGGATAGTTTAGGATGAAGGTTATCAATAAAGATCTTGGTTATATGCTTCTCAGGAGGTTGGTATGATAACCTAGTAGTGAGGTTTTGCTATTGTTGCAAATAGTTGGCTAGGCTTTCTCCTCCTTTCTGCTTTGAGTTACAAAGGTGTAGTAAAGACAACTCATTCTCAACATTGTGGGCATATTGGGCCATGAACTTTTCAAAGAGCTTGGAAAAGGTTGAGACTGTCCCATAGGGTATCTTGTAGAACCACTCAATAGAAATTCCTCCCAAGATTTTGGGGAATAGGTGCATGAGGTAGTTATCACTATATGCCACTTCTTGGCATGCCATATAGAACTCTTTGATGTTGCTTACCAGGTCTCCTTTCCCTTGATATTTATAAACTTTGGGTGTCTTGAAATGCTTAGGGAAAGGGATAGCCATGATCGATCGATTGAAAGGATAGGGACACACCTCTTCAAACTTAAAGGTCTTTCTCTTTGTTCCAGCTTTGAGCTCCTTAAGAGAATTATTTCTTCCCATTCAGTGTTGATCGGTGTTGGAGTGGGTACTCCCATTGGGAAGGGATCGGATGGTGTTGGTGAATATGGATGATTTTACAGTGGTGTATATTATGGAGTGGGATATGGAGATTGTCCAACAAGATAGGCAGATTGGAATGGATGTTGGGGTGATGATTGCTAGGGAGGATATTGTTGTTGAGATGCGGGAGCATATTACTGTGGAGGATATGGAACTGCTTGTTGTTGCTAGGATATGACGGGGTGTTTCTATTGTGATGGGTAGGATGATGCTTATTGTTAATGTAGGATGATGGGATGGTGCTACTACACTAGGAAGTATTGTTGCTACGGGGGAGGCTAGTGGAATGGTGCAGTTTGCTGATAGGATGGTCCTTTTTTCACTTGGTTCTGTGCTTGGCTGATGTAGGCTGGGTGCATTCCTCCATTGCTTAGGGGTGGAATGGATGTTGGGAAGCTGGAAGTAGGTTGTGATTGTGCAAGGTAGCTTGTGAGATGAGATGGACTTTTTTGTTGTGGTGGCAGTACTACTTGAGATGCAATGGGTGGCATGGACAAATAGTTAGTGTATGAAGGAAAGGATGAAGCTGGTGGAGCTTGTGATTATTGTTGCACTGCTTGATAGGATGTGAATTGATGGGTTATAGGCATGGATATGTGAGATTGGGTGGGTATGTCCAAAGCTTTCATTTCTTCTTGAGTAAGACCCCAATGAGAATTAGTGTGTGGTGGGAGTTATGATGTAGAGAATATTGGAAATGCAGATGTGGGGATTTGGGATGTAGATGGTGGGTTCTGAGACCTCATGAAGGGCTTCCCGATTGTGAAGGCTGATTGATGGGCTTGCATATTGGAGATGAAAGGTAGAGGTGGAATGTATGCTTGGGAAAATCCTAGTTGGGAAGTGGAAGGAGATGCTTGTGTTCCCCATATGAAGGGTGATGCTGATGTGGAACCTTGATGAGTAGGAAAGGGGAAAAATTCCATTGCCTCTGGAAAAGATGACATTGATGTAGAGGTTTGTTGGGGGAAAGAGGGAAATGATTGCATTGTCCTCAAAAAGGATGATGTCATTGTAGAGGTTTGTTGGGAGAAAGAGGGAAATGATTATGTTTCCCCCGAAAAGGATGGCGTTGCTTGGCCCATGGAAGGTGGAGGAATTGCTTGTGTGGTAGCTTGTGTAGGAGGTAGAGGTTGATTTTGTGGGAAGCTTTGGGTTTGAGTGATGGCTTGGGATGCTGTAGAAGATGATGGTGTTCCCATGATGGAAAATAGAGTGATTGTGTTATGGATTGTGTTGTGGGGCTCGTGAACCTATTTTTAAAGAAGTAGGGGATGGATGAGGCTTCTTGAGATATGTGCAAGTTGGGGTCAGGGATTTGTTGGATGATGGGGGTGTAGACTTCTGCTAGAATTTGGATGGATTTGATGTGTATGAGGGGTTGGAGATGTGGTGGAATGGGACTACCCTCCTATGCAAAGTTGGCCAATATGGCTTACCAATTCTGATCAATAAGTGAACTCACTATTTGTGCATGCCCTGGATGATTCATGAAGGTCTCCATGGAAAAAAGAAGTGGGTGGTCTATTTAGGTCTTCCCATTCATTATCAACTTGTGGGATCAGTGGATTGTAAGTTACTATTGTGCTAGTAGGATTTTTAGGATCAAACGAACTAGTGGCCTAATTGGGATCCATGTTCCTTCTCTTCCTAGACCTTGTCTCGATAGGCATGGAATGGAGATCTAAGGATGAAAATGCAGATGATGGGATGGATGTAAGAACTATAAGGATGATGGATGAAAATCTAAAGAAACTCTAAGGATGGTGGACTTCCATGATGGTGATGCAACGATTTGGAACAACTGAAAGATGATGAAATGCCAAAGGTTGGTAGAATGCTTGATGTGGATCAAAGATGATGGAAGATTTTGTGGAGGATGGTGGAATGCTTGAAGATAATGGAAGATTGGTGGAAGATGGTGGAAGTTCTACTAAGTATTTAACAAATGAGTTGCTTTTGCCTAATGTGGGATCAATGAGGATTGTTGACCTAAGATAGACTAATGATCTTCAGAAGAATGGATTCTTATCAATGCATGCCAATCTCTTGCTCAAGATGATGAGGCTAACAAAGACAAGAAAGGATTCCCTAGACAATGCTCTATTAAAAGGGGGGAGATTTCTGATTTTGGATAAGGTTTTGAAGCAACTCAAAGGATAGGACATGAAGTGGATGGATTTTGGATCACTGGATTTGGTGCAAGGATGATGTGTTCTGACTTGGATGATGGATGCTGGATTTGGGTCAAGAATGATGGATAAGGATGAGGATTATGGATCAAGTATTTTGGGATTCTAATTGCAAATTGCTTATGGAAGGGTGATGAAGGATGACAGAATGATGCTATTTTTGAGAGGATGACTTAGATGTAGCTAGAAAAGGATGACTTATGATGAAAGTAGGAAGATGATAAAGAATACAAAGATGCAACTAAGAATGACTTAGGATGCATCTAAGGATGGATGATGATGCAATGCTGGAACTAAGAATTGAGCTAGAATAAAGGGATGTTGAGATAGGATTGTGAGATTATGAAGGAGTAGCAGATATGAGATGGGACAAGCTAGTCTTCTCTCTCTAGATTGACATATATGGTGCCGATTAACCTAAAACTGGGTTGCAAATTGCTTCACTCTAGTGTTATAGCCTACATTGTCTAGTTTCTCTTGATACTTCTCTTCTGCTTGGATTGCCTTTAGGATGGGTTGATGATCTTTCAGATCTCTTTATGCAATCTTCTTCTCTTGGCAAACTTAGGGATTGGGAAGCTTTACTTTCTTGTGTTTGGTTAAATTGGACATAACTTAGAAAGCTTTTGGCAATTTGGTTTTGAAACAAGGCTTTGGGTGTCTGATTTTGAAAGATCCCTTCTGCAAGGTTTTTTGTTTGAAATCTTTTGATCAAGTTTGGGCTCAGTTTGATGTCTCCAATGGAAAAGGAAAAACTTAACAAAGACACTTAGAAAGCAATCCTGACAAAGGACAAGGAAACTTTGTGGGATACAAGAAAATCATTGACCATCAAAAATAATAGTTTTTCCAAAGAGAGTGTATGTTCTGAAAAATGTTTTGAACTAAGTTTGTAAGTTTGAAGAACACACCAAACAAAACTACCTAAGAAAAGGTGAGTATCAGAATCTTTTCCCATAGCTCGATACCCCAAAAGAGGGATACATATGGTGAGTGTCTTAAGGTGATCTAGGAAACCACAGGGACCAGTCCTTGCACAAAGATTCTGATACCTTTGGGATTAGATCGGGTAGCTTCTATTTTAAAAAGTACGTAGTTGATCCGTGGAGTCCTCCCAATCAGTTTGTATGCACGTGACTCACTTAATAGCCTAGTTGACCATGTCAAAATAGTAGGGATATTCAGCTACCTTGGGCTACCATCAACATGCATCACCCGAGCTTGAGGGAATGAAGCGAGAGTTTTTTTAGAGTTTTGTTTCTATACCATCTGGGGAAGTATCGATTTGAAGTCATTCTCCAAAGAGGAAGCACTTTTCTCTCTGGACAGGGTTCTCTAGAAGTAAAACAAGTGAACTCATCCAAGTTCAACCTTTTTTACGTGAGTTAGATGTAAATAGGATTTACAGAAATATGAGAAACTCCTAAAAACACATCATGAAGAGTTCATTTTCCAATTTGATTAAGTTTTATTTTATGCTATGACCTTCAAACACATATGATTTAGGATGCAACGTTCATTCCTTGAAAACAAAAAAGCCTTTTAAAAAGATTTGCAAAGCTTTTTTCTTTTAGCATTCAAGATTTTTTGCTTTCTAGGACTAAAAGACTGAAGTTTCATTTGATTTCCTTGTGATCACTCAAGATTGAATGTGATTTAAAACTTAAGTTAAATAATTGATTTTTATTTGGTTCATCCTTTAGAGTCATTCAAGATTTGTTTGATTGATTTCAAGCACTAAAATGAAATGTTTTATTGCATTGATTTTATTTTATCCCTTAGGCATTCAAGACTTGGTTGTTGTTCATTTTAAGAACCAAAAAATTGTGTAAGATTTGCCTTTTTCAGTTTTATCCTTTGTTAATTTTAAGCCCAAATCGAAATGATGAGGTGTTGTGAGTTCATACAATGTTCATTTTAAGACCTTAGGATTAAGTGTGTTAATTTTGTTTTTTTATCATTAATTCACAATCCCACTGAGTCTTCCTAATTTTTGGGACAAAATATATTAAATTTTTTTGCATATTTGGATATACCTCTAAACCATCTTTCAAGTGCTTCTTGAATTGTCAAAAACGGAGCTCGTATGCAAAAGTTACAAAGGTTTTTGTGAAAGTGCCTCTTTATGGTTTTTTTCTAGAAAATAAGCCAAGATCCCGTAAGATGAAGAAGAATAAGAAGAAGAGGAAGAATAATTCCAAATGCTCCCTCAACCTACAAGCTTGAAAAATGAGAAAAACACTCCAAACCACATTAGAATGTTAGTAAAGAACCTATGAAGTGGGTCCCACCGGGCATGCCAGAATGTGATCAATGCAAACCTAACCTGTTTGAAACATGTGTAGAAATTAAAACATTAGTCCTAGCACAATATACTAAACATATAGAAAAACCATTTGCATGATACCTCAAATAGAGCTAAAATGGGAGCAACCTGTCACCGTTTGGTTTGCTCTCTCTTTAGGGATGTGGGTGTGCTCTCTAAACAAGTGAAGCATATCCCTAATGATGATTAGGAGGATTAGGATAGATTAGGGACTAAGAGAACCCCATTTTGGCACAAAACCAGGTATAGAAGACCTATTTTTTCCCCTAAGGCCTCAAAGAGCCTAATAAGTATGAAAACTTGATTAAGCTACAAAGGACTAATCTAGAGTATATTTTAGTCCAAATGAAAGATGATATGATGAGATAAAAAGCATAAACATGAGGGAAACTAAGTTAATCCATGTTAATCTAACCTATGGTGTGATTTTAAGAAAACATGGAAATAAGCTAAACTAACAAATATGCTAAAGCTTAAGATGATTTAGATTTAATCTAGCATTATAACACTCCTCAATGTAAAAGATGTGAATTGGTGTTTTTCTCTTGGAAGAGGAGGGTATTTATAGGATTTGAGGAAGGGCTTGGGTTAGGAAGGAGAGTTAGAGTCAGAGGTAAGGTTTGGGATAGAGTTTGGGGCTGAGTAATGGGTAAGGTTAGATTAACCTTGGTCAAGGTTGCTCACACATGTGTGAGCAACACTAGGGAAGTGTGCAAGGGGGAAAAAAGTGGAAGAGGAGACATGGACTTCATTAATGGCTTGTAAGATTCATTAATGAGGATGTAAGAAGCATTTATGAGGGGTTTTGACCCAAAGTCAAAGTTTGAAGGGTTAGGCTAAAAAGGGTAGGAATCACCCTTTAATCAAGTTTAGGGTGAGTTTAGGAAATTCTAGAAGAGGTTAGGGATTTATAGAACATTTCTAAGGTTTCAGGATTTAAATAAATATTTTATTTTTATAAGGGATTTTTGGTCAATTTATTAAATAATTAATAAATTTTGGGGGAATGATGTTTAAATAAGATTTAAACATTTTTAGAAGGGATTTTTTAATTAAATATTTTTAATTAAAATAGGAGGAATTAATGGCATTAAAATAAATAAATAAATTAAATAATTAATTAATTAACAAATGATGATGTCATCAGGGTTTTTTGGAAAATAAAAATACTTTTATTTTCTAAAGGATTTTTAGGTGTCTACAAATACATTCATAGAAAATTCAGAGCTAGTCATGGAATTACTTAGGCTATAGCCCATCAAAAATCAAGGGTAGGATACTATTGGCCTACACTATTAAAGGATGCATATGAACACATGAAGACATGTCACACTTGCTAAGTAGCTTTGTACGTGAAATAATTCCTTCCATGCCATTGCACCCTGTCATTGAAGTGTGACTATTTTCTAAGTGGAGTCTAGACTTTATTGGTATGATTAATCCACCCTCTTAGGCACAAAAAAAGTACATCTTGACTACTATATATTACTATGCATGGTGGTCATAGGCCCAGGCTCTTAAAAAGTGCATAACCGATGTTGTCATCAAACTCCTTAAAGAAAATATCATCACTAGATTCGGATACCCACATGCCTTGATGTGTGACAATGGCTCAGAATTTATGTCTTTGAAGTTTTCTAAATAGGCATTTGAATATGGGATAACACTTAAGTTCTCATCAAACTACTATTTGCAAGGAAATAGATTGGAGAAATTAACAAACAAGAATTTTCTAAGTGCAATAAAGAAGTTACTAGATAAGAATCCCAAAGATTGGCACACATAGTTGAGATTTTCCCCTTGGGAAAACATAACCAAAATTAAGATCTCTCTGGGGGTATCCCCTTGTCATTTGGTTTATGGTCAAGATCTAGTTTTCCCTATTTAGTTGAGAATTCCAATAGTAAAATTCATGCAAGAATACATGGAGGGTGAAGATGGAGTGTAGACACATCTAAACCAATTACTGTACTTAGAAGAGAAAAGAGATTGAGCACTAAAAAGTTTTCAAAACATCAATGAGTGGTCAAGAGATAGCTTTATAGAGTGACCAAAGTCAAGGAATTTTGAATTTTTGACTTGGTTATGTGTTGGGACAAGACCCATGAATGAAGAGGTGATCATGACAAGTATGACAATTTATGGATGGGTCCTTATCAAATTTCTAAAATGCTGAGAGATAATGCATTTAAGTTTAAGACCTTGACAAGAGAGGAAGTTCCATTGCCCATCAATGGACAATTTTTCAAGCATTACTTCCAACTGTAGGTTTCCTTCTAGAAGCTTACCTTGTACATAGTTAGTTTAGGTTTCCCTTTTGTTACCGCATTGGTTTCCTATTTTGATTTTTCCTTTTGGTTTTTTCTCATAGCTTAGGGGGGATTCTGGATTCCTTTTTCCATTATTTATTTCCCATTTGTTCCCCTTCCCGCTATGGGATTTTGGTTTGGTCTCATAGTTTAGTTGGGTTTGGATTTTTTTTTTGTAGTTAAGTGGTTATTTTCCCTTGAACTGGTTAGCTAAAGTGGTTTTGGTTTTGGTTGTTTTCACTAAGTTGTGTTCACTATATTTCTTGGATAACATCTTGTGAAGATCCTTGGAATCTAAGGTTTTATTTCTTATGTTTATTATTAGGTTAGAGAAAAAAAAAATTAGAAGATTATGTTGGCATATCTATTGCAGTGATGGTAAGTAAGTTTTGGAGATGTTATGATGTAGATTTGATTACAAGATGATTAGATATTATGTTTTCATTGATGTCAACTATTAACCTTGAGTGCTTAGTTTTTTTCCAAGCATAGTTGTGATGAATGAAGGGTTGTAGTGAATTTCAGTGGTTTCTATCTTTATGGGAGATTAAGGTGTGTCTCATGATGTTTAATGCATGACCACTACTACTAAAGTGATCTTATGTGAAAGTTGTGATTGATTGAAGTATAACAACATAATTTATAAAATATTTAATGATAGGTGATAGATGATTTGAATATCTTGTCAAATATTTGTCATTTCTTGTGGCGTGGTGACAAGATATGATGGTCAATAATGTTTAGATGCTACAGTTGTGAGTGTAACTAATTTAAGTGACCGGTGTGCGGGAATTGTGATCAGTGAGTAGAGACAAAGTTGTTAACATGTTAAATTATTTGTGTTCTTGAGAAATAGTTTATAAATCTTTGATTGGTGATCGGTGTTGAGGTTACAGTGGAAACAATTGAGTTAGTCATTATTAGGTTATATGTCTTCATGATTAGAGGTGATGATATGGCATTACATTGTTCGATGCTAGTGTATGGAGAAGATTCTAGAGCGTGTGTTTGGTCAAAATGTATTTGACCCCTTGACAAAGCATTCTATGTAAATCATTTTTTGGCTAACACGGTCTTGGATATGTGTTTTGTAAATTGAATTTGATTTTATGGAGCATTTGATGTTGATAGGATATTTGAAATTCAAATTTAGGGCCTGATTAAGGAAGTTGACTTAAAAGTTTAATATATATAATGGATGAAGTTGAAAGTTAAGTGTGTCGATCGGTTTTTGGGAAAGTGCAGCCTTAAAATGCAAGTTGTGATCAATCTAGGGAAGAGTTAAGTGTGGTGAGAAGAGATTGCGTGCTTTAGTGGATCTGATCAAGAAAATATTATGCTATTCTACAAATCATTCTTTCTATTGTTCCCTAACAATTACATCAGGTTAAATTCCTTAACCGAGTAGATATTAATAGATCTTTATTATAAATCCTCTAACAAGGTGATAATTTAACAAATGTTCAAAGTCCTCTAACAAGGCTACTCTTAACAGGGTAAAGGTCCTAAAAAGCTTAAGGAAAATCTCTTAACCAGGTAGCACCTAATAGTTTTATTTAAACTGCTAATAGGGTTAAGTTCCTCACAAGATGTACTTCAAAAGAGTACATCTTTTCTTACGTACTAATTCCCACCATGGTTTTCTCCCAATTTTGGTCTCCATGAGATAAATCTGCGTGTCAAATTTGTGGATGTAGTTACATGTTTATGATTTTCATGTGTTGGTATTAAGGTTAATATTATGAATGTTAGTTTAAGTTTAAGAGGTTTAAAAGTTGGATTATTTGGTAGATTACTGATTCAACCCCCTTCTTAGTAATATGATCTTAGGACTAACAATTAGTATTAGATTTTTGGTTCTCTATTGTGGTGAAGCTTAACAACTTTAGGTAAATATCTGACGATGATGAGAAAGGAAGGTTATGTTAGCATGAATGATTATGAATGTTGTTAGCAAGGAAGATTGGATGTTGATTAGAGATGATTGAGTTCTTATATGTTACATTCATTACTGGGGTTGTCATTGATGTCAAGATATATGCTATTTGGACAGAGTTAATAGAGTTACAAACACAAAACTATTTCACAACATTTTATTTTGATGATTTGAGTTATGAAAAGATATATTTGAATTTAGGAATGTGTTATGATGATGTGGTTGTAAGTGTAGAAAAATTTATGCATATATGTTTGATTTATGCAAAGTTTACTTAAGATTGATCTCAGTGAGTGTTACCATGAACGAGTGATAGTTATTCAAGATTTATTGTTTTGGTGAGGTTGAAGTTAGTTCAACGAGGTTGATCTATTGTCTATGACATATTCAGGATACTTGGATAAACACAACAAATATACTTTGCATTCTACGAAGACATGCAAATGATATGAAGCATATTAATTCTTTGTGAGCTTCTTACAGATTAATAATTCTATGGAAGTTTTTAGATGTAATGTAATGTGTATTGTAAATTATTATTGATGTCCTATACTAGTAATTGTAAATTGAGAAAGCCTCTTGGCCAACTCAATAATTATTAGGACTTGGTATAAAGGAAAGGTATCAAAGGGTATCATAAGGATATCATGTGGTCATGAAATATTCTGCAAGATTTGAATGTGAAATCTTTATGATCAGAGAAGAAGATGATGTTTATGGTTTGTTGAGGACTTCAAAGGAACTGTTCAGGAAAAGAGAGTTGTTGTTTTAGTCATTTCACTCTTGGATGTGTTATCTTAAAGATTGTTTAGTGAAGATAGTCTTGAAGAAATTTGGATAGTGGGTTTAGTTGTCTTTGTTGTGTTTCTCAATCAACTCCTCACAGGGTTGGGATCTTTCAATGGGGAGCCAAAGTCTCCTAAAAGGGACTCATATGTACTGATTGTATTGTAATAGACTTCTAACAAGGTCCATCCTTTCATAAGGAAATTTTATATTAGTACATCATCTTGTGGGCATCATTCCCATTGAGGTCTTCCATCTGATCAAGGGTTTCCCTAGTTAACAAATCTAGTGTTCTTGTGTACGTTTATTATCTTTTGGTTATTATTTTTATTGACTACAAGCTTAAGATTTGATAGAGTTGAATTTAAGTTAATTAAGCTCACAATTGATTCAGCCCCCTCTGAGTTGTGGTGGTGGACTTTTCTTTCTAACAATCGATATCAGAGTATCATGTACTTGAAGGAAAAATTTAACAGCTTAAGGAGATCCATGGCTACTACATTTTTTAGGAAATAAAGTTTGAAGTTTGAAGGAGTAAATTTTGACAATTAGAAAGAAAGAATGAAGACACACTTTCTATGCATGAGAATTGATTATTGGATGGATATCAAGATGAAGAAGACTATTGTAGAAGAAAACAAACTTCATTCATGTAAAAATGAAGAAAATGACCAATAAATGTATAATATGCTTTCTAGAGAATCTATTTTATTAGCTCTTCTGGATACAAAATACACTGAGGTAAAAGATCTAAGACTTCCTATTGAGATTTGGACTAATTAGAAAATCTTTTTAAAGGAGATGAAACCTTGAAGAAAGACAATTTGGAGAACTATATTAGTATGTTTGAAAGTGATAAGATATAGGAAGATGAAACTATAAGAGGTTATTTTAGTAGGATTATTGAGATTGTTGCAGGAATTAAGAGTTGTGGTGGAAGGAAATCATATAATGGTCATATGAAAGATAGTGAAATCTCTACCACTGACCTTTGAATACAAAGCACAAATTATTGAAGAAATGATTACACCTGATTTTACAAAAGAATTGCTACTTTGAAAGTTGCAGGCACATGAGCAATGGCTGAAACAAAAGGAAGGTACACCTAGAGTGGAAACAAATTTTAGCATACAAAAGGACTGACCTATGTTGACAAGAAGTGCAAGTACTAGTGGAGATTATGCTAGAGATTGGGTAGCTAAGCAAGAAGAAGAAAGAAAGTTTGATGAGGCAATGACACTGATTGCAAGGAGAGAACCTTAAGGTAAGAAAGATTTTTTTTGGGACATGCAAAGAATTTGGTCATTTTTCATCTAAATTTCCTAATAGAGAAAAGAAGATCAGATGTAGAAAACCTTATAAACCTAAGACTAAAAATTGTTTTTATGTTGATGAAGAATGAGAAATTTCCTTTAAAGATGTAAATTTTTTAAAAAGTGATGATGAAATTGAAGATGAAATAGGATTTGCTGCTATTAAAGATGAAAATTCTCATGAAGAAGAAGAGAAGAAAAATCTTTAGTTTCACATGTAGAACATAAAAAGTCTAATTGGATTATTGATAGTGGATGTTATAATCATATGGCTGGAGATGTAGATAAATTTGTTGAACTTGATAGATATAATGGAGGAATAGTTAGAGTTGGAAATAATGCACCATGTAAGATTAAGGGAAAAGGATCTATTACAATTGATGCAAAAACTAACACTGAAGATGTCTACTTTGTTGATGGATTGAAACATAATCTTTTGAGTGTTGGACAACTTATGGACAAAGGATACATGTTATATTTCATGGAGAATACATATGTTATTAAAAATAGTGATGGCAAACTAATTGGAACATGTATAAAGACAAAAGGTAATGTATTTCAATTGTCTCATACTGAAATGACATGTTTGATTGTAAAGGTGGATGACAGTTGACTATGGCACAAACAAAGGAGTTATGACAAGGAACAAGGTAAATGAAGAACTATGTTTAATATGTCAAGTTGAACCAAAGACTGTAGATGAAGCATGCAAAGATGAACATTGGATGAAAGAAATGAAAGAATTTGAGTAGATTGAAAAGATCAAGACTTGGGAATTGGTACCTAGACCTAAAGACAAAAATTTTATTGGCACAAAATGGGTTTTAAAAAACAAGATGAATGAACAAGGTGAAGTGGTATGAAACAAATAAATATTGGTATGTAAAGGATAGTCACAACAATAAGGTATTGATTTTGAAGAAACCTTTGCACCTATAGCTAGACTTGAAGCAGTGATAATATTTTTGGGAAATGCTTGTAGTAAAAATTTCAACGTATATCAGATGGATGTTAAATCAGCTTTTCATAATGGTGAACTTGAAGATAAAGTATACATTGAACAACTTGATGGTTTTTCTTTAATAAAATATAAGGATATTGTTTGCAAATTTAAAAAAGCATTGTATGGATTGAAGTAGGCTCCTAGATATTGGTATGCAAGGTTAGACAAACACTTAATCAGTTTGAGATTCAAGAAAGGTAATACAGACAATAATATGTACTTAAGAAAAAATGATGATGGATTACTCATTGTTGAAGTATCCATTGATCATATTATCTTTGGAGGTAATGATGAAGCAATTAAGAAATGTTTAGATGAAATGAAAGATGAATTTGAAATGAGCATGATTGGTGAGATGAAATATTTTTTGGTATTACAGATTACACAAAACAAGGATAACATTTTTATATCACAAACAAAATATCTTAAGGACTTGTTGACAGAATTTGGAATGGAGAATTGTAAACCAGTTGGAACCCCAATGGTAATTGGATGTAAGTTGTCAAGCTAGGATGAATCACTGAATGCAACACATATAAGATACAAATCTATGATTGGAGGACTAAAATACTCAACTCACACAAGACCTAATATATCTAATGTAGTTGGGATTGTTGCTAGATTTCCAGTAGAACCTAAAGAGACACATGTTGCAACAATAAAGAGGATTTTTAGGTACTTGAAGGGTACATCAGAATATGGGTTATGGTATGATAGATCACATGATTTTACACTATGTGCATACACTAATGTAGATTGGGGAGGAAATGTTGATGACATAAGGAGTGCTAGTGGTGGAGCATTCTTCTTAGGAGGAAGATCAGTCTCCTAGTTGAGCAAGAAACATAATTGTATATCACATAGTACAGTAGAAGTAGAATATGTTGCAACAAAAAAAAGTGTAATTAAATCACTTGGATGAAGAAGATGTTTATGGATATTGGAATTGAATTTACTGTGCCTATTATCATATATTGTGATAATACAAGTACAGTTAGCATGTCAAAGAATCCAATATTACACTCAAAGACCAAATATATTGCAATAAAGTATCATGTTGTAAGAGAAAAGGTTGCAGAAAAAGAAATCAGATAGGAGTATATTAGTACAAAGGAAAAGATAACAAATATATTTACAAAACCTTTGTCTAAGTATACTTTTGAGTATCTGATGAAGGATGCTCCCCTTAATACCACAAACAAATAACAGAAATAGAGAAACAACAACAATTTGTGAGAACATAAAATGGGCTTCTTATTATCTCCACAAGTGTGGAATTACAAATTTTAGAATTGCAATATGCAAAGCCACATGGGCATTTTCCTCACAATATTTTGTAGGACAAGCCTCAAATTATTACCTAGAACTACTACCCCTGAACTTTCCTAGAACACACTACGGGCCTTCCTTATATAGGCAATTTTCCACCACTCGAGAAGGTTCCAAAAATTTAGCCCTTAAGGATGACTACCCTTAGAATTATTTTATTTTTCATAGTTATTACATTAGGGTCGGCACAAAATAATTACAAATTATGTTTTTAGGTACCGCAACTTCTGGAGGCCATAACTTTTTAACCATAGCTCTATTTGACTATTATAACCACTTTTTAGAAATGACAAGACCTAAACTATAGTACTTCAATCATGCAAGCTCTAGTTTGCCGGGGGTCAATCACAATCTGAAGCCTCTAATGCCTTCAAAATTGAGCTCAAAGATTCGGTACCCAAAAACCTCAATAGCTTCACCAATACAAATGATATGGAAATGAAACTCAAATGGTAGACTGATATGACTAAGATGAACCTCCACCTATGAAATCAAAACATTCCAAGCTCATATGACTAACTTACTAAAAATAGTAAGTTTCCATAAATAGCAGCTCTGCACAAGATAGCCCTTATTGAAAAGAAACCAAAAATATTTTTTTGGGTGATACAAGATTGCCTCTACACCCAGGATGCTCCTACATCAAACACCTGGGCTAAATTGAGAAGTGAACCTGTCAGGTGTGCAGGGGAAAACCAAGACGGTTAACCTCCTCTCTTGTCAGCCATGATGAATCTTCAATAGGTCATCCTTTCTATTTGACTAAATATTCTTCATATGTCATGTTCCTTGTGCTTCTGCTAACATGACTATCATGTATATCCTCAATCTCCTTGATAGATGAAGTAGTTGCTGGAATAATCCACTGTGATTCTATGAACTCATCTTCAACACCCACTTCATGATACTCTGTCACATCTGAAATGTTAAATACTTGTGAAATATTCAACTCAATAGGAAACTCTACCTCATAGGCATTTCTTGAATCATGCTTCTTCAGTATCTTACATGGCCCAAACTTCTTCATTTTTGACTTGGTTATATGTACCTACTGAAAAATGCTCCTTTCATAAATGAACCATGACTTCATCCCCAACCTAAAATTCCTTATGTTACCTTTTCTCATCTTCCTTAGCCTTATACTGCGCATTCATATTGGTAATGTTCCTTCTCACCTCCTCATGGATGTTCTTCAAATGTTCTATAGAATCCTCAGCCTCAACACTACTTGTCTCTCCTTTTTCTATCTTCCTCAACTTAGATGCATTTATGGGACTACTTCCATATACAATCTGGAATGGTGATTTACTAGTGCTCCTATTGACAAAATTATTGTATGCAAATTTTGGCTGTGGTAAAATCAAATCCCATTCCATTGGCTTATCCCCAACCAAACATCTCTGCAAATTCCCAAAACTCCTATTCACCACCTCTATTTGTCCATCAGTCTATGGATGATGTGATGAGATGAACTTCAAATCTATCTTTAACTTGTTCCATAATGTGTGCCAAAAATATCCAACAAACTTAGTGTCCTGATTTGAAACTATGCTCTTTGGAAAACCATGTAGTCTCAATTCTTTGAAAAAACTATTATGCTATATGAACAACATCATTAGTCTTCTTGCAGGGAATGAAATGTGCCATCTTTGAAAATATGTCAACCACCAGAAAAATTAAATCATGTCCCCACTGAGTCCTTGGTAAACCAAGAATAAAATTCATACTGATATCCTCCCAAGGCTTTTCTGGTATAGGTAATAGCTGATACAACCCTATATTCTTCTTTTCTCCTTTTTCCATTTGACATACTTTGCAACTCTATACAAATTTATTGACATCTTGATGCAACTATGGCCAGTAATAATTCTCACCAACCAAAGCAAGGGTTTTATCTCGACCAAAATGTCTAGCCAATCCTCCACTATATTTCTCCTTGATGAGATTCTCCCACATAGAACTTTGTGGAATGCACAACTGACTCCCACTAAATAACATACCATCCTGGATGATGAAATCCAACCACTTCATTCTATCTAGAGTAACCGTTTATGTACAAGATTTCAGAGCTTCACCGAAATCAAGAATCTTGTGGATATAAACTCTTGAGTTCTTTGAACCCAACCACCTCAATCTGCATCTCTGTCAGCAAAATTTGCCTTCTTCTAAGTGCATATGTAACTCTGTTATAATTTCCACTCCTGTATTTGAAAACAAATGTGTAACTCTACAAAAACTCAACCCATTTCAAATGCCTTTGATTCAACTTTCCTTGACTATTCAAATATTGCAAAGCTTGATGATCAGTATATAAAACAAACTCTTTAGGAAGAATGTAGTGTCTCCACTTCTTCAATGTCCGAACTATAGCATAAAATTCTTGATCATAAACATAATATTTTCTCTTGGCATCATTTAACTTCTCACTGAAATAAGAAACAGGTTTACCTTCTTAGCTCAAAAAAGCTCATATTGCAGTACCACTGGCATCATAATCTACTTGAAACACCTTATTAAAAATTTGGAAGTGCTAAAACTGGTTGTTCTATAACTTTTGTTTTAACAATTTCAAAATCTTATCTGCCCCTATAGTCCACTTAAATTCTTTCCTATCTCCTCTCATTGTTTCAGTCAATGGTCCACAAATAATGCTAAAACTCCTGATAAACTTTCTGTAAAAACTAGCCAAACCATGAAAAGATCTTACCTTAGTAGCACTCCTTGAAGTAGGCCATTCGAGGATAGCCTTCACTTTCTCTGGGTCCATTTTTAGACCTTTTGTTGAAACTACAAATCCCATATATACTAACTCCTTCACAAAACTACATTGCTTCAAATTAGTCAACATTTTCTCTTCTCTCAACTTCTAAAACACCCTACGAATATGCATCATATGCTCCTCCAATGTCTTACTAAAGATCAAAATATCATCTAGGTAAATAATGACAAACTTACCCAGAAATTCTTTCAGAACCTCATTCATGAGCCACATGAAATTTCTTGGTGGATTGGTTAGCCCAAAAGACACAACATTCATTTCCTTCTTTGATCTGAATTTGATGATATCCACTATTTAGATCTATCTTTGATAAATATACGGATTCACTCAAACAGTCCATAATATCATCCATCCATCACAATGGAAACCTATACTTGATTGTGCTCTTGTTGATAGCCCTAGAATTCATACACATCCTCCATTCTTCATTCTTCTTCGGTAATAATACTGCTAGTACAACACAAGGACTCTGACTCTCTCAAATCAACTCCTTCTGCAACAACTCATGCACTTGTCTATTCAACTCTTCACTTTCTAATAGTGTCATTATATGTGCTGACTTATTTGGTAAAATAGCTCCTGGAATCAAGTCCATCTGATGACTGATCTTCCTTATAGGTGGTAATCTATTAGGTACATTATCAGACACAATATCCTAAAAATTATTCAATAGATTTGAAAATTTTACAGGTACATCTTCTACTTCTTCTTTACCAACTTTCAGAATTAAAGAAAAACACATATGCTCATGCCTCATACCATCTAAGATTTTTCTTCTATCAACAAAACTTATTCTTGCATTACCACATACCTTTTCTTTTATGTCCTTCAATGACTTTAGCTTATGTCACACTCCATCCTTTGTCAAGGAATAGGTATCAAAATGACCATCATGTATAACATGCCTGTCAAACTTCCATGGCCTACCCAACAACATATGATACGCATCGATAGGTATAATATCACATAGTAAATCATCATGGTATCCTCCAATCTTGAACTTTACTAGGAATTGTCATCTTGCACCCAAACAATCCAGTATGGATGTGGGTATTTCTAACTCTTGAGCCTTAACTTTGTGACCATCTCTTTTGATACCAAATTTTTAGTGCTTCCACTATCAATAATCACATCACAACACTTGTCTTCACACTTGCACCCGGTATGAAATAAACTCATTCTTTGCTCGGGTTTATTCTCACCTCTCAACAAGACTCTTCTGTTAATTAGCATTTCTTCTCTTTCAACATATTCAGAATGTGATTATTTTGCATCTTCATCCACATGTGTAAATCTAGCCTAGCCTTTACTTCTCCTATCTACCCTTCCTTGGCATTGAGGACATTCAGATTCCCTATGACCTTCTTCTCCATAGTGAAAACATGTTCCATGGAAGCCTCCTCTTCCTGATCCTTGTCCTCTTCCTCTTCCTCTTCCTCTCCGACCTCTATTATTCTGATCATGGAAATGATTGAAATTGTTTCCTCTCTGATTTTGACTACTACTGGCCTCATCCTTCTTTTTTGGATCTTCATTTTAGCCTCCATATGACCATTCACCAGATCTTCCGCCATGACCTCTTCCACTTTGTCTTCTCTCAAATTTCTTGTTCAAATTTTCCTCTACTTTTAAGGAAAACTAGTATGCCTCTTCAATATTGTTCATTCAAACCAAATTAAACTCCTCTTGAATTCTTGGCCTCAACCCATTAAGGTAACATACAAATTTCTCCTTATCAACTTCTTCATGGCTAGTTCTGATGAGGATTCGATAGAATTCCTCCGTATACTCCTGAATAGATCTTCTTGCTTGCTTCAAACCTTGCATTTTCTTTAGTAGATCAAGCTCATAATCAACATGAATGAACAGTCACTTCAATTTATCCACCATTTGATCCCATCTTGTGATTTTCTTCTTTCCTCTTCTATTTTTCTCCAATTGAATATCTTGCCACTAGATCTTTGCATGACCCTTCAGTCTAGCCTTCACAAACTTGGCTTGATCAGGATCCTTGATATCTTCATACTTAAAATATTCTTCTAATTCATTGATCCAATCAATAAATTCCTCTGGGTTAAGATTTCTTGAAAATGTAGGAACCTTAATCTTAGGTCTTTTCCCAAGCTTGGAAATGGCCCTAAAAAGCCTTTCTTCCTCTTGGTTCAAAATTTTGCCTTCTCCTTCCTGATCAAAATTTCCTTCTTCTTCGGCTTAATCCTTGCTTTCATCTTTGATTGTAAGATTCATTCCTCTTTGAATCTCTTCTTGAAATGCTCGCACTTGTCTCTGGAGGGCTCTAACCTCATGTGGCACATGACCACCTCTTCCACCATGTTCCCTTCGTGGAGGTATTTTTGCACTTATCATTGAAACCCTAAACTATGGTCTTTGTGCAAACTGTCTCACAGTTGGTGATCTATCTACACACTTAGGAAATCCTACTTTGATACCACTTGATGAATGATGCTCCCCTTAATACCAAAAACACATAAGAAAAATAGAGAAACAACAATAATTTGTGAGAAGAAAAAATGGGCTTCTTATTATCTCCACAAGTGTGGAATTACAAATTTCAAAATTATAATATGCAAAGCCACATGGGCATTTTCCTTACAATATTTGATAGTACAAGTCTCAAATTATTACCCAGAACTACTACCCCCAAACTTCCCTAGAATACACTATGGGCCTTCCTTATAGAGGCAATTTTCCATAGCCCGAGAAGGTTCCATAAATTTAGCCCTTAAGGCCGATTACCCTTAGAATTATTTTATTTTTCATAGTTATTACATTAGGGTTAGCTCAAAATAATTACAAATTGTGGTTTTAGGTACCCCAACTTACAGAGGCCATAAAGTTTTAACCATAGCTCCGTTTGACTATTATAACCACTTTTTGGAAATGGAAAGACCTGATCTATAGTTCCTGACTTGTGCAAGCTCTAGTCAACCAAGGGTTGATCATAATCCAGAGCCTCTAAGGCCTTCAAAATTGAGCTCAAAGATTTTGTACCCAAAAACCTCTATAACTTCACCAATACAAATGATATGGAAATGAAACTCAAATGGTAGACTGATGACTAAGATGAACCTCCACCTGTGAAATCAGAACATTCCAAGCTTGTATGACCAAATTACTAAAAATAATAAGTTTCCATAAATAGAAGCTCTACACAAGATAGCCCTTATTGAAAAGAAACTAGAAATATTTTTTTGGGTGATGCAAGATTTCCTCTACACCCAAGATGCTCCTGCATCAGTATCTGAGAGGTATGCTTGGGGTTATTCCCCAACCCTCTTTAGAGTAATAGATGCAGGAATGCATCAGTCTAGCATGATCAAAGCACTATACCTATTTGGACTGGAGGCTTGATGCTTCTCCTATGAGGGAGTATATTTACTTGAGATGAGTCATTAAGGACTCTTAGTCATAATTTTTCCACAATATCTTTTGATACTTAGACACATTTGTAGATTGTATTGGAGATGATTGAACTTTAAGAATTGATATATTGACACCTTTGTCATTAATGTCAATGGGGTAGAAATATACTTGAAAATATTAAGAGCAGAGTGAATGGGGGAGATTTGAGTTTGAGAGTGTGCATAGGTAGATGAGGAAGAAATATATTGATGGGAGATTATTATTGATAGGATGGGACTAGATGGTTTTTTCATCTATGTTTCCATCAATGTCAAAGGAGGATATTGTTAACATGAATGATTATGAATGTTGTTAGCAAGGCATATTGGATGTTGATTAGAGATGATTAAGTTCTTATATGTTACATTCATGACAGGGTTTGTCATTGATGTCAACATATATGCTCTCTGGATAGAATTAACACAGTTAGAAACACATAATTATTTCATGATGTTTTATGTTGATGAATTGAGTTATATGAAGATATGTTTGAATTCAGGAATGTGTTATGATGATTTGGTTGTAAGCACATAAAAAAATATGCAGATATGTTCAATTTATGTGAAGTTTACTGAAAACTATTCTCAGTGAGTGTTACTAGGAATTCGTGACAGTTATTTGAGATTTATTATTTCAGAAAGGTTGAAGTTAGTTAAGTGAGGTTGATATGTTGTCTATGACATATTCAAGATGCTTGGATAAACATGGTAGAATCTAATTTTCATTCCATGAAGACTTGTGGATGATGTGAAGCATATTACTTCTTTGTGGGCCGACTACAGATTAATAATCCTATGGAAGTGTTTAGATGTAATGTAACATGTATTGTAAATTCTTATTGATGTCCTATACTATTAATTGTAAATTGAGAATTCCTCTTAGCCTACTCAATAATTATTAGGACTTCGTATAAAGGAAAGGTATCGAAGGGTATCATAAAGATATCATGTGGTCATGAAATGTTGTGAGAGCTTTGAATGCGAAATATTTATGATTAGAGAAGAAGATGATATTGCTGGTTTGTTGAGAGTTCAAAGGAACTATTCAGGAAAAGAGAGTTTCTATTTTAGTCAGTTCACCCTTGGATGTGTTATCCTGAAGATTGTTTAGTGAAGACATTCTTGAAGCAATTTGGACATTGGGTTTAGTTGTCTTCATTTTGTTTCTCAATCAACTCCTCACAAGGTTGGGATCTTTTAGCAGGGATACAAAGTCTCCTAATAGGGACTCATATGTACAAATTGTATGGTAACAGACTTCTAACAAGGTCTATCCTTTCACAAGGAACTTTTATATTAGTACATCATCTTTTGGGCATCATTCCCAGTGAGGTTTTCCCTCCAATCAAGGGTTTCCCTAGTTAACAAATCTGTTGTTATTGTGTATGTTTATTATCTTGTGGTTATTATTGTTATTGATTACAAGCTTAAGATTTGGTAGAGTTTAATTTAAGTTAATTAATCTTACAACTAATTTACCCCCCCTCTCAGTTGTGGTGGTGGACTTTTCTTTCTAACATGTCCTAAATTCACAAGAGAGAACTACTCAATTTGGTGTGGTCAGATGAATCTCTATATTAAAGGTATGGGTGATTAGTATTGGGATCATGTTGTTAATAAGTATACTATTCCTTTAGGAACCCTTAATGTAGATCAATTGAAGGTCAGGAAAGAACATACAGCTACTATGGAAGCTATTGCCAGTACTCTTTTAGATGCTGAGTTTATTGATATCAAAGACTTAGATAATGCTAATGAGATATGGGAGAAGTTGAAGACTGTCTATGGTGGAGATCCACATGTGCAGAAGGAAAAGGTTGATAGTTTGAAAGGAAAGCATGAAGACATGAGGATACAAGAAATTGAGAACATTGAACAATACAATCAGAGAATCAAAGAAGTTGTTTCTACTATCCAAGGTGTTGGTGGTAATCTTCCTATGGAAGATGGGGTTGTTGGACTACAACTGATTTGGAATCTGATTGAAGGATCTGTGATTGCAAGATCACTGAGAAGTTGCTGATTAGATACGTAATATGATTAAATCAGTATTATGTTGTCATTGATGTCAACTAGTTTGACAGCACTTATCTTGTAAGTTACTACACCGAGACATCTGAAGAAAAGTGGAAAATAGATGAAGAATAGAGAATTCTACATGAGGAAAGATGTACATGACATATGAGGATAAGGAACACATTCAGTAACTTATTGTTGAGTCTATGACTTGATGATATTGACTTTATTATGTTGCATTCATCTATAATGGAGTATAGAGCTAAAAGACACAAAGCAGTGCTTTCGGTAAATGAAGCATTTTTAGTATACACCGACGGAGTGTAGTGTATACCGACCACAGTATTAACCAAGCAGTGTTCACTGACACATTCTTTGTTAACCGAGCGGAACAAAATGAATTAAATGATTAGTTTAAGCTGATAGGAATGATGAGCTGGCAAGACTATAACATCGAGGTAACAGATAATGTTTGTTACACAGATCAACGACTGACAAAATTCAAAGAAGATCTAATGGAGAAGATTGAAACATGTTATTGACACAAGTACCGATAAAGTTTTAAGTGGCAAAATCTATGAATGTGATTAAAGAGTAAAATCTGATGGTGGAGAAGAAAATGATCTACTCGTCTATATAAGAGAACAAAATTTCTTTAGTAAGATGCCAAGAAGAAGAAGCTGCAAGAATTTTGCGTGAACAAGCTTTCATGCATTCTGATCATATTGGTTAGTGAGAACCAAGCTGCAAAACTTTTATCGAGCTTCAGAGAGCTATTACGGATGGATAGTAAGTTGATATAGTATTGAAACTGAAGTGAAATATTGATTAGAAGGATTTGTATGGACTAAATATTGATCTGTAATTTGCAATTGAAGTTGTATTAAGGCAGGTCATTTTACTGTTACATATTTAACCATTGTATATAGTTCAAATCTCTTAACCAAGTGGACTCTGAAAGTCTTATGATGTATCATGTTGGAAATATAGATGGAGTAACTGAGAGGGGGGGTGAATCAGTTAACCACAAAAATATTACCACAGATCATTTAGATGTCTTATTAAATCATTTACTGATGTTACTCGGCAAACATACAAAGAAATGTTGTAACTCGATTATTGCAGTGAGTATTAATTATAACTGTTCTTAATTGTTCATCAGTGATTAACATGCATAAAGAAAATAACATGAACACAAGAGACACCAAATTTAACATGGAAACCCAATATGGGAAAAACCACCAATGTAACTAGTTACTATTTTTCACTCTTTTGAAGTGATGCCATGTTAGGAGCCAACCCGGTAAAAGGTTACAAAACACACTGTTAGGTGTGACCTTGTTAGAGGATTTAATCACCCTGTTAGGAGTGGCCTTGTAAGAGGTCTTAGAACAATTCAATAGAACTATCACCTTGTTATCGGATTTACAAAATGGCTTTTAAACCAACTCGGTTAAGAGATTTTGAAATCACTGCTACAATGGTAAGAAAGTAACAATGAAATGACTTGAATAATGATGCAACTGAATTGCTGATTACAAATCTTAGTTCTGCTTCACTAGATCCTTCCTAATCAAATATATCTCTGCTACTCCTCAAGGATATCTAACCATCCTTCAAAATTTGCTCACACTTTCCTTCAAAATGATTTGCATGTTCGCTCATCCACACACTCTTCTTCTTTCAGACTTGTCCACACTTTCACTCTTTTCACTTGTACACAGTGAATTCACAACTTGATCTTCTATATATACCATTCAGATTGTCCATTCACATTGTCAAGTTGGCACTAATAATCATTACCAACATTACTAATCATTACCACAGTCGGCTTGAATAAATAAACTTTATTCCTCAAATTAACAAAATTCTTTATTGGGCCGACCTTGCTCAGTAAACACTGATCTGAAAAGAATTCCTTTGGTGACCGAGTGAACTTGATTACCACTATGAATTCTACAACATCCTTTGGAGACTAAGAGATCTCGGTTAAACATAGAAAATTGCCTTGCTGACCGACTGAGCTCGGTAAACACTGAGAATCACTTAGCTGACCGACTAAGCTTGGTAACCACTAGGAACTGCTTTGCTGACCGACTAAGCAAGATAATTGATATGATATTTGTGTGATATCAAAGACAACACACAATTAATCCAACAATCTCCTTCAGACAATTGTATCCAACAATCTCCCTCTTTGGCATTAATGGCAACACAACATGTCATAGCACAATGAAATTTCACAGAAAACATAGAGTAAGGAACATATCCTTAGCTTCATTTTGATTCTCATCTATGAGAACTCCCTCTGTCAGCAAACTTCTCAAATTCTCCAAGAAAACTCTCCCACTTAGAAATCTTAAGAAATTTCTTGAAATATGACAGCAAACTCTCCCTCTTTGACAACACATGCCAAAGACAACACATACCAAGTGAATAGCAATGTACCTTGAGTACTGATTCATATGCAATGATTCCTTGACTAAGCTGCATCAACTGACTAATCTTCAATATGCTCTAGTTTATGCATCACTAAAACTTTATTTAGTGAGCCTCAGATAGGGGAATGACCCCTAACTTACCTCTTAGATACAAGAATGCATCCTTAGGTAGTGGCTTGGTGAATATATCTACAATCTATTCTTTTGTATGAATATATTCCAATCTGATTTCCTTGTCCTACACCAATTCTCTGACAAAGTGATATTTTATAGCAATGTGCTTGGTTTTGGAATGCATTACTAGATTCTTTGAAATATTTATTGCACTTGTATTATCACAAAACATAACAACTCGTTCTTTGATCTCAACCTTCATGCCTTCCAATAACTATTTAAACCAAACAATATTAGAGCAATTTACTGCTGCAGCAACATATTCTGCTTTTGCTGTGGATTGGGATGTGCAATTTTTCTTTTTACTAGTCCAAGATACCAACCTCTTGCCAAGAAAGAATGCTCCACCACTTGTACTCTTTCTGTCATCAATGTTTCCTACCCAATAAACATCAGTAAACACTTTTAAGTCCAGATTGCCTCCAAATTTATACCACAAGCCATAATCTTCAGTTCCTTTCAAGTATCTCAAGATTCTTTTGATTGCCATCATATGATTTTCTCTGGGTTTTGCTAAGAATCTTGCTACTATACCAACTGCTAAGGCAATATCAGGCCTTGTATGAACTACATACTGTAATTTTCTAATCATTGATCTATATAAGGTCTGATCTACTTCTTTTGAATCATCATCTTTGGTAAGCTTCAGTCCAATACACATGGGGGTACCAACTGGTTTTGCATCTTCCATACCAAACTTCTTAAGTATTTCCTTGATGTATTTAGACTGAGTAATGTAGATACCGTTCTTGCTCTGCTGAATTTGAAGACCAACAAAGAACTTTATAGACATTTCAAACTCTTTGTTCATTCGCTCTAAAAATTCTTTGCACTAATCATCATTACCTGTAAACACAGTATCATCCACAAATATTTATGCCAAAACAATTCTTTTATCTGGTCCTTCCTTGATGTACAAACTAATGTTATCATTAGCTCTTTTGAAACCAATCTGAATAAGATAGTTATGTAATCTTTCATACCATGCTCTAGGGGCTTGTTTTAGACCATACAATGCTTTGTGTAACTTGTAGACCATATTCCTTTTGTCTGGATCAATAAGACCTTCAGGTTGCTCAATTTAGACTTCTTCATCAAGAATACCATTGAGAAATGCATATTTTACATCCATCTGATATACCTTAAATCCTTTATGTGTTACATATGCAAGTAGAGTTCTTACACCTTCTAATCTTGCAACAGTAGCAAAAGTCTCACCATAATCTATTCCTTCTTCTTGAGAATATCCTTTACATACCAATCTAGCTTTGTTTCTTGATACTTGACCATCTTCATTCAACTTATTCCAGAATACCCATTTTGTTTCAATTACATTTTTATCTTTAGGCCTAGGTACAAGAGTCCATGTTTTGTTCTTCTCTATTTGTTCTATTTCTTCATTCATAGCCTCAATCTAACTTTCATTTTCCAATGCATCTTTGACATTTCTAGGTTCAAAATCAGCAAGTAAACATGTACCTTTTAGTTTACTTCTTGTCATAGTACCTTCTGATTTGTTTCCAATAATCTGATCTGGTGTATGATGCCTCTTGACATACTTGGCCAATACAGGTTCCTTGCCTCTTGAATGAGTTACATTGTCATCTTCTTGAATTTCATCTTTAGGTTTTGGTTGCTCAAGCTCAGTAGATATTGGCTTGGTAGCTTCAGACTGAGACTCGAGTCCTTGTGACTCGGTTTGAACTTCTTCTTGTGACTCGGTTACTATACTGGGCTCAGTAGATGCAGTCTCCTTATTGATAGATGTGTCTGGTAATGTATCAAGTTCAATGTAAACAAATCTCCTATAATCCTCTGGTTCCTTTTTTCTTTCTTCTTCAGTCTTTTCTACAAACTCATCAACTTTCACATGTGCACTTTCTATAATTTTGTGAGTAGACAAATTCAAACATCTATATGCCTTACTCTTGCAAGAATATCCCAAAAATATTCCTTCATCACTTTTCACATCAAATTTTCCTTTTCTAGATTCTTTTAAGATGTAACACTTACTACCAAATACTTTTAGGTAACTTACATTGGGTTTATAGCCATACCATAACTCATAAGGAGTTTTGAATGTTTCTTTCTTCAACTGTACTCGGTTTAAGGTATGAACTGCAGTGTTGATAGCTTCCTTACAGTATTTCATAGGAATGTTCTTTTCAATCATTAGAGTCCTTGCACAATCCATGATAGATCTATTCCTCCTTTCAGCTATTCCATTCTGCTCAGGAGTTCTTGGGGCTGATACCTATCTTTTGATTCCTCTTTCAATGCAAAAATTATTGAATTCATGGGAGATGAATTCACCACCTCTGTCTGATCTCAAGCACTTCATTCTTTTCCCTGTTTCCTTTTCTACTCTTGCTAAATACCATTTGAATTTCTCAAATGCTTCTAACTTTTCTCTTAGATACATAATAGTCATCATTCTAGAGTAGTCATCAACAAAGAGAATAAAGAATTTTTCTCTAGTATAGCTCTCAATTCCAATAGGTCCACACAAATCAGTATGCACAATTTCCAAAGTATCTTCAGACTGATAGTTTTTACTTTTAAAGCTAGTCTTTCTCATTTTACCAATCTAAAGATTCTTGCATAGACCAACATCAGGTTTCTTCAAAGTAGGAATGCCTCTTACTTTCTTGAATTTTTTCATTTTCACCATGTTATCAAAATTTACATGACATAACTTTTTGTGCCATAACCAAATTTCTTCAATTTGAGAAATAAAACATGAGCATTCACCAAGATCAAGATAAAACAAGTTACCTTTGGTTTGTTTGCCTGATCCAATCAGTTTTCCCTTGTCATCCAATGGTCTTGCTTTGCCATGCATGAATTCAACCTTGAATCCAATGTTGATTAGTTGTGCTACACTTAGAGATTATGCTTTAGTCCTTCAACCCAATATGCATTATCACATATAAGTTCTTTGGTTAATGAGATTCATCCTCTTCCTTTTATGCAACAAGGTTCATTGTTTCCAAACCTTACATTACCACCATCATAGTCTTCAAGGTGTTCAAACTTTGTTCTGTCACCACTCATATGATGTGAACATCCACTGTCTATGATCCATGTATCATTTTTGCTTACATGAGAGATAAGTGCCATCTTATCTTCATCATCATCAGATTCATCTTTTACAGCAATGTAGACAATTTCATCTTCACTATTATCAAAATCCTTAGCCATAAAACATGTTTTCTTACCTTTATCCTTGAATGATTTGAAATACTTCTTGCCATTGTACTTGTGACCTTTCTTCTCATCCTTGCTTTTCTTTTTTGGGCACCTAGCTGCAATATGACCAATTTCTTCACATGAAAAATAGATTAAGGGAGTTTTACCTTTGTATTTACCTCTGCCTCTAGAATATTTCTTTGCAAGTAATGCTTCAATAACTTCAAGATCACTATCAAAACTTTCCTCTGATTCTTCTTCACTCTCTGACTAGATGTCCTTTATTTTCTTGCCTTTTTTAAGTGAAAGTTTGGCCTCAAATGCTGATTCAATATTTTTGGAAGTTGGAACATAGTTGTCATAGTTATCCAACTCAAAGGTTGTCAATCTTCCCACTAAGGCATCCAAAGTTATATTGTGATTTTCTTCACATCTTCTTTCTTGAATAGCAGATACTCTTATTGCATAGATAGGGAGTAATGTTTTGAGAACCTTACTTATAATAGTTTCATCCTCAATTGTTCCTCCAGAAGCTCTGATTGCACTAACACTTGCCTTGATCCTTTCAACATATTTTGCAATGTTTTCATCTTCTCTCATTTTCATTTGATCAAACTGTCCCCTTAGGCTTTCTGCTTTGGCTCTCTTCACATTGTCATCACCACCATAAATTTTCTTCAGCTTGTTCCACATTGCATAAGCAGTTGTGCAATCTTTGATCTCATCAAATTCTTCATAGCTGAGAGCTGATGCAATGTCTATCATCATGGTGTTATGGTTCTTTTTCTCTGCAATGTCTTCAATAGATAATGTGCCAGTAGGAGCTGTATATTCTCCATTAAGATATTTGCATCCCAAATCACCAATGGAAGCTAGATGAAGTCTCATGAGACCTTGCCATGTTAAAAAGTTATCTCTGTTAAGCCTTGGAATTTCTCTCTTGTAAGACATCCTGATCTTTAGCTTAGGTCCTTGAAACCCTTCCTGTAAGCACCAAAAGATCTGATACCAATTGTTGGAAATATAAATGGAGTAACTAAGAGGGGGGGTGAATCAGTTAACCACAAAAATATTACCACATATCCTTTAGATGTCTTATTAAATCATTTACTATTGTTACTCGGCAAACATACAGAGAAATGTTGAAACTCAGTTATTGCAATGAGTATTAATTTTAACTGTTCTTAAGTATTCATCAGTGATTAACATGCATAAAGAAAATAACATGAACATAAGAGACACCAGATTTAACGTGGAAACCCAATATGGGAAAAACCACCAATGTAACTAGTTACTATTTTTCACTCTTCTGAAGTGATGCCCTGTTAGGAGCCAACCCGGTAAAAGGTTACAAAACACACTATTAGGTGTGACCTTGTTGGAGGATTTAATCACCTTGTTAGGAGTGGCCTTGTAAGAGGTCTTAGAATAATTCAATAGAACTGTCACCTTGTTAGAGGATTTAAAAAATGGTTGTTAAACCAACTCGGTTAAGAGATTTTGAAATCACTACTACAATGGTAAGAAAGTAATAATGAAATGACCCGAATAATGATGCAACTGAATTGCTGATTACAGATCTTAGTTCTGCTTCACTAGATCCTTCCTAATCAAATATATCTCTACTACTCCTCAAGGATATCTAACCATCCTTCAAAATTTGCTCACACTTTCCTTCAAAATGATTTGCATGTTCGCTCATCCACACACTCTTCTTCTTTCACACTTGTCCACACTTTCACTCTTTTCACTTGCACATAGTGAATTCACAACTTGACCTTCTATATATACCATTCAGATTGTCCATTCACATTATCAAGTTGGCACTAATAATCATTACCAACATTACTAATCATTACCATAGTTGGCTTGAATAAACAAACTTTATTCCTCAAATTAACAAAATTCTTTACTAGGCTGACCTTGCTCAGTAAACACTGATCTGAAAAGAATTCCTTTGGTGATTGAGTGAACTCAGTTACCAATGTGAATTCTACAACATCCTTTGGAGACTGAGAGATCTCGGTAAACATAGAAAACTGCCTTGCTGACCAACTAAGCTCGGTAAACACTAAGAATCGCTTAGCTGACCGACTAAGCTCGGTAACCACTAGGAACTGCTTTGCTGACCGACTAAGCAAGATAATTGATATGACATTTGTGTGATATCAAAGACAACACACAATTAATCAAACAATCTCCTTCAGATAATTGTATCCAACAATCTCCTTCAGACAATTGTATCCAACAGTATCATTCATAGAATGAACATTGTTATCCTGTCAACCCATAGTGAATGTTGGTTGGCTGATAACTTCTAGTCTAAAATCCTCTAACAAGGTCACACCTGATAGTGTGTTTGTAACTTTTAATAGGTTTGGGTCTTAACCGACCTCACTTTAGAAGAGTGAACAATTTTGGGTTGCCGGTCCCAGGTGGTTTTTCCCTTTACAGGGTTTCCATGTTAAATCTTTCATGTTATGTGTTGATTATGATGTTTTTTTGTTATCATACTTTCCATGTTACATGGTAGATTTGATCAGTAAATAGTTTAGTATTAGACTAGTAATCAGTAAAAGCATAGACACTAAGAGTTATTATTGCTTACCGATGAGCAGAAAGTGAAGAAATTGTTTTGAATTATACATTTTAAATTTGGACACTGGATAACTGATTCACCCCCCTCTCAATTATTCTAACAATTGGTATTAGAGCAGTGTTGCTTGGAACAGAGTTTTAAGGACTTAAGCATAAAGGTCTCAAGATGTATAAGAGGGAAGTACCGAAATTGAATAAAGAGAACTTCATAGTATGACAAAGCAGAATGAAGCTGCACATATCTGGAATTGGAAACTCAGCACTAGAACTGATGGAGAATGGCTACATGCAACCACCCACTAGTCCCCTAACTATTGATCAACTGAAGGATAAGCATGAACACAATGTTACTATGATGGAACTTGCTGCTGCCTATATCGATGCTAAATTTGAAGATATCAAGACATGCACAACTGCCAAAGGAATGTGGGATAAGTTAGCACAAATCTATAGTGGAGATCTAAGTGTCAAAAGAGCTCGAGTTGAAAGTCTAAGAGGTAGATTTGATGATATGAGAATGAAAGAAGGTGAAAATATTATCCAATATTCAAATAGATTCAAAGAGGTGGTACATGCTATTAGAGCATCTGATGGAGTAATTGATGATGAAATAGTGATAAGAAAGATTCTCAGAACTTTGCTACTAGTTTATGCAATCAGGATTTCTGCAATTCATGAAACAAGAGCTACATCCAACCTTACTCTTGACACTCTGATTGGTAAACTAAAAACCTTTGAATTAAACAACTTTGATAACAATGTTGTTCCTTCTGTTGAATCCACTTTCATGTCTTCTCTGAAGATTGGAAAGTCTAGCAGGAATGGTAAGAATTTTGATAGTGATGACAATATCAATGATGAACTTGAAGAACTTGAAGCACTTATGGCCAGAAGATTGCCCAAAGGAAAAGGAAGGTATAGAGGCAAGCTACCTTTAGCATGCTTTAACTGTAAATAAGTCAGTCACATTGCTGCTAGATGTCCTCAGAAGAAAGATGATGATAGATCTAAAGACTGATCTGATGAAAGCTATGGAAGAAGAGTCAATAGAGGTTACCGACACAACAACAGAGACAACCGAGATGAAAAAGGCAAAAAGGTATGTTACATAGCTAAAGATATTGAAACTGAATCTGATTTTGATGATGATATAGAAGTTGTATTTGTTGCTATGAAAGATGACTCAGAAGAGGAAGAGAAACATGAAGAGACAACACTGATCTCTAAAGTAAGCAGAAATGATACATGGATCATAGATAGTGGCTGCACACATCATATGACTAGAGATGTAGAGAAGTTTAATCATCTTGTTGAATATAATGGAGGATCTATGAGAATGGGAAATGATGCACCTTGTATGGTAAGAGGTAAAGGCTCACTGATGATCAATGATAGATTACAATGTGAAAATGCATATTGGGTAGATGGACTGAACTATAATCTGATAAGTGTGGCATAGTTGAATAATTCAGGCCACCGACTGGCTTTTGAGAGCAAAAAGGTGAAGATTTATGATGATGGAGGAAGACTTGTCGAAACTGGTACACAATCCAGAGGTAATCTATTCTATCTTGATATGGATCAATCTTCTTGTTTGCTAATAAAGGATGAAGATGCTTGGTTGTGGCATCGAAGGTTATGCCATGTGAACTTTGACAACATGATCAAGATTAGTAGAAAGAAAAGAGTTAGAGGATTGCCTAACTTGACAAAACCTGATCATGCAATGTGCCATGAATTTCAAAAAGGTAAGATGACTAAGTCTAGTTTTAAAAGCAAAGACTACTCAACAAAGAAGATACTTGATTTGGTTCACACCAACCTATGTCATCCTATGAGAACTCAGAGTTGTTCTAGTGATAAATATTTTATTCTTTTTGTTGATGATTATACTAGACTGATGACTATTATGTTCTTGAAAGAGAAATTTGAAGCTTTCAAAATGTTTAAATGGTATAAAGCTAAGGTAGAGAAAGAAATTGGAAAAGAAATAAATTGTTTAAGATCTGATAAAGGAGGTGAATTTATCTTTGATGAATTTACTAACTTTTTCAATGAGCATGGAATCAAGAGGTAGGTATCTGCACTGAGGACACCTCAGCAAAATGGCATTGCTTAAAGAAGGAATGGGTCTATAATTGATTGTGCTAGAACACTGATGATACAGAAGAATGTTGCTCATACATATTGGAGGGAAGCTATCAGCACAGCTGTATATGTTCTTAACTAAGTACAACTAAAGAAGGACTCAAACTGAACACCTTATGAACTATGCTTTGGACACAAACCTACTGTAAGTTATTTCAAAATTTTTGGAAGTAAATGCTTTATCTTGAAAGATGAGAGAAATGGAAAATTTGACTCTAAAGGAGATGAAGGAATATTTCTGGGATATTCTACTACAAGTAAAGCATACAAATGTTTGAATAAGGCTACAAATAAGATTGTTGAAAGTACTAATGTTCATGTTGATGAATTTGATGATAAGTACACTAAGGAAAGTACAAAGGAATCAAAATACTATGGTAGATTCACTTACATTGAATATCTAGAGTGTTTACAGACACCGCAGATAGTGTCAACCAGTCAGTAGGGAATCAATGCAGTACAACAGGCACCACAAACTAGTGAACATGAAGAAGCTACCGAGCAAGAAAATGACCTTGAGCAGGATGAACAAGAAAGGAGAAATCAAGCCTTGGCTAGTTTTGTCAGAAGACATCATCCTAAAATACAAATCATTGGAGATAGACATGCTGGAATGCAAACCAAAAGCAAAACAAGACAAGGTACATGTTTAATTTGTGAATTTGAACCTAAGACTATGAAAGTTGCATTAGAGAATGAAGAATGGGTTAATGCAATGAAGGAGGAAATAGAAAAAATAAAAAAGAACAAAACCTGGTCCTTAGTACCCCGACCAAAAGATAAGAATGTTATCAGTACCAAGTGGATATACAGGAATAAATTGAATGAAAATGGTGAAGTCACAAGAAATAAAGCTAGATTAGTATGCAAGGGATATGCACAGGAAGAAGGCATTGATTATGGTGAGACATTTGCACCTGTTGCTAGATTAGAAGGAGTTAGAATGCTACTTGCATATGTTGCACATAAGAAATTCAAATTCTATCAAATAGATGTGAAATCAGCATTTTTAAATGGTATACTTGAAGAAGAAGTCTACATTGAACAACCTAAAGGATTTGTTGATCTTGACATCAAAGACATGGTATGTAGATTACATAAAACTTTATATGGACTAAAGCAAGCACCAAGAGCATGGTATGAAAGACTGCATACTTACTTGTTAAGTATTGGATTTGTTAGAACAAGTGAAAACAACAATCTATCTATGAAAGGTGATACTGATGATACTATTATAATTACTGAAATTTTTGTTGATGACATTATCTTTGGAGGCTCAGATCTTATCTACAAGGCATTTGCTGATGAAATGCAAAAGGAATTTGAAATGTCAATGTTCAGAGAAATTAAGTTCTTTCTTGGACTTCAAGTGACTCAGCAGAGTGATGGGATATTCATCACACAATCTAAATACATAAAGGAAGTACTGAAGACATTTGGCATGGAAGATGCTAAACCTGTAGGAACACTGATGACTATTGGATGCAAATTGACAAAGGAGGATGAAACTACCAAGGTAAACCAGACATTGTACCGATCCATGATTGGTAAGTTAATGTACATAGTTCACAGTAGGCCAGATATAGCACATGTTGTAGGAATTGTTGCAAGATTTTCTGCTAATCCTAGAGAATCACACATGATACCTACAAAAAGGATCTTAAGATATTTGAAGAAAACAAAGAATTATGGATTATGGTATCCTAAGGAAGGAATGTTTGAACTGAAAGTTTACACCGATGTTGATTGGGCTAGAAATGTGGATGATCAAAAAAGCACCATCGGAGGAGCATTTTTCTTTGGTGAAAGACTTGTAACCTAGACAAGTAAAAAGCAAGCTTGTATTTCTCAGTCTACAGCTGAAGCAGAGTATGTTGCTACTGCTACTAACTGTTCAAACATTGCATATATCAAACAAGTGTTGGAAGGAATGAATGAGGTAATCACTAACCCAGTGATTATATATTGTGACAACACTAGTGCAATTAATATTTCAAATAATCCTGTGATGCACTCTAAGACAAAGCATATATCTATTAAGTATCATTACTTGAGAGAGCAAGTGCAAGAGAAGCAAGTTAAGTTATAATTTGTTGCATCCAAAGAACAACTTGCAAATATTGTTACAAAACCCCTACCGAAGGACACATTTGAATACTTGAGGACTAGACTTGGGGTCTGTCCCCTGTCTATCGGTCACTAAGGTGATCTGGATGTTGCATTACCCAATTATTATTAGATGATCATTCATGTTGATGCAACATAGCTCACACTTTGAATCTTGTTCAAGGTTGTGATTAAAGTTGAGAACTTGAACCGATGAGATATCAGTATACAGAGATATAGAGGAAGTACTGAACACCACAAAGAGTTACTTGGCTTCTACAGAGCTGATTGTTTATTTGTTTCTTTGGTGTTGTTTTCAAAGGGAGAGATAAACAATATGAAATGAAAAAGGGAGAGATAAACTGAAAAGGGGAGAGATTAAAACCACATGTGAAAAGGAACAAGCACCGACAACAATTATCTAAGGGAGAGACAATTTGAATGAGATAGAGTAATAAAGATCTGTTACAGAGAACTGAAGCAGGAACAGGAGAACTGAAAAGATCACAACTACAGAAAGGTAAAGTTGTATTACTTAATGTTGGCTCAGTAACATAGTGATTAAACATATTAAGTCTATTCAACTTACAGCATTTGTTTACAAAGTTGTAGAATGTATGTTTGTTATGTGTATGGTACATTTCATATTATTTGAGTTGTCATCAATGCCAAAGGGAGAGATTGTTGGACTACAACTGATTTGGAATCTGATTGAAGGATCTGTGATTGCAAGATCACTGAGAAGTTGCTGATTAGATATGTAATATGATTAAATTAGTATTATGTTGTCATTGATGTCAACTAGTTTGACAACACTTATCTTGTAAGTTACTACACCGAGACATCTGAAGAAAAGTGGAAATTAGATGAAGAACAGAGAATTCTACATGAGGAAAGATGTACATGATAGATGAGGATAAGGAACACATTGAATAACTTATTTTTGAGTCTATGACTTGATGATATTGACTTTATTATGTTGCATTCATCTATAATGGAGTATAGAGCTAAAAGACACAAAGCAGTGCTTTCGGTAAATAAAGCATTTTTAGTATACACTGACAAAGTGTAGTGTATACCAACCACAGTATTAACCAAGCAGTGTTCGCCGACGCATTCTTTGTTAACTGAGTGGAATAGAATGAATTAAATGATTAGTTTAAGCCGATAGGAATGATGAGCTGGCAAGAGTATAACATCGAGGTAATAGATAATGTTTGTTACGCAGATCAACGACTGACAAAATTCAAAGATCTAACGGAGAAGATTGAAACATGTTATTGACACAAGTACCGAGAAAGTTTTAAGCGGCAAAATCTATGAATGTGATTAAGCGGTAAAATCTGATGGTGGAGAAGAAAATGATCTACTCGTCTATATAAGAGAACAAAATTTCTTTAGTAAGATGCCGAGAAGAAGAAGAAGCTGCAAGAATTTCGCGTGAACAAGCTTTCATGTATTTTGATCATATTGGTTAGTGAGAACCGAGCTGCAAAACATTTATCGAGCTTCAGAGAGCTATTATCAATGGACAGTAAGTTGATATAGTATTGAAACTGAAGTGAAATATTGATCAAAAGGATTTGTATGGACTAAATATTGTTCTGTAATCTGCAATTGAAGTTGTATTAAGGTAGGTCATTTTACTGTTACATATTTAACCATTGTATATAGTTCAAATCTTTTAACCAAGTGGACTTTGAAAATCTTATGATGTATCATTCATAGAATGAACATTGTTATCCTGTCAACCTATAGTGAATGCTGGTTGGACGATAACTTCTAGTCTAAAATCCTCTAACAAGGTCACAGCTGACAGTGTGTTTGTAACCTTTAACAAAGTTGGGTCTTAACTAACCTCACTTCAGAAGAGTGAACAATTTTGGGTTGCTAGTCCTAGGTGGTTTTTCCCTTTATAAGGTTTCCATGTTAAATCTTTCATGTTATGTGTTGATTGTGATGTTTGTTTGTTATCATACTTTCCATGTTACATGGTAGATTTGATCGGTAAACAATTTAGTATTAGACTGGTAATCGGTAAAAGCACAGATAGTGAGAGTTATTATTGCTTATCGACGAGCAGAAAGTGAAGAAATTGTTTTGAATTATATATTTTGAATTGGGACACTGGATAACTGATTCACCCCCCTCTCAGTTATTCTAACAGAGGTAAGAAAAGTGTTGAGAACTTTATTTTCTCAGTATGCTATTAGGTTTTTATCTATACAAGAGTTCAGATCTATAGGAACTTTTACTATTACTCTTAATACATTAATAGGGAAATTAATTGCATTTGAGTTAAAAAATTATGATAATAATATGCCAAAAGTTGAAGCTTCTTTCAAGTAATCATTGAATCTTGCACCATCTAGGAAAGGAAGGGAGATATCTAACAATTCTTCAACATGTCTCACTTATAATGATTATGAATACATCTTGTCCAAAGAAAGAGAACAAGAGGAATTGGAAGATTTCTTTGCTAAAAGGCTATGTAGAGGGAAAGGTAAATATAAGGGTAAGTTACCTTTGAAGTGATTTTCATGCAATAAGATTGGACATATTTCCTCTAGATGTGTTGATAATGAAAGGAAGGAGAAGCCAAGAAGATTCAAGGATAAGAACAAGAAAGTATGCTACCTAGCTAAGGAAGGTGTTACCAATGAGGAATATGATGGAAGAGATGAAGAATAAATTTTGTTTATTGTAGTAAAGGAAGAACCCTTATAAGAAGGATAGAAAGCTTTAGTTTCTAACATGAATCACAGTGTTGACTAGAATGTTGAAAGTGGGTCCACTCATCATATAAATTATGATAGAAGAAAATTCATCAAGATGGAAGAGTGTGATGGTGGCTTGGTAAAATTTGGGAATGATGCTCCTTGTTTGGTAAAGGTAAATGATCTATTTCTTTGAATGATAAAACAAATTTTAATGATGTTTACTAGATTGATGGTTTGAAATATAACTTGTTAAGTGTTTCTCAGTTTAATGACAAATGATATAGATTGGATTTCAATGGAGGTATATGTAGGATTATTGGGAAATCAGGAGAATTGATTGCTATCGATGAACAAACTAAAGGTAACTTATTCCATATGAATTATACTATTAAAATTTGTTTGATTGCTAAAGTAAAAGATTGTTGGTTATGGAATAAGAGTTTTTCTCACGTAAAATTTGATAAATTGGTCAAAGTAAGTAACATTAATATAGTGAGAGGTTTTCCTAACCCAGTGAAACCAAACAATGTAATGTGTAAAGAATGTCATCTTGGGAAGTTAACTAGTTCTAGTTTCACTAGTAAAAATTATTCTTCATAATGTATTTTAGATCTATTTCAATATCAATTTGTGTAGCCTAATGAGAACTCAAAGTTACTATGGTGATAGATATTTCATGTTTCTTGTTGATGATTATTCTAGAATGATTTTGGCTATATTTTTAAAGGACAAATCTAAATCTTTTCACATGTTTAAGATATACAAAGCGAGAGAGGAGAAGGAGACCAGTAAGACCCTCAAATGCCTTTAGATCTAACATAGGAGGTCAGTTTACTTCACATGAATTTAATGCATATTTTGAAGAATAGGGAGTTCAAAGGTAGATGTCTACTCCTAGAAAACCTAAACAAAATGGTATTTCTAAAAAAATAAACATGTCTATCATTGATTGTGCTATTAAATTAATTGTTCAAAAGGGTGTTGCGTAGATATTTTGGAGAGAAGTGGCAAGCACTATGATTTACACATTGATAGAGTTCAATTGAAGAAAGGTATAAATAAAACTCCATATGAGTTGTGGCATGGTCAATCACCTTGTGTAAGTTATTTCAATTTTTTTGGAAGCAGATGCTACATAAAGGGAGATGAAAATATAGGTAATTTTGACCCAAGAAGTGATGTGGGGATATTCTTAGGATATTGCACAAAGAGAAAAGCCTATAAATTATTGAATATGAGAACAAATAAGATAGTGGAAATTTCTAGTGTAAGAGTAAATGATTTTTTGAGAAAAATGATGAATCCAACAAGAAGGAATCATAAGAATATCATGGATTTGTATATGTCCAACTGATGGAGCAGAACACTACTGCAAATTTTAATAAAGAGACAAGTCATTAAACAAGAACCGATACAAGTGGTTGAAGAAACTTGTAGAACCAAACTAACACTGCCAAGGTATGCAAAGTTGAATCATTCCCCTAATCAAATTATTGGTGACAAAAATGAAGGTGTGTTAACAAGAAGGAAGGGGAGAGAAGGTACCTATTTTCTATCTGAATTTGAGCCAAAAATAGTGAAAGATGCATTGAAAGATGAAGATTGGGTGAAAGCTCTGGAAGAAGAATTGGAGAATATTGAGAAGAAAAAAATGTGTACATTAGTTCCTAGACCGGTGGACAAGAATGTGATTGGTACTAAGTGTATTTTTAGAAACAAGATGAATGAGACAAGTGAAGTGGTAAGGAACAAAGAAAGATTTGTGTGCAAAGGATATGTGCAAGAGGAAGGCCTAGACTATGGTGAACCATTTTCACCTATGGCCAGATTTGAAGATGTAAGGATATTTCTTTCATATGCTTGTTATAAAATATTTAAGGTATATCAAATGGATGTTAAGTCATCTTTTCTTAATGGTGTTTTGGAAGAAGAGGTATACATTGAACAACCTAAAGTATTTTCTAATTCAGAAGGTAAGAACACAGTTGTAAATTACAAAAAGCTTTGTATGGGTTGAAATAAGCACCCAGGGCATGATATGATAAATTTTACTCATATCTAATTCTTATTGGTTTCATGAAGACAAGTGATAACAATAATGTGTATTTGAAGACAAAGAAAGATGACAGGTTGTTAATCACAGAAATATTTGTAGTTGATATCATTTTTGGTGGCAATGAAGGGATGAGAAAATCATTTGCATATGTGATGAGGAAAGAATTCAAGATGTCTATGATTGGTGAGACTAAATTATTCATTGGATTACACATTCAATAGATTAAAGATGGTATCTACATAAGCTAGTCCAAATATGTAAGGGAAATACTAAAGAATTTTGGGTTAGAAGACTCAAAACTAGTTGGTATCCCTATGGTAACCAACTAAAAATTGTCAAAGGAAGATGATTATAAAGAGGTGGATGAGACACTTTATAGGTCCATCATTGGCAAGCTACAGTATGTGGTGAAAAACTAACCAAACATTGAATAGGAAGTTGGATTAGTGGCCATATTTTCTTCTAATGCTAAGCAATCTCATTTGTTTGCAATAAAGAGGATCTTCAAATATAGTAAGGGGACTAAAGACTATGGTCTCTGGTATGGACATAAAGGTGATTTCTCTTTGAATGTATTTATTGATGCTGATTGGGCAGGTAATGTTGATGATTAGAACAACACAAGTGGAGGTGCATTATTTCTTGGAAATAGGATTTTATCTTGGATAAGAAAGAAGAAGAGTTGTATATCTCAATGAACAACTGAAGTTGAGCATGTTGTCATTGCAATTAATTATACATGAGTATTATGGATCAAACATATTCTAGAAGGAATTTAGGAGATGGTAAATGAACCGGTGGTATCTATTGTGACAATACAAGTGCTATTAATAATTCAAAGAACCCAGTGATGCACTCTAAGACTAAGCATATAAATATCAAATATAATTTTCTTAGAGAATAGGTAAATGAAAAGGAAGTGAGGTTGGAGTATGTTTCCAAGTAAGGAGCAGGTTGCTCATATTTTCACTAAACCATTGCCTAAGGATACATTTGATTATCTAAGAGGTAGGTTAGGGGTCATTCCCCTATCTAATTTAAATTAAAAGAAGATGCAATTGCATCAATCCAAGTGAATCCATTGAGTATCTTTATGTTTGGATTGATATTGTGGGGCTACTCCTTAGGTGGAGAAGTATATGTAGTAATGTATTTTGGTTATTCAGGTACAATATAACATATATCAGGTGTATTTGGAATCTTTTAAATTGTTGTCAAAGGGGGAAATTGTGTGTATGATAAAGAGGGAAATTGTATAGTGAAACAAAGGGAGAGAATGTTCAGAGTTACAGAAGGGAAGTGGAGATGAGAGAAGTTCAATGAAAGGGGTAGTAATTATAGAACATGTGTGCATAAAGTGTCATGTTGGAGAGGAAGAGAGTGTTGCCATCAATGCCAAAGGGGAAGATAGTTGGCATATCTAATGCAATGATGGTAAGTGATTTTCAAAGATTTCATGATGTTGATTTGATCATAGAATGATCAGATATTATGTTGTCATTGATGTCAACTATTGACCTTGTGTTCTTAGCATGTTTCCAAGCATATTTGTGATGAATGAAGGGTTTTAGTGAATTTTAGTTGTTTCTATCTTTATGGGAGACTTAGGTGTGTCTCTAGATGTCTAATGCATGACCGCTACTAGTGAAGTGATCTTATATGAAAGTTTTGATTGGCTAAAGTATAATAGTGCAACTACTAGAATAATTAATGACATGTGATAGATGATTTGAATGTCTTGTCAAATATTTGTTGTGTCTTATATCACAATAAAATGATATGATGGTCAATATTTTTTAGATGCTATAGTTGTGAGCACAAATAATTTGAGTGACTGATGTACTAGAATGATGATCAGTGAGCAGAGAAACAGTTGTTAATAGGTTAAAGTATTTGTTTTCTTGAGAGACAGTTGATAAATATTTGATTGGTGATCAATGTTGAGGTTGCAGTGGAATTGGTTGAGTTAGTCACAATCTGGTGATGTGTCTTCATGATTGGAGGTAATGATCTGGCACCACATTATTTGATGCTAGTGTGTGGAGAAGATTCTAGAGGAAGCATGTGTTTGACCCCTTGACACAAAATTCTATGTAAATCATTGTATTGGCCGATGTGGTCTTGGATATGTGTTTTGTAAATTAAATTTTGGTTTGTGGCATGTTGGATGTGAGTGGGGTATTTAATATTCAAATTTAGGGCTTGATTAAGGTGGTGGAATTAAAAGTTCAATATATATAATAGATGAAGTTGAAAGTTAAGAGTGTTTATCAATTGTTGGACAAGTGTGGTTCTAAAGTGTGAGTTGTGATCAAGCCAAGGAATAATTAAGTGTTTTTAGAAGAGATTGTGTGCTTCATTGGATCTCATCAAGTAGATGTAGTGCTATTCTATAGATCATTCTTTATGTTGTTCCCTAATAGTTGTAACAGGTTAAATCCGTTAATCGGGTAGATTTTAACATATCTTTGTTGTAAATCCTCTATCAAGGGGACACTTTGAGAAGTGTTCAAATTCCTCTAATAAGGCCACTGTTAACAAGGTAAAGGTCCTAACACGCTTAAGAAAATTCCCTTAACCAGGTAGCACCTAAAAGTGCTATTACAAACTTCTAATATGGTTAAACTCCTCACAAGGCATACTTCAGAAGAGTACATCATTTAGTGTGTACTAATTCCCACTATGGTTTTCTCTTGATGTGGTTTCCAAAAGATAAATATGTGTGTCAACTTTGTGGATGTTTTGCATGTTTATGATTTTCATGTGTTTTAATTAAGGTTAATCTTGTGAATGCTGGTTTAAGTTTAAGAGGTTAAAAGTTGGATTATTTGGTAGATTACTAATTCACCCCCCTCTCAATAACCTAATCTTAGGACTAATAGATTAATCATATATTGTGTCTCAACACCTAAAATCTAAGATTACTATGTCTTTCACACTTAATATATTGTTGTGGATCATTTTGGACTCTTTGTGAAAAGTCATGACTTGTGAAAAATTTAATCTTGCTTCAACACCAATGTAATTTACCCAACCCATAGTGAACTTCATTTCTTACGAGCCAAGTAAAAGGAAAAGGGTGCAATATCAAAAGAAGAGGAAAGTAAGCTGGTTTGAGAAATGGGTATGATCCCCGTTGATCCTAAATTTGGCTCTTAAACTTTGATATTTAAAAGATGAGTAGTATGATAAAAGGATCAAATAATTCACCTTAGGGGTATGTAAAAATATCTATAGGTGTTCAAAATAATAGTTCCCCATAAGTAGATAAATATCCATGGGGATTACATTAATAACCTTGTTGATGCTATGAATGCTTGATTGGTAGTGGGGCAAAGTGCATCATTCTTTTGGAGTTAAGAGGGATATATAACTTTCCATGGCTAATCTTTGGGATTTTGAGTGGTCTCTTTGAGAAAGAATTCAGACATTTGTGCACATACTTAGGTAATCAAAGACAAATGTGTCTTGATCCAATATATGATTCTCCTCCCCTTTTGAATCTATTTTTTCTCTTTTTAATAGAAGAAGAATGGGTTACCAAAGATTCTAAGTTCAAAATTGAGTTTTTATCCTCGAAATGTTTTCAACATTTTACCCATTGAGTTGCCAAATGGTGTGACCTTTTTCACACGTCACCCCATTGCAAATGGGGACCCCCTAATTTTTTTATTCATTGGACCTTATTGGATTTTGTATTCTTAGTATCTCTACTATTAGCCTCTTGAGTTCTTGGTGATCCAAGTGAGAGGTGATAAATTTGGATAGGTCGTGAATGGTGAATAGTCCTATTTCATTTTTATGGTTTCAATGTTGAGGTGTTTCCTAATTAGGAATTGAAAATTTGAGTAGGTTTAATTTGGTAGGACTATCCTGATAATTGAGGAACATTGATAAGAATGAGAACAAAGATATGGTTGGTTTTAAATATGGAAAATTGAAAAGTTGAGAAATTGATTAAAAATGGTTAAATAAAAAAGGTCACCTAGAAGTAAAGCTAGAAAAGTCACTAATTTTGTAAATGTTCCTAAGACATCTTCGAAGGCATTCAAAAGGAGAAAGCATAGAGAAATGGTAGAATAATTAAGTATGGGTCATAGTTGCATGGAAAAATAGAAAATTTTGAAGAATTCAGGATCACAAAAGCCTAGATTGAGAACAAAGGATTGTGAATTTATAAACACCTATTTTACAAACGCATGAAAATATTGAACATGAAAATTTTACAAAAAAATTTCAATCTACATCACATATTCAACATGAGATATGAAAAATAAATTGCAAGGTATGAGAAAGGTTTGAAAATAAACATAAATATACCTCAAAGAATACCGACACTTCAACTGCTCTACCACTGCATGATATTTCCAAAGGGAAGATAAACCTCTCTCTCTGTCTCTCCATCTCTTTGTTTCTCTGTCTTTGTATCTCTTCACTAACAATCAGCAATGAAAGTCACAGGTGCATGGAAATATTCCAAAAAACTTTGAAGTTCCCTTTAATGGCACATACATCCAAGAGTGCATTTCATCGGTGCCAAGAAAATGATTATAAGATTCATTGTAAGGTTAGGAAGTACCACAAATTGAGGAATATGTAAAATAGATTCAACTCCAATATAGGTCTTTGTTATAGAGTGCTATTCCATGATGTTGGAGGGGATCTTCAAGAGTGATGAAATTATGACATAGACAAATTTGCTACAAACTATTTTACATCAAGAAAGGGATTGAAATTATAAAATCCCTCATGACCTAGGATTCTCCCAGGAAAAAAAAATCCATCAAATACACCTCTCTATTGTATGTTCCCAAGGATGCATGAAGATCTAGGAATGTTTATATGTACAAAATCTGTTAGAAAAGAAAAGAGAAAAATCTAAGAGTACCCTGTCACAATCTATCATATATCCTCCAATGTACACCCCTGTGTACTAATACATAGGATAAAAAAGAAATCCATAACATTAAGTCTGAAAGAAGTTTGTGAATACATTGACAAGCACTAATACCCCACACTCAAGGTATATATACTTGAATGTCAAAGTCCAACAACATAGTTTGTATGCACCCATAAGTAAAAATATTATATAGTCATGGAAAATGTTCAAAGAGGATAAATTCAGTTAGTAGGCTGGTTATGCACTCATAGGCACTATTCCTCTTCAACCACAAAATCCTCTGTGATAAAGAAAATACATTTCTTAGTCCAATATGTGCTTAGAGCATAGTTTCCAATATGTTGGGCAATTATTATAAGAAAATAAACTTTGGAATGAGCCTCCAAACATACCTACAATGTGAATCGATCGTACTAAGGAAATCTTGCTCAAGATAAAATTCTACTATTGAGCTTCAAATTCCCTTTGAGTGCAAATGTTTCATGGGTATGGAAAAATTAAAGTTTTGAAATTCCTTTACCAAAGTCTATATGTGTTCATACTACATACTATGCATGATCTAGGAATAATTATAAAGTTTTTTTTTCCTCTAATATAGTCCAATTACACCCAAGAGCCAAAATATTGCATGGACAAGAAAATATTATAAAGTTAAAAATCCTAGAATGCTGAAATCCTCCATTAATATTTATACATGTTTGTGAACACATATTTTACATGGGTTAAGGAAGTTCATTTGAAGGATTAAAATCATTGATTACGACATATTCATTCCCAAGATCATAAAGGGGGATGTTCATCTTGCATTTCACAACTCAAAAAGATAATATATCTTATGGGAAGTTCAAATGGAGTGGGACAAAAATGCTATATTGCCTCCCGTGGTTGCATTTTGATCTATGATTATTTTGACCCAAGATATACTCTTGTTTTATTATTAAGATTATCCACATGATGAAATCCATCGATGATAACTTATTATTTTGGTGTCTAGTATCTGGTTGTGATATATGGATAGATTGTGTTGCTATTTTAGTTTGATCATATTTACATGATGATGCTAGTTATGTGACATGATGTTTTATGATGATATTTGGTGTATTTTTCAATTAAAACTATTGGTTATGGTCATCAGGATGATTTAATTTGATTCATTAATATATTGTGTCATATATGTCATTGGCTATTTCAGTTGCTTATTTGCACTGATATTATGCTTATATTTTTGGAAAATTATTTATTTAAATGCCTTATATTTAAATGAAATATTAATTCAATGAGATAATATTCATTTCTATATTCACACAATTGCTATGTATTATTCCCTTTATGCTAATACAAAGTGAGATGAAGTCATAGTTACTCATTTGTGGGGTCCACATGATGGTGTCATTATCCTTTGTTGTTTGTTATTATGTATGTTTATGTGTGTCAACTATTTATATTGTTAGAAAATGTTAGAATAACTGAGAGGGGGTGAATTAGTTATCCACAGTCCCAAATTACAAAATGTATTACTTAAAACAAATTTAGCTAATTCTACAGCTCGGTAACATAAATTACTAAACTGTCTGTACCTTTACTGATTACTAGTTAATTGCTCATAGTGATTACCGACCAAATCAAATATGCAATATGTAAATCATGATAACCAAACATTCATCACATAAACACATAACACAAGTATTTAACGTGGAAACCCTGTAAAGGGAAAAACCACCTGGGACCGGTAACCCAAAATATTTTCACTCTTCTAAAGTGAGCTCGGTGAAGAGCCAACCCTTTTAAAGGTTAAAAAACACACTGTAAGGTGTGACCTTGTTAGAGGATTTAAGACTAATAGTTATCATCCAACTAGAATTCACTATGGGGTTGACAGGATAACAATGTACATTCTATGAATGACATAACAAGACTTTCAAGTTCACTCAGTTAAGAGATTTTTCTATTACAATGGTTAAACTGAAATAGTAGGTGATCTAATTACAATACAAATTTATTTTGCAGATGTTCAGATCTATTCTAAGTCCATACAATTCTCTTATCAATATTTCTATTTAGTTCATCAACATTCAATAACTTGTTGTCACTTGCTAAAGCTCTCTAACGCTTGGTACTATTATGTAGTTCAGTTCTTCTTCAACCAATCTGATCAGGCATGCATGAAGCTATGTTCACATGATATCTCTATAGTTTCCTTCTTCTGGCATAGTTTCAATAATGAAACCATCGTCTCTTATATAGACAAGTAAACCATTTTCTTTTCATCCATCAGATTTTGCCACTTAATCTTCTTCATTTATTTTGTCGCTTAAACCTTCCTCAGAAGATGTGTCAATGTCTTGTTTCAATTCCATCCTATAGATCTTCTTCAAATTTTGTTAGCCATTGATCTCATAAGAAACTTTATCTTCCACCTCGAAATCATACACTTTCCAGCTCATCAATTTTTGTCAACTAAAGTAAAAATTTAGTTCTTTCATCCATACTCAGATAACAAAGAAATGTGTCAGTGAACACAATCTCAGTTAATATTGTCACTCAGCATACACTACATTGGCTCGATGTATACTGAAGTTCTTCATTTACTGACCACACTACTTTGTTAAGTTATGCTTCCAACTTCATAACAGATTATTGTAACATAATCAATTCAACAATATGAAGTCATAGACTCATCAATAAGTTACCAAGAGTATTCCTTATCCTCATCTATCATATCCATCTTCCTCGATGTAGATATCTCAATTCTTCATCTTTTCTCCTCTTTTATAGAAGTTTAGATATTTTCAACTAACATGATAAGTACTATCAAAACTAGTTGACATCAATGACAACATAATGATTGATTTAATTATCTTACATATCATTTCAGTACTTAGTGATCTCTAATCACTGATCTTCATGTCATTCAGGTATTCAATCGGTTTTAGTTCATCAATCTCTCCCTTTTGCATTGATGGAAACTTAAGAAATATGAAATATACCATACACATACCAAACATGTATTCTACAACTGTGTAAGCAAATGCTATAGCTCGGTAAGCTCCCCTTGCTTGATATTAAATATGTTTAATCACTATGTTACATAACAGCATTGCAAGTGCAGACTTTCCTCTATAGATATGATCTTTCTAGCTCTTAGATTCCTTCTTCTGTTCTCAGCAACAAATCTTCAAAACTCTCCCTGACTTTCTTAGATTATCTCTCCCTTAGATAGATGTTCCAGTGATCTCTCAGTTTGTCATATTTTTTATCTCTCCCTTTGACAACAATGCCAAAGAAACACATAAACATATAATAGCTTTGATACCAATTGTTAGAATAACTGAGAGGGGGTGAATTTGTTATCCATAGTCTCAAATTACAAAATGTATCACTTAAAACAAATTCAGCTAATTCTGCAGCTCGATAACATAAAATACTAAACTATCTGTGCCTTTACCGATTACCAGTTAATTGCTCATAGTAATTATTGACCAAATCAAATATGAAATATTTAAAGCATGATAACCAAACATTCATCACATAAACACATAACACAAATATTTAACATGGAAACCCTGTAAAGGGAAAAACCACCTAGGACCAGTAACCCAAAATATTTTCACTCTTTTGAAGTGAGCTTGGTGAAGAGCCAACCTTATTAAAGGTTAAAAAACACACTATAAGGTGTGAACATGTTAGAGGATTTAATACTAACAATTATCATCCACCAGTATTCACTATGGGGTTGACAGGATAACAATGTACATTCTATGAATGACATAACAAGACTTTCAAGTCCACTCAGTTAAGAGATTTTTCTATTATAATGGTTAAACTGAAACATTAGGTGATCTTATTACAATACAACTTTATTTTGCAGATTTTCAAATCTATTCTAAGTCCATACAATCCTCTGATCAATATTTATATTCAGTTCATCAACATTCAATAACTTACTGTCACTCGGTAAAGCTCTCTCACGCTCAGTACTGTTATGCAGTTTGGTTCTTCTTCAACTAGTCTAATAAGGCATTCATGAAGCTATGTTCATGCGATATCTTTGTAGTCTCCTTCTTCTGGCATAGTTTCAACAATGAAACCAATGTCTCTTATATAGACAAGTAAACTATTTTCTTTTCATCCATCAAATTTTTCTGCTTAATCTCCTTCATTGATTTTGTCACTTAAACCTTCCTCGATAGATGTGTCAATGCCTTGTTTAAATTCCATCCTTTATATCTTCTTCAAATTTTGTTAGCCATTGATCTCATAACAAACTTTATCTTCCACCTCGAAATCATACACTTTCCATCGCATCAATTTCTGTCGGCAAAAGTAAACATTTAGTTCTTTCATCCATACTAGGTTAATGCAGAAATGTGTCGGCAAAAACAAGCTCCATTAATACTATCACTTAGTATACACTACACTGGCTTGATGTATACTAAAGTGCTTCATTTACCAACCACACTACCTTGTTAAGTTATGCTTCCAACTTCATAACAGATTATTGTAACATAATCAATTCAACAATATGAAGTCATAGACTCATCAATAAGTTACCAAGAGTATTCCTTATCCTCATCTATATATCCATCTTCCTCCATGTAGATATCTCAGTTCTTCATCTTTTCTCCTCTTTATAGATGTTTAGATATTTGCAACTAACATGATAAGTACTATCAAAACTAGTTGACATCAATGACAACATAATGACTAATTTAATTATCTTACATATCATTTCAGTACTCAATGATCTCCAATCACTGATCTTCATGTCATTTAGGTATTCAATCAGTTGTAGTTCATCATTAAATACACTTGATGTTTTCTTATTTCACTGAACAGGTTCTAGACACATTCTTCTTAAGTAGTAGGATTTGAGTGTGTCTATATCCCTGATAGTACTAGTATAGGACATAGTGACTTTGAGCTTTCATATTGAGCCAATTTCATCCCTATATGGATGACATATCCATAATTATGTTATTATTCTCTCTGGTACGTGTTGGTAAATCTTGATTCATTATGCATTTGTGATAGACTCACTAGTAATTTTTAGCTTGATTTTCGATGAAGATTAGTCAATTTTTAGATGCTAATTGGTCGACCAAATGACCATAATTGTTGTCAAACTTTTTTCATCGATCATTCGACACATAATATGTTTTTAGAAATTGAGACCTCTATAGTTGTCGAATTATCGACTGATCCACCATCAAAAGAATCACTTCAATCTGGAAGAATTATCCGGTATTACTTTCATCTATTCGACCAATGTTGGTTGAAATAACAATATAATGTTGGTCAAAATTAAGGTATTTCGGTCGACATGGTTGTCAAAATAGCGATGATGTATGGTCAGAATATTCATCAAGTGTATACGTTCTCATTGAAAGTATATTCTTTGGCCATCGAAAAAGTGACAACAAATTCAATTTTTTTAAATATATATATATATATATTATCAAATCTATTAATATATTATAGTGATTGGAATTTGAAATTGAATGGATCACTTCTGGAGTTCACTCGATATGTGTAGGGGAAAACAAATTTTCATGAAAATGGATATAGTATGCATATGTTTTCATTATGTTTCTCTCAAGATCTGAGTATAATGTGATTAGGAAGCATGTCTAAATAGCCTCTAGAATTGTGATCCAACTAGGACTTACATATTTGAAGAATAGTGTTCAAGGAGTATGTCGTCAAAAGAAGAAACTCAAAAACTAGTGAAAAGACTTGAGGAGACATTGAGTGTAAGAATAAGATTATTACAATCAGAATATATAAAGGGATACATGGATATCATTATGTCAAAGACCATATTGGGCTTAAGCATTGGGAATACATTATTTCTTCCATAAACTAGTCACCAATATATCTTTGTTAATGTCATTGTGATTCATGAGTCCTTCCAAAAGTTTCATAGAATTTAAAATGACCTCCTTCAACACTCAGTTTATGGTACAATTTTAGAGAAAATTGTTGGAAATTTAGTTGGGAAATGTGATACTGAGAGAGGGGGGGGCAGTGAATGAGATTTCACCTATTAATCCATTTTTTGATTACTAAAAATTTATATCACTTAAATAGGAACTATATCAATGTAATGAAGCTAATACACTAAACAACATTCAAGAAAGTACTCATAACACAATAACTTTGGTTACCCAGAAACCCTTGAAAGGTAAAAATGGGGTGGGGATGACACCCACAAATCTTCACTATTGTAGTATAAAGTTTGCCTGTTAGGGCTACAAATTTGATCACAAACTATGATCTACCCTGTGAGGGGTCTACCCTATTAAGAGCTAAAAGACTTATACAGTCTACCTTGCAAAAGGATTTAGAACTTACAACAAAGTAAGCACTCGGTTAAGAGATTACAATAGGTCTGTTAAAACCACTCGGTTAAGAGATTTACCTTGATACACTTGTTAGAATGTCTCAATACCTTATCCTTCAGTTTGCACTATATGTTGATTACAAATATTCTCCTCATAGTATTGTTTTGATCTCATCTATCAAGTTTATCTTTATTATGTCCTTCACTGCTTTACTCGATCACTGAACTTTATCTGAATGCTTCACTAGTTTGAATGTACTCTCTGCTCATTCCTTCATTCCCTTCACATTCTCTCTCACACACACATTAGGGTTTAGATCTTGTCCTTATATAGGCAACTAAACTTCTTCAAGATTCAAGATCTATGATCTAGATTTAGTCTTTTTGTCGCTTAAGCTTTAGTAATTCTGATTGGCTCCAAGTGATGCATTGGGATCAATGAATATAAAATAGGAGCGTAATTACCTCTGTAATTTCCTCAACAAAAAAAATTCAAAATATGAATGTAGGCCAAAACATTTTACCTCGATGACCGTGCCATAACAAACTCATATGTCAATTTTGGCTAACTCAACAATTGATGTCCCTAGTACTCGACATTCACTGATATCATTATTGCTCGGTATACATTACTTTACATAGCTGGGCAAAAACTTAACTCGGCTAATACAGAAATACATAGTGACCATTGGTTTACTCGACAGTTACTACTACTCGGTAAATATACATTACATGACTCGGCCTATTCATGATGACTCGGTCGTAGTGATGACTGACCATGATTGCCTAGATAATGACTAAGTGTAACTCACTAATAGTCAGCAAAACTATAGAGATCTACAATCTCCCCCTTTGACATTAGTGGCAAAAACACTTTGTCATGACATTACAATTGTATTTACAAAAGTACTTAGTATTAGCAGAATACTCCCCCTAAGATATATATATATATTTACAAAATTTTGTTACCTTCCTTTGTGCCTGAATATGTCATGTCATTTAATTTCCCCCTTGTTTTTGGCACGTCTGATTTCTTTGAAAGTAGGAATCATGAAGTATTTATCTAGAAATGGTTTATGAAGAATCATAACCATATGTAATGCAGTTTCCCATCCTGATGTAGCAACTTTCAAAACTTTTAACTCCACTTCTAGCTCGGCAGCTAGATTGACTAGGCTCTCAATTGTAGAAAGATGAGGATCTTTCTGTGTTAAGTCCTTAGCCTTGGCTAGTTCTCTTTGAGTGGCCTCTAGATGAGGTGTCAACATTGTTTTCATAAAGACTAGATGAGCCCTTATCTTACCATCATTAGCCATCAACTCGGCTATCCTTCCTTGTGTATGCATAAGCTTGGCATAATGTTTTGAACTAGAATTTGCATCCAAGCTCAAGGATTGACCAGTAGACTTGATTTCTTGTTTTAGTTTGTCTACTAGACCCTAGTTATCCTTTGTGAATTCTTCTACATTACATAGTTTGGTAAGCAATTATTGTGCATTCACTACCACTTCTTCTGAATCAGTTATTAGAGTAGAAATTTCTACCTATTTTATGGCAATCTTGGTAGATACCTTGTTCATTACCTTCATTTCAAACTTCTTTTATGACCACTGAAATAGCTTGTCACTTGCATCACTTCTGTCATAGGTCACTTTCTTGACTATATGGACAAGTTGTTCCAGTATGGGAGCATAATTATTTACATCAGACATTTCAAAAGCATCAATAAATATGTCTTTTATGTCCTGCAAGACTTGCTTTTGCTGATGTTCCCTTCATAATTCTTCTTGCCTGATTTTCCTCTCTAGTAAGTCTTGCAATATTTGCATCTACTCATATGATAAATTATCAGAATCCCATTTCAAAATTACAATAACTTTGTCAATTGTTACCTCTGGTGTAGAAACTTTCATCTTCTTTTTAAGTGCCTTCTTTGGTGTGATCCCACTCGACATCTGTACAAGAGCTTGTATTGCCTCTTGCTCCTTCAGCTCTTGAATATCCATAGATTTGACCTTTTCTTCTTTTCCCTTATCCTCCACATTAGGACTTACATTCACTGATGTAGAGTGATCTCATTTGTCTCTCTATGACCCCTTAGCAGATGTAGACTGATGTGTAGGTGGTGACGGATTCTATTCCTTGGTAGTCTTCATTCTGGCTAACATGTCAACTATAACAACTTCAAATTTAGTGGGGGTTATGTTGATAGTTGGTGTATCATCAATTTTTAGATAATCTATTGTTGGAAATATAGATGCAGTAACTGAGAGGGGGGGTGAATCAGTTAACCACAAAAATATTACCACTGATCCCTTAAATATCTTAACAAATTATTTACTGTGCCACTCGGTAAATATACAGAGAAATGCTGAAAACTTGTTCCTTGAAGTGTGTAATAATTAAACTATTCTTAAGCATTCATCACTGATTAAATTACATGAATAAAGAAAATAACATGAACACAAGAGACACCAAATTTACCGTGGAAACCCAATATGGGAAAAACCACCAATGTAACTAGTTACTATTTTTCACTCTTCTGAAGTGATGCCCGGTTAGAAGCCAACCCGGTAAAAAGTTACAAAATACACTGTTAGGTGTGACCTTGTTAGAGGATTTAATCACCCTACTAGGAGTGGCCTTGTAAGAGATCTTGAAACAATTCAATAGAACTGTTACCTTGTTAGAGGATTTACAAAATGGTTGTTAAACCAACTCGGTTAAGAGATTTTGATATCACTGCTACAATTGCTAGAGAGTAACAATGAAATGACCTGCAACTGAATTTTTGAATATAGATCTCTGTTCTATTTCACTAGATCCTTACTGATCAATTAAATCTTTGCTACTCCTCAAGGATATTTGACCATCCTTCAAAACTCGCACACACCTTTCTTCAAAATGATTTCTGCATGTTTTATATCTTTTATTCACCACTTGACCTTCTATCTATATATGTAATTTCATAATCATTTAGATTGTCAAGTCGGCACTAATAATTATTATAACAGTTAGCTGGGATAATGTGAGGCCTCACCCTAGACCCGTCATAGCTTTTACATTATCGTTATGGTAGACCTAGTAATTGGCTGGATGTTTTGACTAGTTAGTCAATTTTACTCCTTAGGGTCAGAGATTAGATTACAGTAGATGAGAATACACTACATTTTATGATGGTTTCTTTACTCACAATGTTGACTGTATGATACACTATGACTGACATAATGATGATTGATCTAGATGAAATACTGAGTTGAGCAATTAGGGAATTTATGTCGATAGGAGTTGTTAGGAAAATGAAATCAAGAAATGGATTAGGTTGAGGTGTGTATTTTATTTTGGGTTAAATACTAGGCGATGAATTATTGATGACTATTTTATGATATAAATGTGAATTCTAAATTATGGTATTTTGATTTATGAATGTTGGATGAAGTGATGGATTTTATACTCTTATGTAAGTAACTAGGAAATGGAGATTTGATTCGAATATGATACGATGAGATTTCTATTATGAATCAAAATGTTAATTACCTAGGGGAAGTTTAGGAGTGTCATGATGACATTTAATTTCAACTGAATTGGATATGCAATACGCTACATACTTAATTTAGTGAAGAGTTGAATACTTCATGATGTGTTGTATAGATGAATGAATATGACATGCTGATAATGTTTAATTGCAATCGAATTATAAATGTATGTGATGTTTATGTTTGAATTTAATTGAATTAAGTATTTAAGATGAGTTGTATGTTGTGGATAATCAATTGTTATGTAATTTATGAATTGTCAAATGAATTACTTGATTACTAATGCTATGTATTTACATGTTCATTTTTAATTTCCTTGGACTACTGATATTGGAATTGAGTGTGCAGGGAGATAGGCCATGGAAATTTGGGGAATCATCATAGAGACTATTGTGAATATCTGTTGAGCCAAGGTTGCTTCTAGTGAGAAGCCAATAACCTCGTTGTGATGTATTTATTTTGTAAAGTGTGATGCATGAATGTTTTTTATTTATATGTATTTGTGAATGTTATTTTTGATGAGAGAGCCCAAGTGGATATATACATGGCATGTGAAGTGTCTTTTTGTATTGTGTCACTTGACACGTGTGTACATGAGGCCATGACATGTCCACTTGGGGATTGGTTGAACACTAACCTAGGAAGGTACCTTTAGGATACCCATGAAGACCACTTGATTAGAGAGCTTAGAGTGTTGTCTAATCCTTGAATTTCGAATTTGAACTTTGCTTGCACTTTTGGAAGGTTAAAAAGGCACCTAGGGGAGAGCTTTGGCCATTTTTAGTTACCCCACTTGTTATACCATAGGGTAAGGGTCATTTTTCACCAAAGGATAACCCTTGGTTGACCAAATGACCCATCCAAAAGTTGGTTTCCCAAGATGGACGAGAATCAACTTTTGGGACCAAGCTTTGGATAGATCACCACCCACTTAGAAGGAAGTCCTCTTTCCACCTTTTTAGCTTACCATTGTAAGAGACCAAAATTGGAAACCTTGTAAGGGCCTTTGGGAAGACCACCCAATAGGAATGCAAGCCTTATCCATAGGAGAGTGTGTGGAGGCCTTTTTAGAGGGCCCTCTTCCTTTGGAAAAGGTTGACACCCACTCTCTAGATTTAGAGATTTTTGCCAAATTGGAGGACCTTGGATATTGGGAAAAGCTCATCTTCAACTATCTTCCTTTAGCATTGGATCAAGGTTGGTGGTTCACTTCTCTTAGTTGTTGAAGTTTTTCTTTCCTTTTCATGTTGAGAGAAAATGCTCTCTTGAATAATAGTTGTTGTATGCATAATGAAAATATGGATTCTTGTAGTGTTGTGTTGTGAATCTGTATGTTGTAGTAATGGAGTTATTTCTTTGTGATTCATGTTTTTATGTAGTGTTCTTCTTTGTAAGCTATGAGAAATCTTGAACTTGATATGTTCATGATTTTCATAGCATTGTGAATGTGAAGTATTCATGTTGCTCTTGAACTTTTCCTTTGTTTTCATGTGAATTGTAGTGTGTTGTGAGGGAATTCTCAAGGCCACACTCACCCTCGGGAGGGAAGAGTAGCCTTGAGGGTGAAGGGCTTTGTTGGGACATCCAAGAGTGTAGAGTCTCTCCTTGGAATGGAGAGGGATGAACATGGAAGTACGGGCTCCATGTAGCCATCTTTATTTACATTTTTTTGAATGGGGGTCATAAGGATTTCTTTTGTGGAGTTGTGTTGTAGAGAAGAAAATTTGATGAGGAAGCCAAGTGATGGCTTAGTTCCCATCAATAGATGTGCTTCTCCTCTTGGTTTAGTTCCACCTTCACCCAATGTGAGTTCATATGAGACTCTTTGTAACAAACTTGGGAGGGAGTTTTCATGTAGATATGTCTTCATGTCCTTGTGTTGTGAGCTTGCTTGAGTGTTTTCCCTTGTCTCTTGATGATTCCCCAAGCTCGAGGGTGGCTTCATAGAAGCCTAGGTTGGGAGGTGAGAACTCCTTGGCCTATGCATTGTGTTTTATTGCAGGATTTTGGAGCCATGAAGTCTTCTTAGATGGAGATGTAACCTTGTGAAGATTTTAAGATGTTATCATTTTTATGTTGGAGTACTTTGTATTGTGAATGAATCCTTGAAAAGATATCTTGTGATATCCATGAGCTTTGTAATTTTGTAATGGAGTTTCACTCTCCAAGGAATGTATTGGATCAAGTGTTGTTGTAATGAGATGTGAGGAAGTGTTTTGTAAAACTTGTTGATGGTTTCATTTTGATATGGCATAGTCTTGTTCTTATGAAAAGCAAAGACTATAGAATAGAGTGTTTTCAAATGTAATAATGGAAGTTTCTCTTTGAGATAGTAGTGAAAAGATGTAGTTGTTATTAAGAAAAGAATAGATTTCCTTCTTTGCTAAATGTTATTTACAATGTATTACAATGAAGGATATTGAAATGAAAAGAGAGCTTTCATTATGTTATAAATCTTGTTCTAGGATCATTGTATGTAAATGTATTGATTCAAAAAAATAATCAATCTCTATTTCACATCCTTTTTATCCATGAAAATAAATTTGTGAGCTTGTCTTGTTATTTTGGATGAGAAAATCATTAGTTTAATATGCAAACATAAATTGAAATTTTAGTGCTTAAGAGTAACCTATAGAGAAACCAATTTCCTCATCTAAAAGTAAGCATTGTATCAAATTTAAATCAAGTGAATAGTTGAAGAATAAATTTGAAAACACAAACAAGTTATAAGAGAAACAGAGAAAAGAAAAATTTGGCAATTGAGACCTACAGGTCTCTGGAATTTGTATGGGAAAATTTCCCATACAAATTTCTTTGCCACAGTCATTTTTTATATTATATTGTCTGCCAACTTGTAATTCAAAAACAAATATTTTTTTAGTAAAATGCAGAAGGCCTATACTCTACCTAGGTTGTCCTCTTATTGGCTCATAGGAAAGAGGGAATTACAGTGCAAATTAAATATCATAGTATATTTTTGTGCTTTGGTCAATGCACTATTTACTCACCTTATTTTATATCATATTATATATTATCTCCTCACCTTTTTTGTTATTTCAACCCCAAAAAGGAGGCGCACTTCATGGAGTGCAGGCTTGTAATAAATTGCTAAACTCTTCATTGGGCAATGCACTAGTACTAGTGCAGACATATAACAATAAACTTTGGTGGTTATCCTTAGTCACCTCCCACCTGCGCATGTACCATGCTCAATACCTTGCTTAGCATCCATCTTAACTCATGTGAGGGCTAAGTTTTGTTTGCATGAGTTTTGAGTGGGACCCAACACCCACTTTCCAACTCCCCACTCATCTAATCATGCGCTGGTTATTGGGAGGACTGATTTCTCCATGTTAGAAATTGCCTTGGAGTTTCGTGGGCCCCATCTTTAACTCCTGTCCTTTCCTTGTTGTCAACCTCTCCCTTTGGGCACACCCCAATGCCTATATTGATTGGGATGATTGGTTTCCCTCCCATGGCACGTGAACCTAGGGGAGATAGGTGCTAGCTTAGGGGGTTTAGTTAGGTAGTTTCTTTATTATGTATTGTTTATTATCATTTTTTTTATTTCATATAATTAATAAGTATTGCTTATTCTAATCAATAATTAAATAATGTATATATTATTAACTAATATATTATAGTTATTAATTGATTAATAATTACATTAATTAATTAATATATTATAATTATTATTTAATTAATATATATTATTTAATTATAATTATTAACTATATAAATTATTAGTTAATATTTTATAATTATTAATTAGTTAATTATTAAGCTAATTAATTATTATATTATAATTATTAATTAATTAACATATGTCTTATTTAATCATAATCATTTATTAAATTGATTATTTAATTCAATTTTATATTCAATACATATTATAATTAATTTTTATATATCAAAAATTAATAATCATCATATATAAGAACATTACTTAAAGAATATTTTTTTGGTAATGATATTCTACTCTATGTAATCTATGTGATTCTTCTATCAACGAATTGTTTGTTTGTATCAAGGTTTTCATCATTGATTTACACTTGGAATCATTATAAAATAAATTATGAAATTCGACTCTCGTAGATTGTAATATGGTAGTATATAGTAGGGTGACCTAATCATAAATAGATTAATTTTTAATTAATTCTTTGCTAAGGGTCACTCTAATAATGCACTTAGTGAGTGGTTAACCCTATAGGAATCCTTGGATAGACCTTGTTGGCTTCACCAAATGCTAATCGAGAATTGTGCATCCTAACCCTATTGAACTCTATTGCATACTTTATCACCTTAATCAAATCCCTTGATTTATAACTTTATCTGCTTGTGATCCTTTGGAAAACCAACATTGGTTAAGGACTTATTCTTCTGAGTCTTTCTAACTATTGTCAGAGACACCTGGTAACCCTCAACTTTAGATCCAATTATTCTTTCCAAAAAAAAAAAAAATTGGTGTGTTTTTAGACTGTATTTTGATGGGCATGACAGATAAACAAACTGTAATAACAAAATTCTTTGAAAGGGTTGACCTTGCTTGATAAACATTAATCCTGAAAAGATTTCCTTCAGTGACCGAGAGAACTTGGTAACCACAGCGAATTCTGCAACATCCTTTGGAGACCAAGAGAGCTCGGTAACCACTAACTTTCCTTCAATAATCGAGGAGGCTTGGTTAACACTGTTACCCTATCATGTTTCCTTTAGACACCTGAGAGAACTCTGTAGACACTAAAAACTACCTAGCTGACCGACTGAGCTCGGTAGATACTGAGAACCGCTTAGCTGACCGACTGAACTCGGTAGATACTGAGAACCGCTTAGCTGACTGACTGAACTTGGTAGATACTGAGAGTGATAATTGATATGACATTTGTGTGACATCAAAGACAACACATAGCTAATCCAGCAATGTCCTTCAGACAATTGTATCCAACAATCTCCCTCTTTGGCATTGATGGCAACACAACATGTCATAGCACAATGAAATTTCACAGAGAAACCAAGAGTAAGAAACATATCCTTAGCTTCATTCTGATTCCCATCATCTTCAAACTTCTTTCTCTGACTGAGAACTCTCCCTCTTAACTTCTCAAATTATTCTTCTTAGAAATTTCTTGAAATGACAGCAAACTCTCCCTCTTTGACAACACATGCCAAAGACAACTTACACAGTTTCAGTAAATATCGATGTACCTTATGTATTGATTCATATGCAATGATTCCATGACTATGTTGCATCAACTAATTGATCTTCAACATGTTCTGGTTGATGCATCACTAAAACTTTATTTAGTGAACCTCGGACAGGGGATTGACCCCTAACTTGCCTCTTAGATACAAGAATGCATCCTTAGGTAGTGGCTTGGTGAAGATATCTACAATTTGTTCTTTTGTATGAATATATTCCAATCTGATTTCCTTGTCCTGCACCAATTCTCTGATAAAGTGATATTTAATTACAATGTGCTTGGTTTTGGAATGCATTACTAGATTCTTTGAAATATTTATTGCACTTGTATTATCACAAAACATAACAACCGGTTCTTTGATCTCAACCTTCATGCCTTCCAAAAGCTGTTTAAACCATATAATATTAGAGCAGTTTACTGCTATAGCAACATATTCTGCTTCTGCTGTGGATTGGGATGTGCAGTTTTTCTTTTTACTAGTCCAAGATACTAACCTCTTGCCAAGAAAGAATGCTCCACCACTTGTACTCTTTCTGTCATCAATGTTTCCTACCCAATCAACATTAGTAAACACTTTTAAATCCAGATTGCCTCCAAATTTATACCACAAGCCATAATCTTTAGTTCCCCTTAAATACCTCAAGATTCTTTTGATTTCCATCATGTGATTTTCTCTGGGTTTAGCCGAGAATCTTGCCAGTATTCCAACTGCTAAGGCAATATCAGGCCTTGTGTGTACTACATACTGTAATTTTCCAATCATTGATCTGTATAAGGTCTGATCTACTTCTTTTGAATCATCATCTTTGGTAAGCTTCAGTTCAGTACACATGGGTGTACCAACTGGTTTTGAATCTTCCATACCAAATTTCTTAAGTATTTCCTTGATATATTTAGACTCAGTAATGTAGATACCATTTTTGTTCTACTGAATCTGAAGTCCAACAAAGAATTTTATCTGACCAAACATAGACATTTCAAACTCTTTGTTCATAAGCTCTGAAAATTCTTTGCATTGATCATCATTTCCTATAAACATAGTATCATCCACAAATATTTCTGCCAAAACAATTTTGTTATCTTATCCTTCTTTGATGTATAAATTGTTGTTGTCATTAGCCCTTTTGAAATCAATCTGAGTAAGATAGTTATGTAATCTTTCATACCATGCTCTAGGAGCTTGTTTCAAACCATACAATGCTTTGTGTAATTTGCAGACCATATCCCTTTTTTCTGGATCAATAAAACCTTCAGGTTGCTCAATATAGACTTCTTCCTCAAGAATACCATTGAGAAAAGAAGATTTGATATCCATCTGATATACCTTAAATCCTTTATGTGCTACATATGCAAGTAAAGTCCTCACACCTTCTAATCTTGCAACAGGAGCAAAATTCTCTCCATAATCTATTCCTTCTTCTTGAGAATATCCTTTACATACCAATCTTGCTTTGTTTCTTGATACTTGACCATCTTCATTCAACTTATTTCTGAATACCCATTTTGTTCCAATTACATTTTTAACTTTAGGCCTAGGTACAAGAGTCCATGTCTTATTTTTCTCTATTTTCTTTATTTCTTCATTCATATCCTCAATCCAACTTTCATTTTCTAATGCATCTTTGACATTTTTAGGTTCAAAATCAGCAAATAAACATGTACCTTTTAGTTTACTTCTTGTCATAGTACCATCTGATTTGTTTCCAATAATCTGATCTGGTTTATGATGCTTTCTGATGTACTTGGCTAATACAGGTTCCTTGCTTCCTGAATGAGTTACATTGTCATCTTCAGGTTCAGATTGCTCGGGCTTGGTAGATACTTGCTCGGTAGCTTTAGACTGAGACTCGGTACTTTGTGACTCGGTCTGAACTTCTTCTTGTGACTCAGTTACTGTACAGGGCTCGGTAGATGTAGTCTCCTTACATGTGTCTGGCAATGTATCAGGTTCGATGTAAACAAATTTTCTATAGTCTTTTGGTTCCTTTTTGCTTTCTTCTTCAACCTTTTCTGCAAACTCATCAATTCTCACATGTGCACTTTCTATGACTTTTTGAGTAGACAAATTTAGACATCTATATGCCTTACTTTTGCAAGAATATCCCAAAAATATTCCTTCATCACTTTTTACATCAAATTTTCCTTTTCTAAATTCTTTTAAGATGTAACATTTACTACCAAATACTTTTAGGTAACTTACATTTGGTTGTAGCCATACCATAGCTCATATGGAGTCTTGAATGTGTCTTTTCTCAGCTGTACCCGGTTCAAGGTATGAACTGTAGTGCTAATAGCTTCCTTCCAGTATTTCATAGCAATGTTCTTTTCAATCATTAGAGTCCTTGCACAATCCATGATAGATCTATTCCCTCTTTCGGCTATTCCATTCTGCTTAGGAGTTCTTGGGGCTGATGCCTATCTTTTGATTCCTCTTTCAATGCAGAAATTATTGAATTCATGGGAGATGAATTCACCACCTCTGTCTGATCTCAAGCATTTTATTCTTTTTCCTGTTTCCTTTTCTACTCTTGCTAAATACCATTTGAACTTCTCAAATGCTTCAGACTTTTCTCTTAAATACATAACAATCATCATTCTAGAATAATCATCAACAAAGAGAATAAAGAATTTTTCTCTGGTATAGCTCTCAATTCCAATAGGTCCACATAAATCAGTATGCACAATTTCCAAAATGTCTTCAGACTGATAGTTTTTACTTTTGAAACTAGAATTTCCCATTTTACCAATTTGACAATTCTTGCATAGACCAACATCAGGTTTCTTCAAAGTAGGAATACCTCTTACTTTCTTGAATTTTCTTATTTTCATCATGTTGTCAAAATTTACATGACATAACCCTTTGTGCCATAACCAACTTTCTTCAATTTGAGTAATAAAACATGAGTAATCACCAAGATCAAGATAAAACAGGTTACCTTTGGTTTGTTTGCCTGATCCTATCAGTTTTCCTTTGTCATCTAGCAGTCTTGCTTTGCCATTCATGAATTCAACCTTGAATCCAATGTTGATTAGCTGTGCTACACTTAGAAGATTATGCTTTAGTCCTTCGACCCAATATGCATTATCACATATAAGTTCTTTGGTTAATGAAATTCATCCCTTTCCTTTTATACAACAGGGTTCATTGTTTCCAAACCTTACATTACCACCATTGAAGTTTTCAAAGTGTTCAAACTTGGTCTTGCCACCAGTCATATGATGTGAACATCCATTGTCTATAATCCATGTATCATTCTTTTTTATATGAGAGATAAGTGCCATCTCATCTTCATCATTATCAGATTCATCTTTTACAGCAATGAAAACAATTTCTTCTTCACTATCATTCGAGTCTTTAGCTAAAAAACATGTTTTCTTACCTTTATCCTTGAATGATTTGAAATTTTTCTTGCCATTGTACTTGTAATTTTTCTTCTCATCTTTGCTTTTCTTGTTTGGACACCTAGCTGCAATATGACCAATTTCTTCACATGAAAAAAAAATTAAGGGAGTTTTACCTTTGTATTTTCCTCTGCTTCTTGAATACTTCTTTGCAAGTAATGCTTCAATAACTTCAAGATTTCTATCAGAACTTTCCTCTGATTCTTCTTCACTTTCTGATTGGATTTTCTTCCCTTTCTTGAGTGAAAGTTTGGCCTCAAAAGCTGATTCAATATTTTTAGAAGTTGGAACATAGTTGTCATAGTTATCTAGTTCAAAGGCTGTCAATCTTCCAACTAAGGCATCCAAAGTTATATTGTGATTTTCTTCACATCTTCTTTCTTGAATAGTAGAAACTCTTATTGCATAAATAGGGAGTAATGTTCTAAGAACCTTACTTATAACTATTTCATCATCAATTTTTCCTCCAGAAGCTCTGATTACACTAACACTTGTCTTGATCCTTTCAACATATTTTACAATGTTTTCTTCTTCTCTCATTTTTATTTGATCAAACTGTCCTCTTAGGCTCTCTTCTTTGGCTCTCTTCACATTGTCATCACCGCCATAGATTTTCTTTAGCTTGTTCCACATTTCACGAGCAGTTGTGCAGTATTTGATTTCATCAAATTCTTCATAGCTAAGAGCTGATGCAATGTCTATCATCATAGTGTTATGGTTCTTCTTCTCTGCATTGTCTTCAACAGTTAATGTGCCAGTAGGAATTGTATATTCTTGATCAATATATTTGCATCTTGAATCACCAATGGAAGCCAGATGTAGTCTCATGAGACCTTGCCATGCTGAAAAGTTATTTCTATTAAGCCTTGGAATTTCTCTTTTGTAAGACATCCTGATCTTTAGCTTAGGTCCTTGAAACCCTTCCTGCAAGCACCAAAAGCTCTAATACCAATTGTTGGAAATATAGATGTAGTAACTTAGAGGGGGGGTGAATCAGTTAATCACAAAAATATTACCACTGATCCCTTAAATATCTTAACAAATTATTTACTGTGCCACTCGGTAAATATACAGAGAAAAGCTAAAAACTTGATCCTTGAAGTGTGTAATAATTAAACTGTTCTTAAGCATTCATCACTGATTAACTTACATGAATAAAGAAAATAACATGAACACAAGAGACACTAGATTTACCATGGAAACCCAATATGGGAAAAACCACCAATGTAACTAGTTACTATTTTTCACTCTTCTGAAGTGATGCCTAGTTAGAAGCCAACCTGGTAAAAGGTTACAAAACACACTGTTAGGTGTGACCTTGTTAGAGGATTTAATCACCCTGCTAGGAGTGGCCTTGTAAGAGGTCTTGAAACAATTCAATAGAACTATTACCTTGTTAGAGGATTTACAAAATGGTTGTTAAACCAACTCGGTTAAGAGATTTTGATATCACTACTACAATTGCTAGAGAGTAACAATGAAATGACCTACAACTAAATTTCTGAATATAGATCTCTGTTCTATTTCACTAGATCCTTACTGATCAATTAAATCTTTGCTGCTCCTTAAGGATATCTGACCATCCTTCAAAATTCGCACACACCTTTCTTCAAAATTATTTCTACATGTTGTATATCTTTTATTCACCACTTGACCTTCTATATATATATATATGCCATTTCACAATCATTTAGATTGTCAAGTTGGCACTAATAATTATTATAACAGTCGGCTAGGATAAACAAACTGTAATAACAAAATTCTTTGAAAGGGCCGACCTTGCTCAGTAAACATTAATCCTAAAAAGATTTCCTTCGATGACCGAGAGAACTCAGTAACCACAGTGAATTCTGCAACATCCTTTGGAGACTGAGAGAGCTTGGTAACCACTAAATTTCCTTCAATAATCGAGGAGGCTCGATTAACACTGTTACCCTGTCATGTTTCCTTTAGACACCTAAGAGAACTCAGTAGACACTAAAAACCACCTAGCTATCTGACTGAGCTCGGTAGATACTGAGAACCACTTAGCTGACCAACTGAACTTGGTAGATATTGAGAACCGCTTAGTTGACTGACTGAACTCGGTAGATACTGAGAGTGATAATTGATATGACATTTGTGTGACATCAAAGACAACACATAGTTAATCCAACAATGTCCTTTAGACAATTGTATCCAACATTTATAACTTGTAAAATTATTGTATTACTACCTGGAAAAGATGTTTCTTTTGCTTCCTCAGCTTGTATCTCCTCCTCAATCAATAATTGAGTTTTTACTTGGGTATCCTCTGTGATGTCAACAATACTTACTCCAGATAACTTTTGACATATTTCTTCCTTGGGAGCTTCTATCTCCTAAGCAGGTGGCTTAATTACATCTTATGAATTGTTTGGCTCAGCACCCTTAGATGTTCTTGCATCTTGATGTGCATCCTTATCAATTAACAAACCAAAAATTATCTTCCAAGTTTGTACACTTTCCTATACAACATCCTCAACCTTGTGTTGAAGGATAGAGTAAGCTCTTTTTTTGGGAATGAATCTATTCCTATATTGTTCCATAACTTCCTGAATACTGGCAGAGGATAGATCCGATACAACTTGAGCTAGTGTGCTCTCCCTTATCTACTTTTCAGTCATGAGAGAAAACTCCCATTTATGTGCAACTCTATTGCTTAACTCTTTAGGGACTAGTTTCCCCAACTGTATAGGTAACATTTTGAAAGCACAGAGCATCTCAAGGATAGCTTCTTCTACTTTTTCTTTATCCCCTATACTCAAGCTCTCAAACCCTAATTGCTTCAAACCTTCAAGTCCAGGAGAGTTCTTGATAGTGTGGCATATTTCATCCACATTTGGTTTTATACTCTATAATGTAATCTTCTTCTTTACCTCTTCAGCACTTTCTGTCTCGTCATCTTTCTCTAAAATAAGTTTCCTCCTAGGCCTTTTGCTTATCTTCCTCAGCACTATCTTGGGCTAAACATCTTCTCTTTTCCCTAAAGCAGGGGTTTACTTTTGTATCTCGACAGTAGAGGAGACTACCCTTGTTCTTGGCCTAAGCATAGGTGATGATGTAACCTTAGGTTTTTTCATCTTTTTACTTATGGGCTTAGAAAGTATTGTCTTCTTGCCTTTCTTATTTTCTACTTCTACCTCTTCTACTTCATCATTCTCACTGGAATCACTTGCTTCATCTTCTCCCAGTCCTTGTGTTAATTCAAGAGGTGCATCCTCCTCTATTTCTCCCATCATTTTGACCAGATTCTTCACAAGTTTCTTCCTTTTTCTTTCTACAGTTGTAGCCTTCAATCCCACAATTATTTTGGATTGATCCTCTACATAAGTTCCAAAATAAGGAGCCTTTTTATCAATTTCTTCAGCTAGCAGGGTTGTTATAGCAGTTGTGGTTTCATCAATGTTTACCTCATAAGATAATGGCATCAGCCATGAAACCCTTGGTAAAACTTGTTGTGCACAAGTGAAATCTGTATCGACTAAGAAATAAATGTCCTGGCTATACTTATCAACTAGAAACATAGGAATCCTACTCCTCTTCCTCATTTTATTTTTGAACTCAATGAAATAATTTTCCATTACTCCTTCAAAACTTCCTCCTATCTGACTTATGAACTCATTAATTTGGACAGTGACTAGTTTCTTTTTATCCCATATTACTCCTCCAACAATAGGAAAACACTTCTAAATATAAAAGAATAGATAGATGATTAGGGAACTGAACTTACACATGGAATTCTTAGCCTTCTAGATTTTAATTAGGTTCTTGGCAAGTTGAGTCAGTTGGAGCTCGACGAGATCGTAAGTGTGTCCCTTCTTGATAATTTTCCATGCCTAGTCCACTCCCATGCATGGGACATTGTCCAACTGACTGGATTGGTAGAATTTGTGTGCAATAACCCTTACTAAAAAATCAATCTCTGGATCGGTGATGGTGGAAATAGTCATTCTGTGCTTGTTCCAAACTGCCTGTGTATTCGCCTGAATTTCCTCCTTGCTTGAACATTTCATTGTTCTCTTTCCAGAAATTGTAGGGTATCTAATTAATCGGTGAATCATGTCCTTTTCTATCTTAACTGTTCCATCTTCCAACCACAATGCATTCTACTCAATATGATTTTGATCCACTCCACTTTGAAATTTTGTGAAAAATCTAGGGCATGAACGAACCCTTGTTCGAAAACTATTTTGTGTTCCGACTTCAACACTCCATTGTTTCTCAATTTTTCATATACCTCCCTAATCTCGTAATCTCCAATTTCTCTAATTTTACACATGTAACATGACCTAATATCATTCATTATCAATACACTTTCCAGAATCGAAGATAGAGCACCATTAAGATCTCCCTTGATCGCGCTCTCTGGAATGGCCTGAAAATTTTGAGGCTTACATACTTAATTCCTTACTAATTATGCATTGAAAACCTCCATCTCTTGTTTCTTAGTTGTAGCAGATGAGGATGATGCCATTGATTTTAACTAAAAAAAAAATTCTTGAAGATATTTTTGCTTGGTAGGGTACCTTTGTGAAAGTGTGTAGATGATTTGCCGACCACATGATGAAGAGATTTGAAGTCACCCTTAAACAAATAGGTTACACACTCTCTGAATCGCTCAAAGAAATCTCAATTCATTGGTGAAATGAAATGAATGGTAACATTCTTCTTTATAGACTTCGAATAGTTGAATTAGGGCTTCATAAATGTTCCATACGTATTCTAGGTGGAATACAGTTGTCTCGACATTCTTATGTTAAGCTCAGCTAACACAAGCTCAGTGTACATTACATCTCAGCTACCATAGGTTCTTGACATACATTGATAACTCGGTCAAAACACTAACGCTCGGCATAAAAAATGAATTGCTTCACATGGTTCAAATATGTCCTAATGCATCTTTATTTATGCAGATATGGAGTTTTACTCAACTTTATGTTAGGTACTGATGTAAGATAAAACATTGCAAGACTCAGCTCCAAACATACCTTATTCACTTAGTTCAAAGAAGTGTGATCACCTGATCCATCAGATTAGGTGATTGAGGATGCATTGGCTTCACTTGTGCTTCCTTCTTCTTTCTTCTTCCATGTTCTGTTCATCTGATTTCTCAATTTCTCTTTTAAATCTTCATTATTTCTTTGTTCATTGCTCAGTATGGGTGATCAACAATATTTCTTTGGGTGACCTATCTTGTTACACTTGTAACATACCATACTTTCGTTCATCCAACTTTTAGATTTTCCTCTGAAATGAGTCTTCAGACAATTTGTTCCAATGTGTCCATATTTTCCACAGTAATGACAACTGTACCAAGTGTTATAATCCCAATTGTATGAGTTATTCTTCATAGGTGACTTAGTGTGTTCATTTGATGACATTTAGGTTTAGATCTGCATTCAAAAGCTCTATGTCCATACTTCTAACAGTTGAAACAATTTTCTTGAATTTTTGTGAAATAGGTGGACTACTGACCTTAGACCTACATTCATATGCCTAATTTCTATGTTTCTTATAAATAAAGTAATGTCCATTAAATTTAGGTTTAAGATCAAACTTACCATGTTTGCTTCTGCATATGTTGGTTGTATGTCCTGGCTTTCCATAGTGATGGCATGTGGGCTTGTTGTTCTTTGGTTTTGCATTCTTTTGCTCTCCACTCTTTGATGATTCTCCTTCTTCAATGGATGATGAATGCTCATTTAATCCAAGTCTAGATCTATCACCAGATCTTCTAGGTGACCTTAATAGATCTTCAAATTATTTTTCAACTTCATTAGGTTTGTTCATCCTTTCATTGATTTCCTTTTCAGATCTCATTTCATTTCTTAGTTGATCATTTTCAGATCTTAGATTGTTGATTTCCATATATTTCCTGGCCAACTCTTGATTAACCAGCAGTAGTTGATTTACCATGTCTAGTTGATTGTTGCTCAACCTTTGCATGGCACTCATCCTTTCATCAAGTCTCATTGATATTTGTCTTTTGTCTTCTTCATCCATTGTCTTGTCTTCTTCAACTTTATTTTTCTGTTGAACTACTTCACAGAGTTTGACAGATTGAATTTCTTGTTCTCTCTTTAGATTTCTGATGTCATCACTTAGTATGCTATTTTTCTCCAGTAGCTCTTTTATGGTTTTGTCACTTTCTGTAGAGTTCCCATTATCAAATAGTCCAGTAGTATCTTCTTCTTGATATTGTGAATCATTTTACTGAATAGCAATTTCTCTTGTCCTTCTTAAGGATTTCTTCAATTCACCTCTGGCTGCTTCCAGTTATTGTAATGCTAGTTGTACATCAATCTTATAATTCTCTATAACCTTTCCCAGATTATAAACTTCCATCTCAAGATCTTTATCTTCAAGTGGTTAGACTTCCTATAAGAAACCCTAGAGCTCTGATACCAATTGTAGGAAATTTAGTTGGGAAATCTGATACTAAGAGGGGGGGTGAATTAGATATCACCTATTAATCAATTTTTACATTACTAAAACTTTGCATAGCTTAAACAAAAACTATATATGTATATATATATATATATGTGCACTGAAGCTAATACACTAAAAAAAATTCAAGAAAGTACTCATAACACAATAACTTTGGTTACCCAAAAACCCTTGAAAGGTAAATCTGGAGTGGGGATGACACCCACAAATATTCAATACTGCAACATAAATTTTGCCTGCTAGGGCTACAAATTTGATCACAAACTATGATCTACCCTGTGAGGGGTCTACCCTGTTAAGAGCTAAAAGACTTGTACAATCTACCTTGCAAAAGGATTTAGAACTTACAACAAAGTAAGCACTCGGTTAAGAGATTACAATAGGTCTATTAAAACCACTTGGTTAAGATATTTACCCTGATACACTTGTTAGAATGTCTTAGTACCTGATCCTTCAGTTTTCATTGTATGCTAATTACAGATCTTCTCCTTATAGTATTGTTTTGATCTCATCTATCAAGTTTATCTTTGTTCTATCCTTCACTACTTTACTCAATCACTGAACTTTATTCGAATGCTTCACTAGTCTAAATGCACTCTCTACTCATTCCTTCATTCCCTTCACATTCTCTCACACACACACATTAGGTTTTAGATCTTGTCCTTATATAGGCAACTAAAATTCTTCAAGATTCAAGATCTACGATCCAGATTTACTCTTTTTGCCGCTTAAGCTTTACTAATTCTGATTGGCTCCAAGTGATGCATTGGGATCAATGAATATAAAATAGGAGCGTAATTACCTCCGTAATTTCCTCAACAAACAAAATTCAAAATATGAATGTCAGCCAAAACAATTTACCTTGATGACTGTGTCATAACAAACTCATATGTCAATTCTACCTAACTCAGCAATTGATGTCCTTGGTACTCGACATTCACTAATATCATTGTTTCTCAGTATACATTACTTTACATAGCTCGGAAAAAAATTAACTCAACTAATACAAAAATACATAGTGACCATTGGTTTACTCGGCAGTTACTACTGCTCGGTAAATATACATTACATGACTCAACCTATTCATGATGACTCGGTCACAGTGATGACCGACCATCATTGCCTAGATAATGACTAAGTTTAAGTCACTAATAGTCAACAAAACTATAGAGATCTACAAAAATATGTTGTCAATTTTGCTTCTCCTTGTACATGTGATAATGAATAATTTTTCATTTAAAACATAAAATCTTATTGTCTTGAACCAAATATTATATTTTGAATTGGGAGCATGGTGGATTTCCATGGCATTAATAAAATCGATTGAGTTGCCCTCTATGTCAACCTTTCTAATTTTTATGGATCTTGCATAGTGTAAAGACTGTATTTTCTACAAGCATGCAACATAAGCAATTATCTAAAAACTTATAAAGACACACATACAAGTCAAGAGTCAAATCATCAAGTAGACTAGCCAAATAAAACTTCCATTTCATACATAAGGAAATACATGAATCAACCATATTAAGAATATTTGCTTAAAGAGATGGTAGTTTACTAATATTACTAATATTTATATCAAAATGAGATATGATACATTCTTTTTACTAATATTAAGAATATATATACATTTAATTAACATTATAAGATTGTAGGGAAAGAATGCAAGTGGCCTTATTTAAACACTGACCTTGTTAGTGCATAATCCTTAAATCTAGTAAAAAGATCTCGAGTTTCCAAAGTGCCAATGCATCCTCTTAGTCGAGGCTCTCCACCATTTACGCATTTTTTCCAAGTAACATATAATGGACTAAAAAGAAACCAAACAATAAATCAACATGAGTTAACATCATACAAAAGGAACATATGCCCTATAAAAACTTAACAAAGACAACTCTTAGAATACTACAAATATAGCCCAAGTAGAAAATAATTTGCAAATAATTACTAACAAAATATTAATCTGATATCGAATGTCTCATAAGGAAACATATTTTTGACAGTACAAACTGATTTGAAGCAATCCAATAGGCATTTCTATCTTGCATTCAATTCAAACCATATTATTTGACTTATAAAATAAATTAAACAAATAAATTGATTTAGAATGGCTAATGTGTATCATCCAAAGTAATGTCCTCATCATCCAAAGTTTAACAAGATTATTGTAGTCTTTCTTAAACTATGGATCTTCATAAATATTTTCTATTGATATCTTCTACAACCCAAAACAACATTTTATTTGATCATAAAACTAAAAAATGAATCAAAAAAGGAATTGCAATTAAAATGTTATAGAATGAAATCTATGGAGAATTTTATAACTTACACTCTTTGGTTTAACATCCAATATCATGGCAATTAGTTTCTAGGATCCAAAAGAGAACCATGAAGGAAAAGATAATATCAGGCCATTGTCTGATCATGGCCTCCTAGTTTTCTAATAAAATTAATCTATCCACAATGTTTTTATATATACTCTTGGAACCTTCATGATTTTATCTAACTCTCCATAAGGTTTGGTTGTATACAATGCCAATAATGGTGATTGTATTATTAGATTTAAAGTTAGAGCTACATCCTAAAATTTTCAATATGATAATGAACATCCATCAGTAATTTCACTTGAAGGTCATGTACAAGACAATGGGTAAAAGGATGGGCTACTATGATTTTGAGAAAAACAAACAAGGAAGTTTTACACATGTAATTTTGATTTATACCTCAAGAGGATTAAATTGATAGAGGGTTTCTTTCTAGAATCATGTTCTAATATTAAAATTTGTTGGAGAATTCTCTAGACCAAGCCCGAAGTAGAATTCACTCACTTTTTAGCAAGTCTGAGACTCCCAGCAAAAAAAATTTAAGGGTTTTATACTCATTTTAATTAAATTGAACTGTAAGAAGAGGTTTTAAAAAATCTTATGCGATATGTTGAATAAGTAGATATTTACTTTTTCGTATTGTTTATTTATTCCACTAAACAAGTGGTATTCGATATCTTTCCACCTGATACTTTCCTTTTAGTAGTTTTCTTTTAGTTTATTGTGATACTAGAACACCATATGATCTTACTTTTCCCTTTCCAAGATCTAGGTGATTAGAAAGTGTAAAGGAAATTATCATGTATTTAGTTTTAGTTGAAAGATAACCCATATTATCACAAAACAATTGAGGGTGGTTAGTACAATGAATCATGAAATTATTCAATAGGCTGAAAAAATACGAACCAAGGTCAAATGTAGACTGCCATATAAGAATACCTCTCTAGATGCTAATCTTATAATATTCATGTCTAAACTTTTAAAAATACTACAACTTTAATCTCTTACTCTATTCAACCTAAAATGAACCATGCCCATATTGTATAAACAATCAGCACAAGCATCCAAACAAAACAGTTCTACATAACCTTTAGATTAACATATCTCAATTTCTAATTCCAAACAGAAACTATTAACTACATAGAAATTTCTAAAGTATGTTTATATTAGGAATGCCCTTATTGCTATGTAAGGTAAATGTGGGATATTTGAATGTTCTCATCAAGTGTTTGAAAATATTTAGGCTATGCCCAAAATCGACAGAGAAGGGAGTCCTTGAAAATGTTTAGGTTTGTAGAATTCACTTGTGTTAAATCCAACTCGGTTACCATTTCCAGTGATCTCTGTGCATGTACCTAATTAGAATCTCTGCAACAGGGTAATGAAATTCATGATTACATAAATAAGAAATTATTTGAGTTAGATGTTTATGCCAAATTCCATCAATTTTTGTTTATATTGGCATTGTTGACAACACGAAATAGTTTCTACATAATCTTGGGGTAAGTCAAGGTAGCCATGATTTCAGCAATGTTTTTGAAACCTGTACACAGCCATGTAATTTTTTATTATGTTTTATTTCACTTCAAAGAAATCATTTTGTTTTGATCATAGACATACATATCAAATTCCACATCAACTATCAATACAAGTTACCCTTGCAAAAAATTTAAATCCAATAATATTTGCTTAAAGAGATGGTAGTTTACTAATATTACTAATATATATATATCAAAATGAGATATAACACATTCTCTTTACTAATATTAAGTATATATATACATTTAATTAACATTACAAGATTGTAGGGAAAGAATGCAAGTGACCATATTTACACACTGACATTGTTAGTGCATTATCCTTAAATCTAGTAAAAAGATCTCGAGCTTCCAAAGTACCAATGCATCCTCTTAGTTGAGGCTCTCCACCATTTACACCTTTTTTCCAAGTAACATATAATGGACTGAAAAGAAACCAAACAATAAATCAACATGAGTTAACGTCATACAGAAGGAACATATGCCCTGCAAAAACTTAACAAAGACAACTCTTCGAATACTACAAATATAGCCCAAGTAGAAAATTATTTGCAAATAATTACTAACAAAATATTTAAGAAGTAAAATATTTCTTAAAGTGAATGAGAAATAATATGGAATAAGAAGTAGGTGTTTTTGACCATTGAATCTACGTCATTGGTTTAGTTTGAGCTTCACTTGGTTTCAAGAATAATTTAATATTCTCTACTTAACAAGGCCAACCATGTGAAGGTGGAAGCTTATTTGGCCCCTCCCCCCCCCAACATCACTCTAAATTCCCCATTAACATCTAATAACATTCATTCATTCATTCATCCATTTTTAAAATACAACATTCAATCATTATAATCACATGATAACATTCACTAACACATAAAAATCATTAACACACAACATTCATGAACAATTCATTAACACATCATTCATCAACATTTACTAGTACAAAATTACATCCATTAAGACAACATTCTTTCATTAGCAAAAAATGTTAATTACAATCATTTCTTTTTTGGTTTCTTGCTCATTTTTCTAAGCTAACGGCTAAGTGGAGCATCAATATCCTCTCCATTCCCCTCCTCTACTGATTCTAATGCCAACACATGTCTCATCCTCATCTATTTAGGAATAGGAGGCTACTGCGCCAAAGGGGGGTCCGTTGCAATAACAACTACATCATGGGTTAAATTCACACCATTTTATATTAGTGTTACAAGTATTTCAATAATTAAAAGAACTATAAATCAAAAAAGAAATTTTAAAGAACAAAACATAGATTTTCTTTACTTGAATGTGCCACTACATCATCTACATGGTGATCACTCTGAACATTCTCCACTTGTTCAGCATGACATTCTGTATGCTCTAAAATATACACCAAAAAGGTTAGACCAATTTCAATTTAAAATGTTAAATTGTATTAATAATTACATAATTAATTTTTAATAGCAAATGAACACCTCCATCAACACTACGATGCACATCGGGGCCTTCATCATGTGGCGTAGGTTCTGTGTTAGGATTACAAGGCTGCATTGCAATGTCATGCACATTATTATCATTGTTTTCTTTTTAAAAACAAAAATAGTCAATTTATGTTCGAAATTAACATCAAATAGATAGTTTCTTAAGTATTCAATTTCAAATATTTTTTGTTGGCATATTTACCTGTTCAATCAATTCAAGAGACTCTTAGGTTGGGCCAGTGGAAGGTTGGCGTAGGCATTCAACCATGGCTTGATAGCCTTCCTTGAAGGCAATTTTTTTGTGTTCTGTTGTGGCCTCTAAATTAAACTCTGAGCCTTGCATTTTTTGATTAAATAGGATTATTTTCATCTTATAAATAAAATTTTTCTAGAATTCATTTACTGCTACATACAATTCGTGCTTTAATTTTTGAATATCCACCATAGCCAAGTTTGTGCTACCCAATCTTTTGCAGTCTGGCCTTTATTTCCTTTGATATGTCCTGCAACCTATGAAAAGTTTGAAATATGTTAGATGATATAGATATAAAGATCACTAATTAGTGCATTATTACATTCTACTATTAGTTAATACTATTGCATACCTTCTTCTCTAATTTGTTGGTGTAATTCCTCTTTCAGCATCCCCTTTCTCCTTTGCATCCAAAATGAACTCATTCCAATCCCTCACTGGAATAAAGGGAGGATGCTCGTACTTTGGGTTCTAGACAAGACTCCTATATGAGTCCCTCACAGTCTTAAGATGTTTGACAAATTTTTTTAAAATTTTCTTCTCCTCAAAAATATTACTACCAAACTCATGCTCTAAATCTTTAATGAGTTGATCTTTTAATTTTTTGTCTTGGAAGTTCCACCTTTTAAGAAAAAACACAAAATTGTTAGATAGAAAAATTAACTAAAGTTGTGTACCTTGAATATAGTAAAAGAAAAGGCCTGAATGAAAGGAAAAATACTGTACCAATTAATGATATGAAATAAAAATAGTGGGATATGGTTAGTTCACTTATGATTTTCCACCTTGTACGTATGGTGGGCCTTAATATCTTCAATGTGAAGTCATAAAGCGTCTTATAAAAAGAATCATTTCCTGCAAAAATGCCATGGGATCATCAATCCAAAACTTTTTATGAATAGGTAAATGCATATACAATATAAATAATAATAATTTTAAAGTACCTGGAAGCTTAGAACATTTTAAAGGCATCTATTCTTTATCGTCAATCAACAATGATGTATGCATAACTCTCATCCTAAAAACATATGTAAATCCAGGAAACAATGGTCAATTATCACCAATACAGGTACTCTGATCTATATCTAGCATAGCAGATGATGCTGGTGTATCTCCTACTCCACAAAATTAATCCACTAGGAGATGCACCCAAGATTAAAGTACAAATTATCAAATCATAATTAACACAACCAAATATAGAAAAACAAGGATTTACCACGCATAGACCATGAAGGCATTAATGTTTTCATGCCCCTTGTTGCTGACATTGCACTCAACAATCTCGGATGGACGTCGGTTGACCTCCTAGGAGGAGTCACCTGCACTTGATCACCTAAACAATACATTGTTAGCAAAGACATTCTAAAATAATAGAAGTAAGAGTTAACTTAAGAAGTTTTTGAATGTTCCAAAGAAAAAATTCCTTGTAACTTGTCAACTTAATGATTATTTTACCTAAGGTGGCCGAAGCTCTGCTAATACTGGCCTCGCCATGATGTCCATGACCGGGTACTTGAGGAAGCAAAAAATCCTATAACAAGAACACATACATATTTTAGTTCATGACATAAAAGAGTATAAAATATAAACCTTTATTGAACTTTTGTTATAACTAAAGCTTCATTATTGCTTACTTCAAAATGACGTGCGTGTGCCATCAATTCATCTATCATCTTCATCATCTCCTCGGTTGGATTTGCATCATCCAAAATGCAAATAATTTATGCATTGACTCTTTTTAATTTTTTCTTCACCGTATTTATTATATTAGGGATTTATGGGATATCCTCATCTGTATCTACAGCTCCTGCCTTTGTTGTTGCAGGTGATTTTCCCCTATCCTAAACATCAAATTGTGACAATAATATCAGTAAAACTATCAGAATAACTCCAAAACCCTAAATAAAATAACATAATAATATAACATTTTTTAACTATCTAAATTGTACAATTTCAATAAGGTTTGTCATTGTTGAAGAATGGGTGGGAGGAGCATCCCTGTGGCCTCTATCATGTGGGGGATCCATGTCATCCTGTGACAAAGATTAAATATAAAAACTTCAGCAAATTGAAAGTAATAGACTTAGCAAAAGAAACTTATTAATAAAAAGGTATATTGGAGTCATAAACTTGAGGTTAGTTTAAATGGTATATATTACTTACCACCCTCATGATAGTAACTTTGTTTGTATCTATGTGATTTAAATGGTAGTCTATTAGCAGTTCTTCCCCTGCACTTATTGATTTTATCACACATACAAAAACATGATTCCCCTCACGCACCTCAAATATGCAATTGGGTTGCTTATTAGTTGAGGAAGGTCATGTACTATTTATAAAACCCACAATATTCCCTATTGCTTTTGGTCTCCCATCAATGTACATAGAAAATCTTTTACTTTGATCATTTTCTTTCCATTGTATATAATTTGCTGATAGTGCATACCTACGCATATTTTTTTTATATTGAACAATCCACATCCAATCATTGTAATTGTAGAAAGGTTCGGCATACTCCATCAATTCAACAACTTTTTTGTAACATACCCTTATCCCATCCATGGAAAATAGGCCCAAACCATGTAATGAGGATGGAGCTATGCGATATATCCTCTCGTTAACACAAAAATCAATGTTAATTGGAGGTAGCTCATTGGGTACCCATTCTTTCTCAAGATGTATGTACCAAAAGGGTACCTTGATGTTGCCTTTGGTCTCATCATTATAAGAACATGATCCCCCTTTAGCAAGGAAAAATTGCATGCGTTTATTAAAAAATTTTCTAATCTTTTGACATCTAGTTGATCTCCCTATTTTAGTCGTACTACATGTAGAACTTTCATCTACCATTCCTTCATTTACCTCATTCGATGAAGATAGATATGACAAGTACCTATTTGGTGGGTCTTGCAATCCATCAAATGAGATATTGTCATGTCCCCGCTTCAAATAGAATTTTGATAATAATTAAATAATATATATAGAATAATCAAGTCTTGAATAGAGTCACGACCCATACAGTTCTTCTTTGTCTATACGTGGGAGATATAAAATGTAAGTTGAAAGTGAAGGAAAGGCAAAAAAATAGGATTCATATAAAAAGATAAACAAGAAGAATATAACATATCAAACTTTCTGTGTCGATTATTCGACACACTATATGATTATATAATATGTCTATTTATAACATACATGCTCAGTGATAAACAAGAAGATAATAAGAAAATTATGTCTATTTATTGACTTATACCTACTGATCCATGTCACTATGTAGGCTCCTCACCAAAGGGGTTAAATTTCCTACATATGTTAATCATTTATCTTAAGTTAGCTAAAAATTACATGATATGTATGCTAAAAATAATGTAGAAGACAACATGAACAATATGCAAGATCGTAAACATGAACAAATTACCTTTACCTTATATATGGAATGCAATATTGTCAACAGAAGGGGTGACGATGTCTGTAGTCAATTGCATGTTTACAGAAAGGGTGACAATCAAACAAAATATATACATGTATCAGCAGTAATTAATTGAGCATCATAAGAAAAACATTGGTAATATAAATCACATATGTTTTAATCATTAGAATTGAACACAATAAATATGTAATCATTAGAATTGAAATCAATAAATCAATATTAAAGATATATACTAATCAATATAAATATATAAATAATTAAATCACATACCTTGTACATTTCAATCATGTCATTGATCATCTTCTTCATCCATCTCATCATCATCATCATCATCATCATCATCATCACCATCATCGCCATCATCATCATCATCATCATCATCAGCATCACCACCACCACCACCACCACCACCATCTTCTTCATCATCTTCTTCTCCTTCATCATCTTCAATATCTTCTTCTTACATAACATTATACTTTATTGACCTTCCTCTTGGATCATGTCTAACAATAAATGACCAACCCTGTTTATGTGGAACCTCTAAGAAAAACACTTGCTCACATTGGCTTGGAAGAACATAGGGCTCATATTCAACTGGCTCAAACGACCTTGTATTATTCATTGTAAATCCATTATCATTAAGACTATAGAAAATCAAATTTTAGAAATGGACGGTTTTGATGCTTTTCCATTACACTAATTTAGCATTCATCATTTGGTATTGTGTATTCCATTTACGTATGTCAGGCACAAAGTATTCCATTTAGATTCGACAAACATGCAGATTTGACCAAGCAGAAAATGGGCTTGTGATATGATTTTCATGAGTACATGTGTTGTTGGGTAAGCTCCTAGTACTACTTAGGAAAATCTGCATGTTCACAATAGTACATGTGCATATAAGAGTCAATCAGAGAAGGTATATGCATAGATGAAAAACATGCAGATTTGCCGACCAAGCATTACTGGGAGCTAGACCTTGCAACAAATGGACTTGTGATGATATTTCACAATAGTACATGTGTTGCAGGGTAAGCTCCCAGTGGTGCTTACATAAATCTACATGTTCATCACCTGTGCATATGAAATGGCTCTAATGGAAGATACAGTCGTTGAACAATCATTTTGTCAACTCTAATTTTCTCAACAAAGAGGGACATTTATCATAGCCATAGAAACATGATTATTTTTAAATGGAATACACCAAGCAGTACCATCAGAAATATTGACCATTTACAATCATGAACAATATACCTAAATCAAATAGCTCATCTTTTTATCAGCATGTGTAGTCTCTATGTATATGAAAAATGAATGAAATATAAAGCTAAAATAAAACAGTGAACAAAAATTCAAATTCAAGGCCTAATTTATCAAGAGCAACAAACAATTCAGAACCCCATGACAATAAAAAAACAAACACGCTTTGTCAACAATGTTCAAAATCCTGTCACCAAGCATAGACATAGGAAATAAAAAAGGGACAAAAGACAAAAAAATAAGAAAAATCATTAGGACTATAGAAAAATAAAGTTCTAGAAATGGATGGTTTTGATGCTTTTCCATTACAACAATTGAGAATTCATCATTTGGAATTTCTTGGTGTATTCCATTTAAGTATGTCAGGCACAAAGTATTCCATTTATATTTGACAAACATGCAGATTTGACCAAGCATTACTAGGAACTAGACCCAACAACAAATGGACTTTTGATGATTTTCACAATAGTACATGTGTTGCTAGGTCAAGTCCTAGTAGTGCTTAGGAAAATATACATGTTCATCACCTGTTTCTTTGAAAATTTTCCAAATTCTAAGAAGAGGTATGAGTGGAGGCCAAAGAATGAATATTTGTGAAGGTTTTATAGAGCTATGTTACTTTTGTCCCACCTCAACTCAGTAAAGAAGATATTCTGTAGAATTATAGAGATCTAGAAAATCTTCACAAATATCCCTTCTTATAGCCTCCACTGAATATACGTGTTCTTAGAATCTAAAAACTTTGATCATTGATCTATTTGGTTTTGACACAAGGCAATGATCTTACATCACTATTCATTCAAGAACACGTTTCCATAAGCAATTTAATTCACTGTTGTAGTGACTGTACTCACGGGCAAAGATTTACTATTGCAAGGATGATTTTTATTTATTGATTCGAATCATTATAGATTTGGTCCCTTACACATCCCACCCTACTTCTCTCCTTCCACTCATGGTGCAGGAGCACCAAGGTCAAGGACAGGACCTAAGGAGTGCACCAGGGTCATTGATAGATCCTTGGGTAGAGGTGAAGATAACATGGCCCTTAAGGGTCATTTGATGATGTAATAGTCCAATAATGGTCATGCAATGGTGTCAAAGACTTATAAGGTCAATAATATTTTTATTATGGCCAATTTAATGACCCTTTTTAGTTTTTAACCTTGGATCTCTCATTTCTAGTTATCATACTTGTAATTCTTATTTCAATATTATTATCAAATATATATAATTCCTATTTCAATATATATATATATATATATATATATATATATATATATATATATATATAGATATATATATACATATACATATATATATATATACATATATATATATATATATACATATATATATATATACATATGTATATATATATATATGTATATATATATATATATATGTATATATATATATATGTATATGTATATATATATATATGTATATGTATATATATATATATATGTATATATATATATATATATATATATATATGTATATATATATATATATATGTATATATATATATATATATATATATATATATATATATATATGTATATATATATATATAAAGGGTACCTAGGGGTCACTAGGAATGGCTATAGATTGATTCTAGGTTAGGGGATGGTGGAAATGACCTATAAGGGTCTATAAATATGTAATAAGGCCTTTAGAGCCTTTAAATATTGTTAAAAGCACTAAAAGTGCAAAAACTTGTAAATTGCCTATTTTGGCAATATAAGCCTAAGAGGCTCATGAAGGGGGTTATAGGTTATTTGGTTTTCAAAGGTTGTCTTTAAACCTTTTATAATTCTTTAGAATGGGAAATAGGTATAGTGTTGTTGAGTTGACAACTTTTGTTGTCAACTTGACAACAATCTTGTTTTTTGTTAGTGATAGTCAGTTTTAGACTGTTAAAATGATAGTTAGAAATATTTGGATGGTTGTTGTCGGGTATTTGGAGAGTTAGTGTCTATTTGGGATGGGGTTCCATGTGAGAAGGGTGTGGAGAATGGTTGGATTGAAACCATTGAAAATGTAATAAGTCTTTTTTTAATAAAAAACAAATTTCTCTGCAAACTTTGTAATCCACTGGCCTGTGGGTACAGTCAGACAATAGTAAATTGTTGTGTTTGATTGGAGCATGATTTTTTCTTGGCTTGGATGTAGAAATTTTTCTTTGCATTATTTTTACTTTTTTATATTATCATTTCATTGTTATTATCACTAATAACACCAAGGAATTGACTGGTGTGGTGACAATGACTGGTTTTTTTGTTTGAGGGTACAATCGGCAAATTAAGGGTTGTAACCCTCTATCATGTAAAGGCACTCCCACCCTTGTGACCACTATAGTTTTTTGGGAGATGCCTTAGTTTATTCCTTGTATTATATATGGTTTTGGATGCAGGGAAGGGTGCCAGATGATGAGGGAGCAGTGACAAGCCTGGTGAAGTCTCAATGAAGGGTGCACTTGCTAAACACCAATGGTAGTGGACAGATAACCGATGAAGAGAGGGGGTATTTTATGGTTGAAAATGTCTATATGGATGTAGGCGAAGGTGTTATAACTAGTCTTGGGGTTGTAATTTGGGTTTGGGATCACAAATAATGCATTGTAAGCCATTAAATGGCATTGGATGGGCTAGTTGTAACCTTGGGGTCACTTGAGTGATCCAAGGATTTATGTAAGGTTCAAGGACCTATAGGTATATCTAATTTTTTTATATGGCCATTGATTCCATTATTATCAATTAATTGCACTTCAAAGTGCAAAGATGCCAAAAAGATGTAAAATTGCATTTTTAATGCAATTATGGCCTAAAGGGATAAATGAGGGTTTGGTAGAGGTTTAGGGAGTTTAGGAGATTAGGATAGGAACATAAAACCTTTTTAAAGGTTAAAGATGATTCAAGAAAGATTAAAGTGGTTGAATTTGACAACTAATTGTCAACTAGACAATAATGCAAATGAATAACTAACTGTAACAGTCATATAACTGACTATGCAGGTTAAGAAGAAGTTCAAAATCAGTTTGTAAGGGGATTTTGGTTAGTTTTGTATGTTATTTTTATGGGAGAGGAGTCTTAGAAATTGTGGGGAGGTGTGTATGGTCGAAGAATACAATTTAATGAACTACCAAGCAATAAACTTTTAATTCTTTACAAACAGTCACTTCTCTGCTCATGAAGACATAGTCTGGTGTTTATATTATGAGGAAACATAGGGAACATGAAGGAAAAAGGATGGCACACCCTAATTATCCAATCTTTCAACACACATGTGGAAGCAACAAACAACAAGAGTGAGAGAGAGAATGTCAGATCTTTCATATATTATCATCAATAGGAATCCTACATGTCAGGCTATAAGGCCTTCCTGGTTAGGGCCTGATATTACAATGAATTACAGAAGTCCTCAAACATGTGAGGAAATTTCACAAATCTCAAATCTTATCTCTACTATCTTCTATCAAAACTCACTCCCTAAACTACCACCAAACATCTACATTTATACAAGAAGCTACCGAGCTGAGTCAGCCTTTAGATCCACAATTAATGGAAGTAACGGTCAAATCTAGGACCACACACTTCCCAATTATGGATTCCAACATTAATTCCATGATCCAATATAAATGCACAAGTCGGCCACAATAGGAAACAAAATTGAACCCGTTGGTAAGCAAGATAACTGAGCAGCAGACAGACAACACTGAGCACCAGTGAAATAACTGACCACCCAAGAGATAACCGACCACCCTTGCTGACCAAAGGAAACCGAAAAACTCAGTTAAAGTAGAAACTAAGCAACACAGACAAAACTCCAAATTCTTTTTGGTGACACAGGATTACCAAGGACCCAAGATGCTCCTGCATCAGACACCTGGGGTTATTTTGAAATGATTCTCTGAATCATTTGGTAGGATTGGTCCGAGCTGCATCCAACTTAGACTGTGAAATCCATGAACTTTCTTCCATTGGTCTATTCTTCCACTTAACCAGATATTCCATATATTGTTTTCCTCTTGTACTTTTTTCAACTCTTTCCTTCAAAATCTGTTCAACTTCATCATTCTGCTTCTTAGGATATTCTGTTGGTACTGTCACTTCCTCATCAGGTTCATGATACTCATACAAATCAGCAATATTGAAAATTAGTGATATGTCCATGTCATTAGGTAACTCAATTTAATATGCATTTCCACTGTCAAATTTCCTCAAAATTTTGCAAGGTCCAAACTTATTCATCTTCAGCTTCCCATATGTTCCAACAAGAAATTGACGTTTCTTCAAATGAACCATCACTTCATCACCAACATCAAAAGTCTTATGTCTTCTTGATCTATCAGCTCTGTCTTTGTATTTCTAATTACTATCTTCCAGCTTCAGCTTCACATCTTCATGCAATGTCTTCATGTATTCAGCACACTTTACTCCTTCAGCACTTTTCTTATTTTCATCAACAATATCTCTCAAATAAGATATTCCTCTCGATTGTGTACCATTCACAATCTCAAATGGTGTCTTTCCAATACTCCTATTCATTGAATTATTGCATGAAAACTCTGCTTGTGCTAACACAGAATCCCAATTACTCGGTGTGTCTCCAACTAAACATCTTAAAATATTTCCCAAACTTCTGTTCACAACTTTAGTTTGTCCATCAATTTGTGGGTGAAATGTAGAACTATATTTCAACTCAGTTCCAAATTTCTTCTGAAGGGTTTTCAAAAAGTATCCAACAAATTTATTGTCTCGGTCAGAGATAATACTCCTTGATAATCCATGCAATCTGACAATTTCCTTAAAGAAAATATCTGCTACATGTACTGCATATGATGTCTTTCTACAAGGTATAAAATGTGCCATTTTTTAAAATCTATCCACAACAACAAATATAGAATTGTTACCTCTTATTGTCTTCGGTAAGCCAAGAACAAAATCCATACTAATATCAATCCAAGGTTTCACAGGAACATCAATCGGTGTATACAATCCAGTATTTTGACTTACTCCTTTTGCAACTTGAAAAATACCATAACTTTTCACAAATTTTTTAACATCTCTATACAAATACAGCCAATAGTACTTCTCCTTCAGCAAATTCCATGTTTTATCAATGCTAAAATGTCCAGCCAAACCACTACTATGTTTCTCCTTTATCAAATGATATCTCATTACTCCTCTCAGTATACACAACTAAATACCTTTAAACAACATACCTTCCTGAATAAAATATTCATCCCATTTAGTATCTTGTTGATCTTGAATAGGTGCTCTACACTTTCTCCATGGTTCAGAAAAATTAGGGTCATTTTAATACAAACCTCTCATCTCATCAAAACCAAGAACTTCAATTTTTATCTCAATCATCAAAGCTCTTCTTCTACTCAATGCATCAGCAACTCAGTTAGTGAATCCACTCTTATGCTTTATCAAAAATGTGTAACTCTGTAAATACTCAACCCATTTCATATGTCTCTAATTCAACTTAGTCTAACTACCCAAATATTGTAAAGCCTTATGATCAGTATACAACACAAATTCACTCGGTATCAAATAATGTCTCCATTTCTTCAGTGCTTGAACAATAGCATAGAATTCTTGATCATACATAGAATATTTTCTTCTAGCATCATTCAATTTCTCACTAAAGAAAGCAATAGGTTTACCTTATTGACTCAACACAGCTCCAATTGCACTTCCACTTGCATCACATTCTACTTGGAATACCTTACTGAAATCAGGTAATGCCAAAATAAGTAATTCAACAACCTTTTGCTTTAGAGTCTCAAAACTTCTATCATCTCCATGTGTCCACTTGAATTCTCTTTTGTCTCCTCTCATAGTCTCAGTCATAGCATTACAAATTGAACTGAAATTCCTTATGAACTTTTGGTAAAAACTTGCCAAACCATGAAATGATCTTACCTCAGTAGCATTCATAGGTGTAGGTCAATTCAAAATAACTTCAACCTTTTCAAGATCCATCTTCAAACCATCAGCTGAAATAACAAATCCCAAATACACAATCTCTTCTTTCATAAATAAACACTTTTTTAGATTTATCAGCAACTTTTCCTCTTTTAGTCTCTACAAAATTTGTCTCACATGCAACAAATGTTCTTCTCTAGTCTTACTGAATATCAGAATATCATCAAGATATACAATCATAAATTTATGCAAGAATTTCTTCAAAACTTCATTCATCAACCTCATGAAAGTACTCAGTGCATTAGTTAAACGAAAAGGCATAACCAACCACTCATACAAACCTTCCTTTGTCTTGAAAGCAGTCTTCCATTCATCACCTTCTCTGATTCTGATCTGATGTTACCCACTTTTCAAATCAATCTTTTTGAAATACTTTGCTCCAGTCAAACTATCCATTATGTCATCCATTCTCAGTATAGGAAACCTATACTTCACTGTTATCTTATTGATTACTCTAGAATTAGTACACATTCTCCATTCTCCATTCTTCTTCGGTGCCAATACAATAGGTACTACACAAGGACTCAAACTTTCTCTGATCAAACCTTTCTCTAGCAACTCTTGAATCTGTCGGTTCAATTCTTGATTCTTGGTAGGTGTCAACCGATGAGGTGCCTTATTTGGTAAACTAGCTCCAAGAATTAGATCCATACAATGATCAATGCTTCTTTTCAATGGAAAACCATTAGGTACATTATCAGAAATGATATCACTATACTCGGTGAGTAACTTATCAATCTCCTCAAGGACATTATCCTCTATTTTCCTACTTGGCTTATTAGGAATCATAGTAAAACATACAGCATTCCTCTTTAATGAGTTAACAAACTTCCTTCCTTCCATCAAACAAACTTTCACAGATGTGCAAACATTACTAATAGTTTCTTCCATTAATGGTAACAAGATTTTTTTCTTTCCATCAGCCACAATAGTATACTTATGCAATCTCCCATCATATATAACATGTCTATCATATTTCCAAGGTCTACCCAAAAAAATATGACAACAATCCATAGGCATGATATCATATAACACCTTATCATAGTATTTTCCAATCTTCAAATTCACATAACATTGTTCACTTACCAGGAGAGTATGCTCATCTTTGATTGATGAAATCTGATAGGGCTTCAGATGTACCAACCTTTCCAACTACAATTTTGTGACCATCTCTTTAGATGCTAGATTCTCTGAGCTACCACTGTCAATGATTACCTTCCAAACTTTGTCAAAAACTCTACATCTGGTCTTGAACAAACTTTTCCTTACTGGATCTTCCTTCTTGCTTTCATTCCATAGTGCTCTCCTTACCATCAAGTTATTTTCTTTCTTGGGTTCATTCAGTGACTCTTCTTGCACCAAAGCATTTCTACTGCTACCAGCCTTCTTACTAGCCTGTGTACATTCAAAAGATCTATGTCCTTCTCCATAATTATAACAAGTTCCTCAGAAACTTTCTCTGCTATAACCACCTTGGTAGTTACTGCCTCTGCCTCTAGAACTTTCACCTTTCCACTCGGTCTTTCCTTTGTCCAAATTTGTCTTTTCTGGTTCAAATCTACCATTTTCACCATTAGATATACCTCTTCCTCTAGGGAATCTACCACCTCAACCTCTCTGTCTTTTCTCATGTCTTTTGTTCAATTTCTCCTCGACTTTCAAAGCAAATTGATAAACCTCTTCAATGTTCTCCAACTTGACCATATTAATTTCCTCTTGGAAGAAACTCTCAAACCATTCAGGTATCTACCAATTCTTTCCACATAATTTTTTTAAAGTTCAGATCTGATATCTAATCTATAGAATTCCTTAGTATACTCTTTTACCAAGCTATCTTTCTGTCTCAAACTTTGCATTCGCAGAACTAGGTTAATCTGATAATCACAGGGTAAGAACTTTCCTTTCAACTTATTAACCATTTTACTCCATACCTTAATTTTTTCTTTTCCTTTCCTTTTCCAATCCAATTGTAGATGTTCCCACAATAAGGATGCATGACTTTTCAACTTTGTGCTTGCAATCTTCACCTTCTTATCCAAAGGGATGTTTTCATATTCAAAATACTTTTCCATCTCGGTGATCTAGTCCACCAATTCATCAGAATCCATCTTTCCACCATACTCAGGGGGATTGAAATGTGGTGTTGACTTCAGACTTGTCAAAGCCTTCAAGAATCTTTCTTCACCTTGATCCATAATAGGTGTAGGTTCTACATTTTCCTATTCTTCTTCAATTTCATCATCACTAACATCTTCAAGATGTCTGCCTCTTCTTTGAGCTGTTTCTAATGCTTCTAACCTAGCAACAATCTACCTTAGCATATCTACCAATCCTGGATCTACATCTCACCTCCCACAAACCATCTTGAACACCCTCTACAATTGCAAGTTAGATCACAATCTACTACCCCACAACAATTCAACTAGGGCTTCAAGAGGAACCTACAAATCTAGATCTGCAGAACTAGATCAAGATCTCACCTCACTCTGATACCACCTGATACAAGACAAGGAACATGAAGGGCCAAAGGATGGTGCACCCTAATGATCCAAGCCTACAACACACATGCGGAAGCAACAAACAACAAGAGTGAGAGAGAGAATGCCAAATCTTTCATATATTATCATCAATAGGAATCATACATGTCGGCCTATAAGGCCTTCCCGGTTAGGGCCTAATATTACAATGAATTATAGAAGTCCTCAAACATGCGAGGAATTTTCTTAAATTTCCAATCTTATCTCTACTATCTTCTATCAAAACTCACTCCCTAAACTACCACTAAACATCTACATTTATATAAGAAGCTACCGAGCTGAGTCGGCCTTTAGATCCATAATTAATGGAAGTAACGGTCAAGTCTGGGACCAAACGCTTCCCAATTATGGATTCCCACATTAATTCCATGATCCAATATAAATGCACAAGTCGGTCACAACAGGAAACAAAACTAAACCCATCGGTAAGCAAGATAACCAAGCAGTAGATAGACAACACCGAGTGCCAGTGAAATAACCAACTGTCCAGGAGATAACCGACCACCCTCGGTAACCAAATGAAACTGACCAACTCAGTTAAAGCAAAAACGGAGCAACAAAGACAAAACTTCAAATTCTTTTTGGTGAGACAGGATTGCCAAGGACCCGAGATGCTCCTACATCATATTATTAAAATCTCTATTCAATGCAAAATTGATAGGAAAAGCATCCATTTATTGGTATTATAATTTTTAATCATTCCATGTATGGATTATATTGTTTTGAAGTCTTAAAATCAAATAATTTTAGTTCTTTTATTGACTGTTCCTGTATAGTGCTTGGCGTGCAAACAATCTTTGTCTTGAAGAACCAATGATTTCCTAGGCTCTCCCACTTTCTATGTTTAATGTGACTTGTGGAAGAAGCCTTTTCTTGTATGACCTGGTCCTATAAGTGTTTATGCAGGGAAGGTGAAAGGATTCAAGGAACAATGATTGTCCTAGGTGAAAGACATAGGAAATGGTGCACTAGACAACACTAGTTATTGGCCTTGCCTTGTATTATTTGTCTTCCAACTTTTAAGTTACATTTCTATTTCACTACTAATGTTGTTGAATATGAAACCTTCATTCCAAGTTTTTAATTTGATGTTAACAAGGGAAAATAGTAACTGCAACATCACTACCAAGATATTACAACAAACTTGCAATTTTTTTCAAGTATAGCTTACAAACATTAGAAGTCTTGTGAAGAGTCTTGGTGAGTTTAAGCACCCTTTTGAAGAACTTTGGAAATATTGAATACATCATTTCTTTGTCAAATAGTTGGAAAGCAATGATGTATTCAATCTTTCTAAAGTGCTTCAAAAGGCTTAAACTCACCAAGACTCTTCACAAGACTTCTAAGTGATATATTTGGTGTTATTGACTTACATTTTCTTGGATTCAAGTACTTTAGAATATACTCCAAAAGTGATTATGTAATGAAGGAAGTGAGAGGGAAGGATCTTGATTTAGGTCAATGGATATTTCAACATGATTTTGGACAAGATCTTGACATGAGTGGATGGGTGTGGATGGTGGGATGGGGGGTGTATGGTTGTAATCTTTAGGTAGAGTGGTTGGAAGGATGGAGGATTCTGTAATCGGGATGGGAATTGGATGGATTCAATGGATGGAAGAGATTCAATGATGCCAGGAGATGGAAGAGGATCAATAAGTGGGGTAGATGGAAGAAGAATAATAGGTTTTTGTGATGCAAGAGGCATGATGGGTTTGGGAGGTGGATGGGCCTTATCACTAGTGGTTTCACATGAGGGATTGAGATGACATGACTCATCAACTTTGGGAGAGTGGATTACATTGGATTAGAAATACTATGGGGATTAAGGTGATGCATTAGAGGAACTGGAGGACAAGGATTATGGATTTGAAAATGGGTTGGAGAACAAAACATTTAGAGAACAAAATAATGATCCAGACACCCCTACTTCAACATATCAAAGGTTTAACAAATGTTGTTTCGGAACAATACAGAGTTCTCAGATTGTACCACTGCAAATGGACTTAAAAAAGTGGTGGATTTACAAAGAAACTAGTAGTTTCATGCATCCCCAAGACCCAACCTCCTAGATTGTGTCATTTTGTGTTCCCAAATGATCAAATCTAAGAGGAATTAATCCCAAACTCCCTGCAACACCGAAATCCCCAAATTTGTCTCTCCAAACTCTTGTTTCTAGGGCTTCAAAAATGTGTTGTTTCCAATCACTTCTAGGCCTAAAAAACACTTGATTCACCATTAGACAACCAATCTAAGAGGATTAAAACCCTCAGACAGACCCCTCGTTCAAGCCAAATGGCTACTTCTATACTTTAGCCACCATTTCCACTAGTTTCACTTCACTGTTCTCAGATGATCATCCAATATCTGTAATATTCCTACAACTCCTTGGTCAATAGACTATGGTACATGTTAGTTTACCATATCCCATGAATTTTGGGCCCTTAGAGTTCATGGGATTTCCATATATTAACAAAAACTTAAGACTGTTACAGCTAGATAAACACAAGAATTAACACTGAAATGGAACAAGTAAAACTTGCTAACTCATTAACACACCAAACCAAGAAATAGAAGTGATGCAGGAGCATCTTGGGTGTAAGAGAAATCTTGCATCACCCAAAAATATTTCTATTTTTATATTCAATAAGGGCTATTTTGTGCAGAGCTGCTATTTATGGAAAGTTACTATTTTTGGTAATTTTCATATGTGCTCAGAATGATCTGATTTCTTTCTTGGAGGTTCATTTTAGTCATATAAGTCTGCCAACAAAGTTTCATGGCTAGATCAAGTGTAGTTTTGAAGATATTGAAGATTTTCGGTATTCACAGCAGGGTACAGAAGCTTCAAACTCAGTTTTGAAGGCTTTAAAGGCCCCGGATGAGGTCAAAAATTTGGGTAACGAACACTTGCGCTGGTCAAGCCTGTAGAGTGCTTCGTGGTATTTTTGAAATGGGGTTATAATAGTCAATCGGGTCAACTGGTGATGACTTATGGTCTCCGAAAGTCGGGTCACCTGAAATGGCAGAAAATAATTTTCCTTTAAAATTTATGTTCGGGTTTCAAAAGTTATTTTGAGCTGACTTTGATGTAATAAATTGAAAAATAAAATAATTCTAAGTTTGGTCGGCCCTTAGGGCTAAATTTTTGGAACCTTCTCGGGCGGTGGAAATTGCCTATATAAGGAAGGCTGTATTATTGTCTTAGGTAGTTGGGAATAGTTCTGGGTAGTAGATCTGGGTATTGATTCGAGGCTTTGTCCTACAGAATATTGTAAGGGAATGCCCATGTGGCTTTGCATATTGTAATTCTAAAATTTTGTAATTCCACATTTGTGGAGATAATAAGAAGCCAATTTTTTGTTCTTGCATATTATTGTTGTTGTTTCTCTATTTCTGTTATGTGTTTGTAGTATTAAGGGGAGCACCCTTCATCAAGTGATATCAGAGCAGGAGTTCTTGAGTGTGTAAACAAATCACCGACTGTGAGGCAGTTTGCACCAGGATCATGGTTAAGGTTTCAGTGCGCATCACGAAAATACCTCCACGAAGAGAACGTGGCGGAAGAGCTGGTGCTGTGACACCTGAGGTTAGAGAGCTGCAGAGACAAGTGTGAGCATTGCAAGAAGAGATTCGCAGAGGAATGAATCTTAATGTCAGAGATGAAAGCGAGGATGAAGCTGAAGAAGAATATCAAGAAGGAGAAGTCGAAATTGTAAACCAAGAGGAAGAAAGACTTTTTCGGGCCATTTCTAAGATTGGGAAAAGACCTAAAATTGAGGTTCCTACATTTTCTAAAAATCTTAACCCAGAAGAATTGATCGACTGGATCAATGAATGTGAGGAATATTTTGAGTATGAAGATGTTGAGTATCCTGATAGGGTAAAATTTGCGAAGGCCAGACTAAAAGGTCATGCGAAGATATGGTGGCAAGAGATTTAGTTGAAGTGAAATAGAAGGGGAAAGGAGAAAATCACGAGATGGGATCGGATGGTGGATAAATTGAAGCGACAGTTCATTCCTATTGATTATGAGCTTGACCTATTGAAAAAAATGCAAAGTTTGAAGCAAGCAGGAAGATCTGTTCAGGAGTATACAGAGGAGTTCTATCGACTTCTCATCAAAACTGGCCATGCAGAAGCTGATAAAGAGAAAGTTGCCCGATACCTTAATGGGTTAAGGCCAAGCATTTAGGAGGATCTAAATCTGGTTTGAATGAGAAGTATTGAAGAGGCATACCAGTTTGCCCTAAAAGTAGAGGAAAAGCTGAACAAGAAGTTTGAGAGCAGACAAAATGGAAGAGGTCACGGTGGACGATCTAGTGGATGGTCATATGGTGGCCAAAATAAAGATCTAAAAAAGAAGGATGAGGCCAGTAGCAGTCAGAATCAGCGAGGAAATAATTCCAATCGCTTCCAGGATCAGAATAATAGAGATCAGAGAGGAAGAGGAAGAGGACAAGGATCTGGAAGAGGTGGCTTCCGTGGAACATGTTTTCACTGTGGAGAAGAAGGTCATAGGGCATTTGAATGTCCTCAGCGCCAAGGTAGAACAGACAGGAGAAATGAAGGCCAGGCCAGAGTTGCACATGTCGAGGAAGATGCTAGATCATCAAATTCTAAAGATGCTGAAAGAGGAGAAACGCTAATTAACAGAAGAGTCTTGCTGAGTGGTGAGAATGAACCTGAACAAAGGAGGAGTCTGTTTCACACTAGATGCAAGTGTGAGGGTAAATGTTGTGATGTGATTATCGATAGTGGAAGCACTGACAATTTGGTGTCAGAAGAGATGGTGACAAAGTTGAAGCTCAAGAGATAGAAACACCCACATCCATATCGGATTGCCTGGGTGCAGGATGACCACAAGGTCATGGTCAGTGAACAGTGCCTGGTAAAGTTCAAGATCGACGGGTACCAAGATGAGGTACTATGCGATATCATCTCTATGGATGCATGTCATATGTTATTGGGTAGACCGTGGCAGTTTGACAGATGTGTTGTACATGATGGTCGTGCGAATACCTATTCCCTGACAAAAGATAGAGTGCGACATAAGCTAAAGCCATTGAAGGAGACCGAAGAAAAGGTATGTGGTAATGCAAGAATAACATTTGTTGATGGAAGGAAATTCCTAGATGGTATGAGGCATGAGCATGTGTGTTTTGCTTTAATTCCAAAAGTTGGTAAAGAAGAAGTAGAGGATGTACCTGTAGAGGTTGCAGATTTATTGAATGAGTTTCAGGATATTGTATCTGATAATATACCTGATGGATTACCACCGGTAAGGAAGATCGGTCATCAGATGGATTTGATTCCAGGAGCTAATTTTCTAAATAAGGCAGCACACAAAATGACTCTAGCAGAAAGTGAAGAGTTGAACAGACAAGTACATGAGTTGTTACAGAAGGGGTTGATTCGAGAGAGTCTGAGTCCCTATGCTGTACCAGCAGTATTAGCACCAAAGAAGAATGGAGAGTGGAGGATGTGTACAGATTCCAGAGAATTAAACAAGATCACAATCAAGTATAAGTTTCCATTGCCACGAATGGACGATATTATAGACTGTTTGAGTGGGGCTGTGTATTTCTCAAAGATAGATCTGAAGAGTGGATATCACCAGATTCAGATCAGAGAAGGAGATGAATGGAAGACTACCTTCAAAATAAAAGAAAGACTATATGAGTGGTTAGTCATGCCTTTTGGGCTAACTAATGCACCGAGCACTTTCATGCGGCTTATGAACGAGGTTCTGAAAGAATTTTTGGGTAATTTTGTCATTGTTTACCTAGATGATATTTTAATTTTTAGCAAGACATTGGAGGAACATATGATGCATATTCATATGGTGTTTGAGAAGTTGAGAGATGAGAAATTGTTGATTAATTTGAAGAAGTGCAGTTTTGTGAAGAAAGAGTTAGTGTATTTGAGATTTGTAGTTTCAACAGAAGGTCTAAAAATGGACCCAGAGAAGGTACAGGCTATCCTTGAATGGCCTACTCCAATGAGTGCTACTGAAGTAAGATCTTTTCATGGTCTAGCTAGTTTTTACAAAAAGTTTATCAAAAAATTTAGCAGTATTTTTGGTCCCTTGACTGAGACAATGAGAAGGGATAGAAAAAAGTTTAAGTGGACTAAAGGAGCATAAAAGAGTTTTCAATTATTGAAACAAAAAGTTACAGAACAACCTGTTTTAGCACTTTCAGATTTTAATAATGTGTTTCAAGTAGATTGTGATGCTAGTGGTACTGCAATAGGAGCTGTTATGAGCCAAGAAGGTAAACCTATTGTGTATTTCAATGAGAAGTTAAATGATGCCAAGAGAAAGAATTTTGTTTATGATTAGGAATTTTATGCTATAGTTCAGGCATTAAAGAAGTGGAGACATTATCTACTTCCTAAGGAGTTTGTTTTGTATACTGATCATCAAGCTTTGCAATATTTGAATAGTCAAGGAAAATTGAATCAAAGGCATTTGAAATGGGTTGAGTTTTTGCAGAGTTATACATTTGTTTTGAAACACAAAAGTCGAAAGTCTAACAAGGTTGCAGATGCTCTTAGCAGAAGGCAACTATTGCTGACAGAGATGCAGATTGAGGTGGTTGGGTTCAAGGAACTCAAGAATTTGTATCCAGAGGATCCTGATTTTGGTGAAGCTTGGAAAGCTTATACAGAACCTGTTACTCTAGACAGGATGAAATGGTTGGATTTCATCATCCAGGATGGTATGCTATTCAAAGGGAGTCAGTTGTGCATTTCATGAAGTTCTATGAGGGAGAATCTCATCAAGGAGAAGCATAGCGAAGGATTGGCTGGACATTTTGGTCGTGACAAAACTCTTTCTTTGGTTAGTGAGAATTATTATTGACCACAATTGTAGCAAGATGTGAAGAAGTTTGTACAGAGTTGCAGAGTATGTCAGATGGCGAAAGGAGTGAAGTAGAATACAGGGTTGTATCAGCCATTACATGTACCAGAGAAGCCTTGGGAGGATATCAGCATGGACTTTGTTCTTGGTTTACCGAGGACTCAGCGGGGACATGATTCAATTTTTGTGGTGGTTGACAGATTTTTGAAGATGGCACATTTCATTCCCTGCAAGAAGACTAATGATGTTGTTCATGTAGCAGGATTGTTTTTCAGAGAAGTGGTGAGACTACATGGTTTGCCAAAGACCATAGTTTTAGATCGAGATACTAAGTTTGTTGGATATTTCTGGTGGACATTGTGGAAGAAGTTGAAGACAGATTTGAAGTTCAATTCATCACATCATCCACAGACTGATGCATAGATAGAGGTGGTGAATAGGAGTTTGGAAAATTTGCTGAGATGTTTGGTTGGAGATAAGCCAACAGGATGGGATTTGATTTTACCATAGGCGGAATTTGCATACAATAATTCTATCAACAAGAGCACTGGTCAATCACCATTCCAGATTGTATATGGAAGTAGTCCAAGAAATGCATCTAAATTGAGGAAGATAGATAAAGGAGAAATAAGTAGTGCTAAAGCTAAGGATTTTGCAGAACATTTGAAGAACATCCATGAGGAGGTGAGGAAGCATATTGCCAAGATGAATGCACAGTATAAGACTAAGGCAGATGTGAAAAGGAGGCATAAGGAATTTTAGGTTGGAGATGAAGTCATGGTTCATTTGCGGAAGGAGCAGTTTCCGATTGGTACATATAACAAGTTGAAAATGAAGAAGTTTGGACCATGTAAGATACTGAAGAAGCATGATTCGAGAAATGCATATGAGGTAGAACTACCTATTGGGCTGAATATTTCACCAGTGTTTAACATTTCAGATTTGATAGAGTATCATGAAGGAGGTGTTGAAGATGAAGTTGCAGCAACACAGTGGAATATTCTAGCAACCAGTTCAGATATCAAGGAGATTGAAGACATACTGGACAGTCGTGTTGGTAGAAGCACAAGGAATAGGACATATGAAGAGTATTTGGTCAAATGGAAAGAATGACCTATTGAAGATTCATCATAGCTAACGAAGGAGGAGGTTAACAGTCTTGGTTTTCCTCTGCACACCTGAGTCATGACAGGGTCACTTCTCAAATTACCCTGGGTGTCTGATACAGGAGCATCCTGGGTGTATGAGCAATCTTGCATCACCTAAAAATATTTCTTTTTTTATATTCAATAAGGGCTATTTTGTGCAGAGCTGCTATTTATGGAAAGTTACTATTTTTGGTAATTTTCGTATGTGCTCAGAATGATCTGATTTCTTTCTTGGAGGTTCATTTTGGTCATATAAGTCTACCAGCAAAGTTTCATGGCTAGATCAGGTGTAGTTTTGAAGATATTGAAGATTTTCGATATTGATAGCAGGGTACAGAAGCTTCAAACTCAGTTTTGAAGGCTTTAGAGGCCCCGAATGAGGTCAAAAATTTGGGTGACAAGTGCTTGCGCCGGTCAAGCCTGTAGAGCACTTCGTGGCATTTTTGAAATAGGGTTATAATAGTCAATCGGGTCAACTGGTGATGACTTATGGTCTCCGGAAGTCGGGTCACCTGAAATGGCAGAAAATAATTTTCTTTCAAAATTTATGTTCAGGTTTCAAAAGTTATTTTGAGCCGACTTTGATGTAATAAATTGAAAAATAAAATAATTCTAAGTTTGGTCGGCCCTTAGGGCTAAATTTCTGGAACCTTCTCGGGCGGTGGAAATTGCCTATATAAGGAAGGCTGTATTATTGTCTTAGGCAGTTGGGAATAGTTCTGGGTAGTAGATCTGGGTGTTGATTCGAGGCTTTGTCCTACAGAATATTGTAAGGGAATGCCCATGTGGCTTTGCATATTGTAATTCTAAAAGTTTGTAATTCCACATTTGTGGAGATAATAAGAAGCCAATTTTCTGTTCTTGCATATTATTGTTGTTGTTTCTCTATTTCTGTTATGTGTTTGTGGTATTAAGGGGAGCACCCTTCATCAAGTGGTATCAGAGCAGGAGTTCTTAAGTGTGTAAACAGATCACCGACTGTGAGGCAGTTTGCACCAGGACCGTGGTTAAGGTTTTAGCGCGCATCGCGAAAATGCCTCCATGAAGAGAACGTGGGGGAAGAGCTGGTGCTGTGACACCTGAGGTTAGAGAGCTGCAGAGACAAGTGCGAGCATCGCAAGAAGAGATTCGTAGAGGAATGAATCTTAATGTCAGAGATGAAAGCGAGGATGAAGCTGAAGAAGAATATCAAGAAGGAGAAGTCAAAATTGTAAACCAAGAGGAAGAAAGACTTTTTCGAGCCATTTCTAAGATTGGGAAAAGACCTAAAATTGAGGTTCCTACATTTTCCAAAAATCTTAACCCAGAATAATTGATCGACTAGATGAATGAATGTGAAGAATATTTTGAGTATGAAGATGTTGAGGATCCTGATAGGGTCAAATTTGCGAAGGCCGGATTAAAAGTTCATGCGAAGATATGGTGGCAAGAGATTCAGTTGGAGCGAAATAGAAGGGGAAAGGAGAAAATCACGAGATGGGATCAGATGGTGGATAAATTGAAGTGACAGTTCATTCCTGTTGATTATGAGCTTGACCTACTGAAAAAAATGCAAAGTTTGAAGCAAGCAGGAAGATTTGTTCAAGAGTATACAGAAGAGTTCTATCGACTTCTCATCAGAACAGGCCATGCAGAAGCTGATAAAGAGAAAGTTTCCCGATACCTTAATGGGTTAAGGCCAAGCATTCAGGAGGAGCTAAATCTGGTTTGAATGAACAGTATTGAAGAGGCATACCAGTTTGCCCTAAAAGTAGAGGAAAAGTTGAACAAGAAGTTTGAGAGCAGACAAAACGGAAGAGGTCGCGGTGGACGATCTGGTGGACGGTCATATGGTGGCCAAAATGAAGATCTGAAAAAGAAGGATGAGGCCAGTAGTAGTCAGAATCAGCGAAGAAATAATTCCAATCACTTACAGGATCAGACTAATAGAGATCAGAGAGGAAGAGGAAGAGGACAAGAATCTGGAAGAGGTGGCTTCTGTGGAACATGTTTTCACTGTGGAGAAGAAGGTCATAGGGCATTTGAATATCCTCAGCACCAAGTTAGAATAGACAGGAGAAATGAAGGCCAGACCAGAGTTGCACATGTCAAGGAAGATGCTAGATCATCAAATTCTAAAGATGTTGAAAGAGGAGAAAGGCTAATTAACAGAAGAGTCTTGCTGAGTGGTGAGAATGAACCTGAACAAAGGAGGAGCCTGTTTCGCACTAGATGCAAGTGTGAGGGTAAATGCTGTGATGTGATTATTGATAGTGGAAGCACTGACAATTTGGTGTCAAAAGAGATGGTGACAAAGTTGAAGCTCAAGAGATAGAAACACCCACATCCATATCAGATTGCCTGGGTGCAGGATGACCACAAGGTCATGGTCAGTGAACAGTGCCTGGTAAAGTTCAAGATCGACGGGTACCAAGATGAGGTACTATGCGATATCATCTCTATGGATGCATGTCATATGTTATTGGGTAGACCGTGGCAGTTTGACAGATGTGTTGTACACGATGGTCATGCGAATACCTATTCCCTGACAAAGGATGGAGTGTGACATAAGCTAAAGCCATTGAAGGAGACCGAAGAAAAGGTATGTGGTAATGCAAGAATAACATTTGTTGATGGAAGAAAATTCTTAGATGGTATGAGGCATGAGCATGTGTGTTTTTCTTTAATTCCAAAAGTTGGTAAAGAAGAAGTAGAGGATGTACCTGTAGAGGTTGCAGATTTATTGAATGAGTTTCAGTATATTGTATCTGATAATGTACCTGATGGATTACCACCGGTAAGGAAGATCGGTCATCAAATGGATTTGATTCTAGGAGCTAGTTTTCCAAACAAGGCAGCACACAGAATGACACCAGCAGAAATTGAAGAGTTGAACAGATAAGTACATGAGTTGTTACAGAAGGGGTTGATTCGAGAGAGTCTGAGTCCCTGTGCTATACCAGCAGTATTAGCACCAAAGATGAATGGAGAGTGGATCATGTGTACAGATTCCAGAGCAATAAATAAGATCACAATCAAGTATAGGTTTCCATTGCCACGAATGGACGATATTATGGACTGTTTGAGTGGGGCTGTGTATTTCTCAAAGATAGATCTGAAGAGTGGATATCACTAGATTCAGATCAGAGAAGGAGATGAATGGAAGACTACCTTCAAAACAAAGGAAGGACTATATGAGTGGTTAGTCATACCTTTTGGGCTAACTAATGCACCGAGCACTTTCATGCGGCTTATGAACGAGGTTCTGAAAATTTTTTTGGGTAAGTTTGTCATTGTTTACCTAGATGATATTTTGATTTTTATAAAGACATTGGAGGAACATATGATGCATATTCGTATGGTGTTTGAGAAGTTGAGAAATGAGAAATTGTTGATTAATTTGAAGAAGTGCAGTTTTGTGAAGAAAAAGTTAGTGTATTTGGGATTTGTAGTTTCAGCAGAAGGTCTAAAAATGGACCCACAGAAGGTACAGGCTATCCTTGAATGACCTACTCCAAGGAGTGCTACTGAGGTAAGATCTTTTAATGGTCTAGCTAGTTTTTACAGAAAGTTTATCAAAAATTTTAGCAGTATTTGTGGTCCCTTGACTGAGACAATGAGAGGGGATAGAAAAGAGTTTAAGTGGACTAAAGGAGCAGAAAAGAGTTTTCAATTACTGAAACAAAAAGTTACAGAACAACCTGTTTTAGCACTTCCAAATTTTAATAAGGTGTTTCAAGTAGATTGTGATGCTAGTGGTACTGCAATAGGAGCTGTTATGAGCCAAGAAGGTAAACCTGTTGCATATTTCAATGAGAAGTTAAATGATGCCAAGAGGAAGTATTCTATTTATGATCAAGAATTTTATGCTATAGTTCAGACATTAAAGAAGTGGAGATATTATCTGCTTCCTAAAGATTTTGTTTTGTATACTGATCATCAAGCTTTGCAATATTTGAATAGTCAAGAAAAATTGAATCAAAGGCATTTGAAATGGGTTGAGTTTTTGCAGAGTTATACATTTGTTTTGAAACACAGAAGTGGAAAGTCTAACAGGGTTGCAGATGCTCTTAGCAGAAGGCAACTATTGCTGACAGAGATGCAGATTGAGGTGGTTGGGTTCAAGGAACTCAAGAATTTGTATCCAAAGGATCCTGATTTTGGTGAAGCTTGGAAAGCTTGTACAGAACCTGTTACTCTAGACAGGACAAAATGGTTGGATTTCATCATCCAAGATGGTATGCTATTCAAAGGGAGTCATTTGTGCATTCCACGAAGTTCTATGAGGGAGACTCTCATCAAGGAGAAGCATAACGGAGGATTGGCTGGATATTTTGGTCGTGACAAAACCTTTTCTTTGGTTAGTGAGAATTATTATTGGCCACAATTGCAGCAAGATGTGAAGAAGTTTGTATAGAGTTGCAGAGTATGTCAGATGGTGAAAGGAGTGAAGCAGAATACAGGGTTGTATTAGCCATTACCTGTACCAGAGAAGCCTTGGGAGGATATCAGCATGGACTTTGTTCTTGGTTTACCGAGGACTCAGCGGGGGCATGATTCAATTTTTGTGGTGGTTGACAGATTTTCAAAGATGGCACATTTCATTCCCTGCAAAAAGACTAATGATACTGTTCATGTAGCAAGATTATTTTTCAGAGAAGTGGTGAGACTACATGGTTTGCCAAAGACCATAGTTTCAGATCGAGATACTAAGTTTGTTGGATATTTCTGACAGACATTGTGCAAGAAGTTGAAGAAAGATTTGAAGTTCAGTTCATCAAATCATCCATAGACTGATGGACAGACAGAGGTGGTGAATAGGAGTTTGAGAAATTTGCTGAGATTTTTGGTTGGAGATAAGCCAACAAGATGGGATTTGATTTTACCACAGGCGGAATTTGCATATAATAATTTTGTCAACAGGAGCACTGGTAAATCACCATTCCAGATTGTATATGGAAGTAGTCCAAGAAATGCATCTGAATAGAGGAAGATATATAAAGGAGAAATAAGTAGTGCTAAAGCTAAGGATTTTGCAGAACATTTGAAGAACATCCATGAGGAGGTGAGGAAGCATATTGCCAAGATGAACACACAGTATAAGGCTAAGGCAGATGTGAAAAGGAGGCATAAAGAATTTCAGGTTGGAGATGAAGTCATGGTTCATTTGCGGAAGGAGCGGTTTCTGGTTGGTACATATAACAAGTTGAAAATGAAGAAGTTTGGACCATGTAAGATACTGAAGAAGCATGATTCGGGAAATGCATATGAGGTAGAACTGCCTATTGGGCTGAATATTTCACCAGTGTTTAACATTTCAGATTTGACAGAGTATCATGAAGGAGGTGTTGAAGATGAGGTTGCAGCAACACAGTGGAATATTTCAGCAACCAGTTCAGATATCAAGGAGATTGAAAACATACTGGACAGTCGTGTTGGCAGAAGCACAAGGAATAAGACATATGAAGAGTATTTGGTCAAATGGAAAGGATGACTTGTTGAAGATTCATCATGGCTAACAAAGGAGGAGGTTAACCATCTTGGTTTTCCTCTGTACACTTGAGTCGTGACAGGGTCACTTCTCAAATTACCCCGAGTGTCTGATGCAGGAGCATCCTTGGTGTAAGAGGAATCTTGCATCACCCAAAAATATTTCTATTTTTATATTCAATAAGGGCTATTTTGTGCAGAGCTGCTCTTTATGGAAAGTTACTATTTTTGGTAATTTTTGTATGTGCTCAGAGTGATCTGATTTCTTTCTTGGAGGTTCATTTTGGTTATATAAGTTTTCCAGCAAAGTTTCATGGCTAGATCAGGTGTAGTTTTGAAGATATTGAAGATTTTTGATATTGGCAGTAGGGTACAGAAGCTTCGAACTCAGTTTTGAAGGTTTTAGATGCCCTGGATGAGGTCAAAAATTTGGGTGATAGGCGTTTGCACCGATCAAGCCTGTAGAGCGCTTCGTGGCATTTCCAAAATGGGGTTATAATAGTCAATCGGGTCAACTGGTGATGACTTATGGTCTCCGGAAGTTGGGTCACCTGAAATGGCAGAAAATAATTTTCCTTTAAAATTTCTGTTCGGGTTTCAAAAGTTATTTTGAGCCGACTTTGATGTAATAAATTGAAAAATAAAATAATTCTAAGTTTGGTCGGCCCTTAGGGCTAAATTTCTGGAACCTTCTCGGGCGGTGGAAATTGCCTATATAAGGAAGGTTGTATTATTGTCTTAGGCAGTTGGGAATAGTTCTGGGTAGTAGATCTAGGTATTGATTCGAGGCTTTGTCCTACAGAATATTGTAAGGGAATGCCCATGTGGCTTTGCATATTGTAATTCTAAAAGTTTGTAATTCCACATTTGTGGAGATAATAAGAAGCCAATTTTTTGTTCTTGCATATTATTGTTGTTGTTTTTCTATTTTTGTTATGTGTTTGTGGTATTAAGGGGAGCACCCTTCATCAAGTGGTATCAGAGTAGGAGTTCTTAAGTGTGTAAATAGATCACCGACTGTGAAGCAGTTTGCACCAGGACCGTGGTTAGGGTTTCAGCACGCATCGCGAAAATGCCTCCATGAAGAGAACGTGGCGGAAGAGCTAGTGCTGTGACACCTGAGGTTAGAGAGCTACAGAGACAAGTGCGAGCATTGCAAGAAGAGATTCGCAGAGGAATGAATCTTAATGTCAGAGATGAAAGCGAGGATGAAGCTGAAGAAGAATATCAAGAAGGAGAAGTCGAAATTGTAAACCAAGAGGAAGAAAGACTTTTTCGGGCTATTTCTAAAATTGGGAAAAGACCTAAAATTGAGGTTCCTACATTTTTTGGAAATCTTAATCCAGAAGAATTGATCAACTGGATCAATGAATGTGAGGAATATTTTGAGTATGAAGATGTTGAGGATCCTGATAGGGTCAAATTTGCGAAGGTCAGACTGAAAGGTCATGCGAAGATATGGTGGCAAGAGATTTAGTTGGAGCGAAATAGAAGGGGAAAGGAGAAAATCACGAGATGGGATCGGATGGTGGATAAATTGAAGCGACAGTTCATTCTTGTTGATTATGAGCTTGACCTACTGAAAACAATGTAAAGTTTGAAGCAAGTAGGAAGATCTGTTCAGGAGTATACAGAAAAGTTCTATCGACTTCTCATCAGAACAGGCCATGCAAAAGCTGATAAAGAGAAAGTTGCCCGATACCTTAATGGGTTAAGGCCAAGCATTCAAGAGGAGCTAAATTTGGTTCGAATGAAAAGTATTGAAGAGGCATACTAGTTTGCTCCAAAAGTAGAGGAAAAGCTAAACAAGAAGTTTGAGAGCAGACAAAACAGAAGAGGTCACGGTGGACAATCTGGTGGACGGTCATATGGTGGCCGAAATGAAGATCCAAAAAAGAAGGATGCGGCTAGTAGCAGTCAGAATCAGTGAGGAAATAATTCCAATCACTTCCAAGATCAGAATAATAGAGATTAGAGAGGAATAGGAAGAGGACAAGGATCTGGAAGAGGTGGCTTCCGTGGAACATGTTTTCACTGTGGAGTCAGTTGTACATTCCACGAAGTTCTATGAGGGAGAATCTCATCAAGGAGAAGCATAGCGGAGGATTGGCTGGACATTTTGGTCGTGACAAAACCCTTTCTTTGGTTAGTGAGAATTATTATTGGCCACAATTGCAGCAAGATGTGAATAAGTTTATACAGAGTTGCAGAGTATGTCAGATGGTGAAAGGAGTGAAGCAGAATACATGGTTGTATCAGCCATTACCTGTACCAGAGAAGCCTTGGGAGGATATCAGCATGGACTTTGTTCTTGGTTTATCGAGGACTCAACGGGGACATGATTCAATTTTTGTGGTGGTTGACAGATTTTTGAAGATGGCACATTTCATTCCCTGCAAGAAGACTAATGATGTTGTTCATGTAGCAGGATTGTTTTTCAGAGAAGTGGTGAGACTACATGGTTTGCCAAAGACCATAGTTTCAGATCGAGATACTAAGTTTGTTGGATATTTCTGGCGGACATTGTGGAAGAAGTTGAAGACAGATTTGAAGTTCAGTTCATCACATCATCCACAGACTGATGGACAGACAGAGGTGGTGAATAGGAGTTTGAGAAATTTGCTGAGATGTTTGGTTGGAGATAAGCCAACAGGATGGGATTTGATTTTACCACAGGCGGAATTTGCATACAATAATTCTGTCAACAGGAGCACTGGTAAATCACCATTCCAGATTGTATATGGAAGTAGTCCAAGAAATGCATCTAAATTGAGGAAGATAGATAAAGGAGAAATAAGTAGTGCTGAAGCTGAAGATTTTGCAGAACATTTGAAGAACATCCATGAGGAGGTGAGGAAGCATATTGCCAAGATGAATGCATAGTATAAGGCTAAGGCAGATGTGAAAAGGAGGCATAAGGAATTTCAGGTTGGAGATGAAGTCATGGTTCATTTGCAGAAGGAGCGGTTTCCGGTTGGTACATATAACAAGTTGAAAGTGAAGAAGTTTGGACCATGTAAGATACTGAAGAAGCATGATTCGGGAAATGCATATGAGTTAGAACTGCTTACTGGGCTGAATATTTCACCAGTGTTTAACATTTCAGATTTCACAGAGTATCATGAAGGAGGTGTTGAAGATGAGGTTGCAGCAACACAGTGGAATATTCCAGCAACCAGTTCAGATATCAAGGAGATTGAAGACATACTGGACAGTCGTGTTGGCAGAAGCACAAGGAATAAGACATATGAAGAGTATTTGGTCAAATGGAAAGGATGACCTGTTGAAGATTCATCATGGCTAACAAAGGAGGAGGTTAACCGTCTTGGTTTTCCTCTGCACACTTGAGTCGTGACAGGGTCACTTCTCAAATTACCCCGAGTGTCTGATGCAGGAGCATCCTTGGTGTAAGAGGAATCTTGCATCACCCAAAAATATTTCTATTTTTATATTCAATAAGGGCTATTTTATGCAGAGCTTCTATTTATGGAAAGTTACTATTTTTGGTAATTTTTGTATGTGCTCAGAGTGATCTGATTTCTTTCTTGGAGGTTCATTTTGGTTATATAAGTTTCCCAGCAAAGTTTCATGGCTAGATCAGGTGTAGTTTTGAAGATATTGAAGATTTTTGATATTGGCAGTAGGGTACAGAAGCTTCGAACTCAGTTTTGAAGGTTTTAGAGGCCCTAGATGAGGTCAAAAATTTGGGTGACAGGCGTTTGCACCGATCAAGCCTGTAGAGCGCTTCGTGGCATTTCCAAAATGGGGTTATAATAGTCAATTGGGTCAACTGGTGATGACTTATGGTCTCCGGAAGTTGGGTCACCTGAAATGGCAGAAAATAATTTTCCTTTAAAATTTCTGTTCGGGTTTCAAAAGTTATTTTGAGCCGACTTTGATGTAATAAATTGAAAAATAAAATAATTCTAAGTTTGGTCGGCCCTTAGGGCTAAATTTCTGGAACCTTCTCGGGCGGTGGAAATTGCCTATATAAGGAAGGTTGTATTATTGTCCTAGGCAGTTGGGAATAGTTCTGGGTAGTAGATCTGGGTATTGATTCGAGGCTTTGTCCTACAGAATATTGTAAGGGAATGCCCATGTGGCTTTGCATATTGTAATTCTAAAAGTTTGTAATTCCACATTTGTGGAGATAATAAGAAGCCAATTTTCTGTTCTTGCATATTATTGTTGTTGTTTCTCTATTTTTGTTATGTGTTTGTGGTATTAAGGGGAGCACCCTTCATCAAGTGGTATCAGAGTAGGAGTTCTTAAGTGTGTAAACAGATCACCGACTGTGAAGCAGTTTGCACCAGGACCGTGGTTAGGGTTTCAGCGCGCATCACGAAAATGCCTCCATGAAGAGAACGTGGCGGAAGAGCTAGTGCTGTGACACCTGAGGTTAGAGAGCTACAGAGACAAGTGCGAGCATTGCAAGAAGAGATTCGCAGAGGAATGAATCTTAATGTTAGAGATGAAAGCGAGGATGAAGTTGAAGAAGAATATCAAGAAGGAGAAGTCAAAATTGTAAACCAAGAGGAAGAAAGACTTTTTCGGGCTATTTCTAAGATTGGAAAAAGACCTAAAATTGAGGTTCCTACATTTTTTGGAAATCTTAACCCGGAAGAATTGATCGACTGGATCAATGAATGTGAGGAATATTTTGAGTATGAAGATGTTGAGGATCCTGATAGGGTCAAATTTGCGAAGGTCAGACTGAAAGGTCATGCGAAGATATGGTGGCAAGAGATTTAGTTGGAGCGAAATAGAAGGGGAAAAGAGAAAATCACGAGATGGGATCGGATGGTGGATAAATTGAAGCGACAGTTCATTCCTGTTGATTATGAGCTTGACCTACTGAAAACAATGTAAAGTTTGAAGCTAGTAGGAAGATCTGTTCAGGAGTATACAGAGGAGTTCTATCGACTTCTCATCAGAACAGGCCATGCAAAAGCTGATAAAGAGAAAGTTGCCCGATACCTTAATGGGTTAAGGCCAAGCATTCAGGAGGAGCTAAATCTGGTTCGAATGAACAGTATTGAAGAGGCATACTAGTTTGCTCTAAAAGTAGAGGAAAAGCTAAACAAGAAGTTTGAGAGCAGACAAAATAGAAGAGGTCGCGGTGGACAATCTGGTGGACGGTCATATGGTGGCCGAAATGAAGATCCAAAAAAGAAGGATGCGGCTAGTAGCAGTCAGAATCAGCGAGGAAATAATTCCAATCACTTCCAAGATCAGAATAATAGAGATTAGAGAGGAATAGGAAGAGGACAAGGATCTGGAAGAGGTGGCTTCCGTGGAACATGTTTTCACTGTGGAGTTAGTTGTACATTCCACGAAGTTCTATGAGGGAGAATCTCATCAAGGAGAAGCATAGCGGAGGATTGGCTGGACATTTTGGTCGTGACAAAACCCTTTCTTTGGTTAGTGAGAATTATTATTGGCCACAATTGCAGCAAGATGTGAATAAGTTTATACAGAGTTGCAGAGTATGTCAGATGGTGAAAGGAGTGAAGCAGAATACATGGTTGTATCAGCCATTACCTGTACCAGAGAAGCCTTGGGAGGATATCAGCATGGACTTTGTTCTTGGTTTACCGAGGACTCAACGGGGACATGATTCAATTTTTGTGGTGGTTGACAGATTTTTGAAGATGGCACATTTCATTCCCTGCAAGAAGACTAATGATGTTGTTCATGTAGCAGGATTGTTTTTCAGAGAAGTGGTGAGACTACATGGTTTGCCAAAGACCATAGTTTCAGATCGAGATACTAAGTTTGTTGGATATTTCTGGCGGACATTGTGGAAGAAGTTGAAGATAGATTTGAAGTTCAGTTCATCACATCATCCACAGACTGATGGACAGACAGAGGTGGTGAATAGGAGTTTGAGAAATTTGCTGAGATGTTTGGTTGGAGATAAGCCAACAGGATGGGATTTGATTTTACCACAGGCGGAATTTGCGTACAATAATTCTGTCAACAGGAGCACTGGTAAATCACCATTCCAGATTGTATATGGAAGTAGTCCAAGAAATGCATCTAAATTGAGGAAGATAGATAAAGGAGAAATAAGTAGTGCTGAAGCTAAAGATTTTGCAGAACATTTGAAGAACATCCATGAGGAGGTGAGGAAGCATATTGCCAAGATGAATGCATAGTATAAGGCTAAGGCAGATGTGAAAAGGAGGCATAAGGAATTTCAGGTTGGAGATGAAGTCATGGTTCATTTGCAGAAGGAGCGGTTTCCGGTTGGTACATATAACAAGTTGAAAGTGAAGAAGTTTGGACCATGTAAGATACTGAAGAAGCATGATTCGGGAAATGCATATGAGTTAGAACTGCTTACTGGGCTGAATATTTCACCAGTGTTTAACATTTTAGATTTGACAGAGTATCATGAAGGAGGTGTTGAAGATGAGGTTGTAGCAACACAGTGGAATATTCCAGCAACCAGTTCAGATATCAAGGAGATTGAAGACATACTGGACAGTCGTGTTGGCAGAAGCACAAGGAATAAGACATATGAAGAGTATTTGGTCAAATGGAAAGGATGACCTGTTGAAGATTCATCATGGCTAACAAAGGAGGAGGTTAACCGTCTTGGTTTTCCTCTGCACACTTGAGTCGTGACAGGGTCACTTCTCAAATTACCCCGAGTGTCTGATGCAGGAGCATCCTTGGTGTAAGAGGAATCTTGCATCACCCAAAAATATTTCTATTTTTATATTCAATAAGGGCTATTTTATGCAGAGCTGCTATTTATGGAAAGTTACTATTTTTGGTAATTTTTGTATGTGCTCAGAGTGATCTGATTTCTTTCTTGGAGGTTCATTTTAGTTATATAAGTTTCCCAGCAAAGTTTCATGGCTAGATCAGGTGTAGTTTTGAAGATATTGAAGATTTTTGATATTGGCAGTAGGGTACAGAAGCTTCAAACTCAGTTTTGAAGGTTTTAGAGGCCCTGGATGAGGTCAAAAATTTGGGTGACAGGCATTTGCACCGATCAAGCCTGTAGAGCGCTTCGTGGCATTTCCAAAATGGGGTTATAATAGTCAATCGGGTCAACTGGTGATGACTTATGGTCTCCGGAAGTTGGGTCACCTGAAATGGCAGAAAATAATTTTCCTTTAAAATTTCTGTTCGGGTTTCAAAAGTTATTTTGAGCTGACTTTGATGTAATAAATTGAAAAATAAAATAATTCTAAGTTTGGTCGGCCCTTAGGGCTAAATTTCTGGAACCTTCTCGGGCGGTGGAAATTGCCTATATAAGGAAGGTTGTATTATTGTCTTAGGCAGTTGGGAATAGTTCTGGGTAGTAGATCTGGGTATTGATTCGAGGCTTTGTCCTACAGAATATTGTAAGGGAATGCCCATGTGGCTTTGCATATTGTAATTCTAAAAGTTTGTAATTTCACATTTGTGGAGATAATAAGAAGCCAATTTTCTGTTCTTGCATATTATTGTTGTTGTTTCTTTATTTCTGTTATGTGTTTGTGGTATTAAGGGGAGCACCCTTCATCAAGTGGTATCAGAGTAGGAGTTCTTAAGTGTGTAAACAGATCACCGACTGTGAAGCAGTTTGCACCAGGACCGTGGTTAGGGTTTCAGCACGCATCGCGAAAATGCCTCCATGAAGAGAACGTGGCGGAAGAGCTAGTGCTGTGACACCTGAGGTTAGAGAGCTACAGAGACAAGTGCGAGCATTGCAAGAAGAGATTCGCAGAGGAATGAATCTTAATGTCAGAGATGAAAGCGAGGATGAAGCTGAAGAAGAATATCAAGAAGGAGAAGTCGAAATTGTAAACCAAGAGGAAGAAAGACTTTTTCGGGCTATTTCTAAGATTGGGAAAAGACCTAAAATTGAGGTTCCTACATTTTTTGGAAATCTTAATCCAGAAGAATTGATCAACTGGATCAATGAATGTGAGGAATATTTTGAGTATGAAGATGTTGAGGATCCTGATAGGGTCAAATTTGCGAAGGTCAGACTGAAAGGTCATGCGAAGATATGGTGGCAAGAGATTTAGTTGGAGCGAAATAGAAGGGGAAAGGAGAAAATCACGAGATGGGATCGGATGGTGGATAAATTGAAGCGACAGTTCATTCTTGTTGATTATGAGCTTGACCTACTGAAAACAATGTAAAGTTTGAAGCAAGTAGGAAGATCTGTTCAGGAGTATACAGAAAAGTTCTATCGACTTCTCATCAGAACAGGCCATGCAAAAGCTGATAAAGAGAAAGTTGCCCAATACCTTAATGGGTTAAGGCCAAGCATTCAGGAGGAGCTAAATCTGGTTCGAATGAACAGTATTGAAGAGGCATACTAGTTTGCTCTAAAAGTAGAGGAAAAGCTAAACAAGAAGTTTGAGAGCAGACAAAACAGAAGAGGTCGCGGTGGACAATCTGGTGGACGGTCATATGGTGGCCGAAATGAAGATCCAAAAAAGAAGGATGCGGCTAGTAGCAGTCAGAATCAGCGAGGAAATAATTCCAATCACTTCCAAGATCAGAATAATAGAGATTAGAGAGGAATAGGAAGAGGACAAGGATCTGGAAGAGGTGGCTTCCGTGGAACATGTTTTCACTGTGGAGTCAGTTGTACATTCCACGAAGTTCTATGAGGGAGAATCTCATCAAGGAGAAGCATAGCGGAGGATTGGCTGGACATTTTGGTCGTGACAAAACCCTTTCTTTGGTTAGTGAGAATTATTATTGGCCACAATTGCAGCAAGATGTGAATAAGTTTATACAAAGTTGCAGAGTATGTCAGATGGTGAAAGGAGTGAAGCAGAATACATGGTTGTATCAGCCATTACCTGTACCAGAGAAGCCTTGGGAGGATATCAGCATGGACTTTGTTCTTGGTTTACCGAGGACTCAACGGGGACATGATTCAATTTTTGTGGTGGTTGACAGATTTTTGAAGATGGCACATTTCATTCCCTGCAAGAAGACTAATGATGTTGTTCATGTAGCAGGATTGTTTTTCAGAGAAGTGGTGAGACTACATGGTTTGCCAAAGACCATAGTTTCAGATCGAGATACTAAGTTTGTTGGATATTTCTGGCGGACATTGTGGAAGAAGTTGAAGACAGATTTGAAGTTCAGTTCATCACATCATCCACAGACTGATGGACAGACAGAGGTGGTGAATAGGAGTTTGAGAAATTTGCTGAGATGTTTGGTTGGAGATAAGCCAACAGGATGGGATTTGATTTTACCACAGGCGGAATTTGCGTACAATAATTCTGTCAACAGGAGCACTGGTAAATCACCATTCCAGATTGTATATGGAAGTAGTCCAAGAAATGCATCTAAATTGAGGAAGATAGATAAAGGAGAAATAAGTAGTGCTGAAGTTGAAGATTTTGCAGAACATTTGAAGAACATCCATGAGGAGGTGAGGAAGCATATTGCCAAGATGAATGCATAGTATAAGGCTAAGGCAGATGTGAAAAGGAGGCATAAGGAATTTCAGGTTGGAGATGAAGTCATGGTTCATTTGCAGAAGGAGCGGTTTCCGGTTGGTACATATAACAAGTTGAAAGTGAAGAAGTTTGGACCATGTAAGATACTGAAGAAGCATGATTCGGGAAATGCTTATGAGTTAGAACTGCTTACTGGGCTGAATATTTCACCAGTGTTTAACATTTCAGATTTCACAGAGTATCATGAAGGAGGTGTTGAAGATGAGGTTGCAGCAACACAGTGGAATATTCTAGCAACCAGTTCAGATATCAAGGAGATTGAAGACATACTGGACAGTCGTGTTGGCAGAAGCACAAGGAATAAGACATATGAAGAGTATTTGGTCAAATGGAAAGGATGACCTGTTGAAGATTCATCATGGCTAACAAAGGAGGAGGTTAACCGTCTTGGTTTTCCTCTGCACACTTGAGTCGTGACAGGGTCACTTCTCAAATTACCCCGAGTGTCTGATGCAGGAGCATCCTTGGTGTAAGAGGAATCTTGCATCACCCAAAAATATTTCTATTTTTATATTCAATAAGGGCTATTTTATGCAGAGCTGCTATTTATGGAAAGTTACTATTTTTGGTAATTTTTGTATGTGCTCAGAGTGATCTGATTTTTTTCTTGGAGGTTCATTTTGGTTATATAAGTTTCCCAGCAAAGTTTCATGGCTAGATCAGGTGTAGTTTTGAAGATATTGAAGATTTTTGATATTGGCAGTAGGGTACAGAAGCTTCGAACTCAGTTTTGAAGGTTTTAGAGGCCCTGGATGAGGTCAAAAATTTGGGTGACAGGCGTTTGCACCGATCAAGCCTGTAGAGCGCTTCGTGGCATTTCCAAAATGGGGTTATAATAGTCAATTGGGTCAACTGGTGATGACTTATGGTCTCCGGAAGTTGGGTCACCTGAAATGGCAGAAAATAATTTTCCTTTAAAATTTCTGTTCGGGTTTCAAAAGTTATTTTGAGCTGACTTTGATGTAATAAATTGAAAAATAAAATAATTCTAAGTTTGGTCGGCCCTTAGGGCTAAATTTCTGGAACCTTCTCGGGCGGTGGAAATTGCCTATATAAGGAAGGTTGTATTATTGTCTTAGGCAGTTGGAAATAGTTCTGGGTAGTAGATCTGGGTATTGATTCGAGGCTTTGTCCTACAGAATATTGTAAGGGAATGCCCATGTGGCTTTGCATATTGTAATTCTAAAAGTTTGTAATTTCACATTTGTGGAGATAATAAGAAGCCAATTTTCTGTTCTTGCATATTATTGTTGTTGTTTCTTTATTTCTGTTATGTGTTTGTGGTATTAAGGGGAGCACCCTTCATCAAGTGGTATCAGAGTAGGAGTTCTTAAGTGTGTAAACAGATCACCGACTGTGAAGCAGTTTGCACCACGACCGTGGTTAGGGTTTCAGCGCGCATCGCGAAAATGCCTCCATGAAGAGAACGTGGCGGAAGAGCTAGTGCTGTGACACCTGAGGTTAGAGAGCTACAGAGACAAGTGCGAGCATTGCAAGAAGAGATTCGCAGAGGAATGAATCTTAATGTTAGAGATGAAAGCGAGGATGAAGTTGAAGAAGAATATCAAGAAGGAGAAGTCAAAATTGTAAACCAAGAGGAAGAAAGACTTTTTCGGGCTATTTCTAAGATTGGAAAAAGACCTAAAATTGAGGTTCCTACATTTTTTGGAAATCTTAACCCGGAAGAATTGATCGACTGGATCAATGAATGTGAGGAATATTTTGAGTATGAAGATGTTGAGGATCCTGATAGGGTCAAATTTGCGAAGGTCAGACTGAAAGGTCATGCGAAGATATGGTGGCAAGAGATTTAGTTGGAGCGAAATAGAAGGGGAAAGGAGAAAATCACGAGATGGGATCGGATGGTGGATAAATTGAAGCGACAGTTCATTCCTGTTGATTATGAGCTTGACCTACTGAAAACAATGTAAAGTTTGAAGCTAGTAGGAAGATCTGTTCAGGAGTATACAGAGGAGTTCTATCGACTTCTCATCAGAACAGGCCATGCAAAAGCTGATAAAGAGAAAGTTGCCCGATACCTTAATGGGTTAAGGCCAAGCATTCAGGAGGAGCTAAATCTGGTTCGAATGAACAGTATTGAAGAGGCATACTAGTTTGCTCTAAAAGTAGAGGAAAAGCTAAACAAGAAGTTTGAGAGCAGACAAAACAGAAGAGGTCGCGGTGGACAATCTGGTGGACGGTCATATGGTGGCCGAAATGAAGATCCAAAAAAGAAGGATGCGGCTAGTAGCAGTCAGAATCAGCGAGGAAATAATTCCAATCACTTCCAAGATCAGAATAATAGAGATTAGAGAGGAATAGGAAGAGGACAAGGATCTGGAAGAGGTGGCTTCCGTGGAACATGTTTTCACTGTGGAGTCAGTTGTACATTCCACGAAGTTCTATGAGGGAGAATCTCATCAAGGAGAAGCATAGCAGAGGATTGGCTGGATATTTTGGTCGTGACAAAACCCTTTCTTTGGTTAGTGAGAATTATTATTGGCCACAATTGCAGCAAGATGTGAAGAATTTTATACAGAGTTGCAGAGTATGTCAAATGGTGAAAGGAGTGAAGCAGAATACAGGGTTGTATCAGCCATTACCTGTACCAGAGAAGCCTTGGGACGATATCAGCATGGACTTTGTTCTTAGTTTACCGAGGACTCAGCGGGGACATGATTCAATTTTTGTGGTGGTTGACAGATTTTTGAAGATGGCACATTTCATTCCCTGCAAGAAGACTAATGATGTTGTTCATGTAGCAGGATTGTTTTTCAGAGAAGTGGTGAGACTACATGGTTTGCCAAAGACCATAGTTTCAGATCGAGATACTAAGTTTGTTGGATATTTCTGGCGGACATTGTGGAAGAAGTTGAAGACAGATTTGAAGTTCAGTTCATCACATCATCCACAGACTGATGGACAGACAGAGGTGGTGAATAGGAGTTTGAGAAATTTGCTGAGATGTTTGGTTGGAGATAAGCCAACAGGATGGGATTTGATTTTACCACAGGCGGAATTTGCGTACAATAATTCTGTCAACAGGAGCACTGGTAAATCACCATTCCAGATTGTATATGGAAGTAGTCCAAGAAATGCATCTAAATTGAGGAAGATAGATAAAGGAGAAATAAGTAGTGCTGAAGCTGAGGATTTTGCAGAACATTTGAAGAACATCCATGAGGAGGTGAGGAAGCATATTGCCAAGATGAATGCATAGTATAAGGCTAAGGCAGATGTGAAAAGGAGGCATAAGGAATTTCAGGTTGGAGATGAAGTCATGGTTCATTTGCAGAAGGAGCGGTTTCCGGTTGGTACATATAACAAGTTGAAAGTGAAGAAGTTTGGACCATGTAAGATACTGAAGAAGCATGATTCGGGAAATGCTTATGAGTTAGAACTGCTTACTGGGCTGAATATTTCACCAGTGTTTAACATTTCAGATTTCACAGAGTATCATGAAGGAGGTGTTGAAGATGAGGTTGCAGCAACACAGTGGAATATTCTAGCAACTAGTTCAGATATCAAGGAGATTGAAGACATACTGGACAGTCGTGTTGGCAGAAGCACAAGGAATAAGACATATGAAGAGTATTTGGTCAAATGGAAAGGATGACCTGTTGAAGATTCATCATGGCTAACAAAGGAGGAGGTTAACCATCTTGGTTTTCCTCTGCACACTTGAGTCGTGACAGGGTCACTTCTCAAATTACCCTGAGTGTCTGATGCAGGAGCATCCTTGGTGTAAGAGGAATCTTGCATCACCCAAAAATATTTCTATTTTTATATTCAATAAGGGCTATTTTATGCAGAGCTGCTATTTATGGAAAGTTACTATTTTTGGTAATTTTTGTATGTGCTCAGAGTGATCTGATTTCTTTCTTGGAGGTTCATTTTGGTTATATAAGTTTTCCAGCAAAGTTTCATGGCTAGATCAGGTGTAGTTTTGAAGATATTGAAGATTTTTGATATTGGCAGTAGGGTACAGAAGCTTCGAACTCAGTTTTGAAGGTTTTAGAGGCCCTGGATGAGGTCAAAAATTTGGGTGACAGGCGTTTGCACCGATCAAGCCTGTAGAGCGCTTCGTGGCATTTCCAAAATGGGGTTATAATAGTCAATCGGGTCAACTGGTGATGACTTATGGTCTCCGGAAGTTGGGTCACCTGAAATGGCAGAAAATAATTTTCCTTTAAAATTTCTGTTCGGGTTTCAAAAGTTATTTTGAGCTGACTTTGATGTAATAAATTGAAAAATAAAATAATTCTAAGTTTGGTCGGCCCTTAGGGCTAAATTTCTTAAACCTTCTCTGGCGGTGGAAATTGCCTATATAAGGAAGGCTGTATTATTGTCTTAGGCAGTTGGGAATAGTTCTGGGTAGTAGATCTGGGTATTGATTCGAGGCTTTGTCCTACAGAATATTGTAAGGGAATGCCCATGTGGCTTTGCATATTGTAATTCTAAAAGTTTGTAATTTCACATTTGTGGAGATAATAAGAAGCCAATTTTCTGTTCTTGCATATTATTGTTGTTGTTTCTTTATTTCTGTTATGTGTTTGTGGTATTAAGGGGAGCACCCTTCATCAAGAAGACTCCAAAGATAAATGAAATAGCATAAAATAAAGATTTTATTTCTCACTGGTCTGCACTTCCATATCCAACATTACCACTGGTTTGAACTTACTTGCATATAGGCGCACGATTGTCGACGTAGTGTAGCTTCCCACCTTATACTACCTCCTTCAGCACTCCTTTTCTCACAAATCATTATGCCAAAATGAAATAAAAAGAAATGTGCTGGTAGGAGGGATATATGAAAGAAATGTGACTTTTTTTTTACTTCTATTCCCGTGTTGGTCGGAATTCTTACCACTCTTAAGGGTCAAAATTCAGACCAACACGGGAATAGATTTTTTTTAAATCAAATTTTTCCTTCTATAACCAACCATGAAAAATCATTTTATAGGGGTGAACCCACAATAGTGGGTTACACTTTTTTGCCTGAACGGACACTAAACTTTACATTTTGAAAAAAAAAATTAGATTCGGATGCATATTATCATTAAACCGTTTGAAATCAGAAGATGAAGTAAATTAGAGTCTTTTAATATTTTCTGGCTAGATTCTAAATATATTTTTTATTTTTATTTTTGAATGTATTTGAATGGTTTTTTTTTTCTCCCACGAAAATGGGTATGTTGTTGAAAACATCATTTTCAAAGAGTTACATTATTTTCATAGAGCATAACTTTTTTTTAAAATAGATATCAATGTGATTCTTTCGAAATTATTTTTTAACATCCATACAGAGGGCATGCAATTGGTTTTATGACATTATCATGATTGTTTCATATTTTATTAATGTTTGAAGTTGACTAAATCATAATTTTGACATACCTTGACTACATAGCTTATAACTTGTCATGTATTTGTCCAATTTCATTTTTATTTTTTTTAGATAGAAAGAGAACTTAAATACCTAGGGCATAGATATTTTTTAGAATTTTTTTCCTCTCATTTACTATTTTTCCATAAGCATCAAACATAGAGGTAGACATACGGTGAAATATCTATGTTTAGTAAAACTAAAAATACAAAGTCATAATAAACTTAATATATATTAACATTATAATCATTGGAAATATTTTTCTTAGTAGTACCTTACTACATAGATAGGTTTGTCAAATGGATTCATTTGATCTCCCAAAAGATAAATTCAAAGTGATTTTTTCTCAGCATTTTAATAGGTGCGAAGGAGACTCCATTGTAGGTATGAATGGTGAGTATAGATGTTATATCAATGTTTTTTTTATCTAAGTGGCTTTGAGCTAACCATTTGTAATTAATTCCTTCAAATGGAACCTCTCAAGGCTTAAATAATCATATTTTATTAAAAATGTGTTATTGCAGCAAAAATCAACATGTCTAAAAAAGTGTAATCCACTATTGTGGGGTCACCCATAGCTTGGTCAAAAATGTTGGTCTAAAAAGTGGGGCAAATGTACTAGTGATAGCCCATTTTGACCTAAATAGGACATCTTTAACCAGAAAATGACCAAGGACCCAAATTTTTCACCCAATCTGCCAAATCAGGGGCATTTGTCATCAAACAATCACGAATACATTATTGGAAATGAAATTGAAATTCATTATTAATTGACCTAATTCACGCAAATTGACTGAAAATGTAATATTTTTCAACTGCACTCAAATTTCATTTCATTTTCGAGGGGGCATACACTCGAACAATCAGGATCGACATCAGAATCAGTAAATCAGGGGCACAACCATCAAATCAAAGCTTAATCTTTCATTGAAAACTTTTTGCTTATCAATCAAAAGGGAAATCAAACATCAAATCAGAATAAGTCAGGTACCACATCAGACAACCTATCATCAAATTGACCATCATGGACTGTAAATCAATCAAAACTACATCAATCCCATCATCAAAATTGGCATCTTCTACCAAACATCGAATCGAACATCAAATTTAATCAATACTTCACATAAAAAATGATAAGGACATTCTTTGAATTGATACACTTTGTGCATTGATTCAAAGAGGGGCATTTGTAATCACCCGAAAATGGACAAGATCAATTAAGTGATCAATCAAGGAAAAATCAAGGCAATAAAATCAAATCAAGCTAAAATCAAAGAAAAATTGCAATCAAACTAATATTCAAATTTAATTAAAAATTAAAAGCCATAAAATTGATTAAATCAAATGAAATCAATTAATTGTGAAATTAATCTAATTAATGGCATAGCTCATTTAAATTAAATCAACCCATTCAAGGGGTACACATGGCTAAACCTATTAATTAAATTCAATTAATTAAATCCTATTTTTCATCAACCACCAAATGGGAGGAAAATGCATCAACCAATAGGATTTGAGAACCAAGCACACATGGATCAAGCTCACATCGAATCTCCACCACCCATAAGGAGTAAGAATCTTGTCCACCCATTTTGTCCTCTTGTCCCAAGCTTTGAGGACAAAATATTTAAATGGTCTCCAAAGGTGGAAACATGGACTTAACCCTAATAAAACCATGATCAAATCAACTCCACCCCCTACCCTTGCCAAAATATATAAAAGCAAGGCATAACTCAAGCAATAATCATCCACAATTATTTGAAAAGCATCAAACCTCTTGCAATTTTAAGCTAGAAAAGCAAATCTAGGAGCTAATTAAACTAATTTCTTTTGGAATTAATTGTTTTAGCTTGGCTTATCATATTTTCTCATATTAGGACTATCACTAATAGAATCTTGTTGAGAGCTTCTCATTAGCATCCTAATTAGAGAGCCATAGAGTGCTCAATCATCTTTAATTTTTCATAATTAGATTGCTAGATGTGGTAATTTAATTGTTATTTTGAGTTATTGATGATACTAACCCTATGAAGGTACTAATCCAAGTACACATTAGGCATGGATGAAGGCAATGAGACACATGGGACACTTGAAGGAATAGAAGGAAGAATAAGACTAGGAAGACTCACATGTGTAGGATTGGAAGTTTAAATTGAAATTGTGATGATAGGTAGAGAAAAAGTGGAAACACTGGGAATAGAAGTAGAGATAGGAAAGGAGGTCTCAAAACTTGTAGTAGGTGGAATGATACCTAAATATTGAGCACAATTATTAAGAGGTTTGATATTATTATGAACAAGATGAGAGATAGTATGCAAGAGGTCAAAACCATGTTTGTCATGATTAATAAGCTTCTGTATGTCGTACAGAATGGAAAGAACTTCAGGATTGTGGTTTTCTTGAGCTATCAATTGTTCAAACTTTTCAAAGTCATGGGAAATTTTCTAGACTAGGGTAGGAGGAACTCTTAATACTTCATCTTGATCATGATAATAATGAGAAGATTTTTTCTCCATGATAAGATTGATATCATTAGAATGCATGTTGGTCTGATCAATATTCCTAGGAAAGAAGGAGGGTTCAGGATCCAAGGAACCCATGATCCTACAACTTCTTTAAATTGGAATGATATAGGTGGGACTCAAAGTGATAAATCTCATACACAAGGAAATGAAAGGAAAGAGATGCAATGCAATTTGAAAGGAATATATAATTTAAGAAAATTTAACAATGAAATTTAAGCATGTAATTATGAAATATGAAACTAAATGTATAGAATGTAGAAAAGATTTAATGTAAATATTAAATGACACAATGCATACAAAGTAGATCTAGGTTTGAAAATACAATACAAAGGAGATCTAACAATGTAAAGATGCAAAATAGATCACACAAATAAGATCTAACTAACAAATCAAAAAGTATGCAAGCGGATGGTTCACCAAAATGTGATATGAAGGTGAACCTACACACATAATGATTTAAATGTAATGAAAATGGTATCTAACTAGATTCATACAATGTAATTAGTATATATAGATAGAAAAGTAAATCTAGCACCAAAATCAAAATTGAAAGGTTATGAGTCATGTTCACCAAAATGTGATATGGAAAATGGTGATCAATGGTAGAACCCCACTTTTATTTACATTGGAATACCAAACCTCACACGTAGAATAAATCTTATTAGCACAACCATAAATGGATGTAGGGGTGATAATGCACAATCTAGATAAAGGGGGAGTTTGATGGAGGTATGGTATTCCCTCTACGGACAGAAATGTATGTAAATGAAATGTAAAGTATGAAAAAACTTATGAAATGATAACAAAGATGATAACTAGAAATGTATGATATCAGATCTAATGTATCAAATTAAGTGTTGAAGGAAAATAAGAATGATGTAATCACCTTGATTTCTAGAACAGGACAAGTGAACTTCAAATCTACAATTGACTGTTAAAAACCTATCAGAATTAGAAACCATCTGGGATCTGGGATCTTAAGACCTATCAATTTTGATCATGCAATCTTCAGACTCTCAAGAACATGTCAAAAAATTCATCCTGGTCCCAAAAATTAGGCCTAGTTCTAGAAGGATAAAATCTGATGAAATCTATAAAGGATCATGTTTATCTTTAGGGTTTTCATTGCACCAAAAGATCGACCTATTAATTCCCAATACAAGAACTAGACTTATAGAAAACATGGGATAATATTAAACCATGTCATGAATCCAACGAGATACATTGGAACACTACCAAAAATCCCCCTCCTATCATTACTCATTGTGGCCTGTAAGGATTCAGACCTGTGACCAAGCTCTGATACCACTTATTTACCACTAGGGTTGTCATTGCACCAAAATATAGACTTATTAATATCTAACACAACCACTAGACTTATAGAAGACACAAGGTTGTTAAACCATGTCACAAATCCAACAAGAGACACTTCCCCACTGCCAACAGATCAAGCCCTAGTTTTGAACCCCTAAAAATCTAGATCTTTTTTTTTTTGGAAAGTTTCTTTCCTTGGTCAAGCCCCTAGATAGGAATTAACCTTGAAAGGAAATAAGTAAAACATGTTAAACAAAACAAATGTAAGTGTTCACCTTGCTTGTCAAACTCTCATAGATGGATGCAGATTCGATAGGCCCATGAATATGTATGCTTGGAATGTGTTGTAGAATTAAGGATGTCTTTACAATTGTAATTGATCTACACTTTCTAAGTCCTTAGATATTGGATGTATGTATGCTTGATCATTCCAATCGAGGAGATGAGGAGGAAGGAAATAGATGTGGATCTTCATGATTTCTTGTGAATTCCTTACTTGGCTGCCATGGAAGAGAGGAAGTTGCATCAGTAAGATAATATTTTCTTTGAATGGATATTGGATGTAAGAAAACTTGAAGATCTTGAGTTGGAAGCGTTGTCTTCAAATCATGAATCCATAAGAGCACTTGAAATCACCAATAATTATTTGCACGTAGATTTCTTGATTGCTTCTAATTGTGTATCATATATTTTCATGGTTTTGATTGGAAATGTCAGGTACTGGGGGGGTGAATCAGTACTAACACATTTTCATCCATTCAAACTTTTAATCATAAACATATAGTTTCATCACAATATACTGATAGTCATTTCTTCATTACCAATATGCTATAATTGAAAAACATAAAGTAAATAATAGTAACTCATGAAATTATTCACACACCCATAACACATATATTTTTGGTCTCTCAAAAACCCTTAGAGGGAAAAACTATAGTGGGGATGGTACCCACAACTCTTCACTATAGCTAAAATAGTTTATCAGCTAAGGATACAAAGTGTCACTTTCTGAGTGACTCACCCTGTTAGGAGTGACTTATACATGGTTAAATGTGTCTATATTTTTTTTAGGATTACTCTGCTAAGATATTTTATCCTTCCTATATTGAATTCACCCTGTTAAAAGATTTACAAAAAGTTCATACAACTAACTTCAATAGTCCTATTAGAGACCACCTAATTAAGGGATTTACAATACCTTGTAGAAACTTGTTAGGATTCCTTACAAGATATTTGACATTTTTGTGCTTTCATCCAAATCTTATCAGATCCCTTATACTCAGTGTCTCTGTCTTCAAACTCTTTTCTTCTTTGCTGCTTGTTTTTCACTTTTTCTCTTTTTTTGCTCTCTCTTCTTTTTAACCTTGATCTTATTCTTGTTCATTGATCAGTATAATCCAGACCTTAGATCTTAGGGTTCCTTAATCTCAATATTTTCAATAAATTTTTTTCTCTTTTTCCTTTTGTTAGATGCAATACATTGTTTTCCTTAATCTGATATCTATCGGCTTCTAATAACTAACTCCCTTATTCTGATAACTATCTTAAGTATATGATAACTCCTTTATCTTTCTAATAGTATAACTCTCACATTAGTGATGTTTGACATTAGTGACAAAACTTATCCTCAGATTTCCAACAATCTCCCCCTTTGGCATTGATGGAAAAAACTCTGATTCTTTGATTCTTCTATGTCTCTCAAAATTTTCAAAATCATTTTTTCCTCCCCCTATGATAATTGTCTCTTTTTTGTTGTGTTACTTCTCTTGTTGTTTTTCTTTTTTTATATTTTATTTTTCTAATTCTCCCTTTCGGTACGTCTCCCCCTTTTTTATTTGCTACTTCTCCTTTTTTCTACTTCTTTACCTACTTCTCCCCATTTTTTAGAAATTAATGCCAAATGATATATAAGCTTGTTGGGGACTACAGTTTCTATAGTTTTTCTATGATAAACTTGTACCTATCTCCTTTATTCTACAGAATTGTATTCCATGAAACTTTTAATGCATTTAAACCAATGATATGTCCATTTAGATCAGATGCTAGCTCTTCTAAGTTATCCACGGTACTAAGGTGTGCTATTTGTACAATTTTCTTTGTTGCTTCAACATTTTCTTTAATTATAGCTATATGAGGTGTAATAATACCTTGTAGTTCTAAAATCCTCATATGTAATCTCTCTTTTTCTTCTATTAGTTCTTGTTCTTTTGAGATGAATTCTCTCATCTTTGTTGAGTGCTCTACAAAAAATTTCATTGTTAGTTGTAGGTTGTCGATATGTTGCACTAGCTAATTATGAGCCTCGATAATCTTATTATCTATTTCAATTGTAAATTCTATAAAAATACATAATTTACAATTCATTATTATAACTTTTGTCAGAATTTCTTTCAAACCTTCAATAACCTTTGATAGTTCAACCTTCAAAATTACTAACTTTGTTAATAATTTATGTATAATATGGTCTTCTAATTTCTTTGTTGCTTCATGGGTGATTTGCTACTCCAAATCATTTCTAGATTCACTGATATGATCAATATATACTTTTAATTTTTCCTCCAGTGATTCTTCTTCGTCAATAGTTACATCTAGCATTGGGTCCTCAAATATTTTGAGTGTCCTGTTGTGAACTCTTCTCCTTAACTTCTTATCTCTTTCCTTGTCTAATTTTTCCTTCAAATGCAACTCTCTTGCATATTCTTCTTTATCCTTGGTTTTCTTAATCTTCCTAGGATCTTGTTTGAGTATCTCAAATTGAGGATCATTATTGTCTGCTCTATCATCTTCATCACCTTCTTCATCCTCACGCTTCCTTTTTCCTTTAGTTTCCTTTCAGTCCTTATTGGCATCTTTGTCTGTTTCCTCATCATTTTTTTTGTCTTCATCTTTCTTTTATTTATCTTTTTTCTCATCCATATCATTTTTTTTACTGGATTCTTCTTTTCTTGAATGTTCGGTGCTTGTGATGATTGATCATTTCTACCAATATGTAATAAATTACAAATAGAAAAGATTGAACCAAGGATCTAGAGGCTAAAGAAAAGCACAAGAGATATCATATGAATGCAATGATTTATATTGAATTGATCCAATCAATTCCCCTTCACATGATTATTTAATGTACATAATAGGCCTCCTTATATAGGAAAGGTGATAAGAGAGAATGATAAAGAGTTGATAAGATATCACCTATGCTAGGTGTAATCACATGTCCACCAAATGTGGATCATCCTACATTATGAAATGAAGTATGTGCAATAGGATTAGGATGATAATGTGATAAGAGAACTAAAGGTGGATCTCACACCTAAAGTGTAATTTATCCTACACCATGTGCTTAAATGAGGTGCAAAATCCTAGGTGTCTCAATGACAAACTACTATGCAATGTATTATCCTAAGTAAGATTAAGTTAAGTGTAATTAGGAATATTTAATTACACCAACACCCCCCCTTAAGTGAAACTTAGGGGATTTCACTTAAACTCATAATGCAAGATGGGTCCCGACTACTAGGCCATGTTAGGTACCCATGTACAATATGCAATGCAATACATGAAATGAAAAAATCTCATAAAGTGGAGAAAGAGGAAAAACATAATGGTAAAAACTCTCCCCCAAAAAGAGAAGAAAAAAAGATGCATGGATGGATGGAGTGCTCAAGACCCCCCAAGAAAAACATACATCATGTATATACAAAGAATTATCCCCCCATAATGAAGAAGCTCCCATGTTGATGAAGAGTACCTACAAACAAAGGATAAGCCAATGCTTACAAGAAACATTACTCCCCTTAGGAAGAAATAGATACATCAAATGATGAAGAATCCAATCCATGTGCAAATAGAAGAAGGAAGAAGTTGAAGGTCTCCATGTATGAATCTCTAAAGAATAAATAGGTATCTCCAAGCTCAAAGAATCTATCACCTCATGTGAAAAATCAAGTGAAGAAGGAGAAGAATCAAGAACACCAATCTCCAAAGAAGGTGAAGAAGAATCCCCAACTATGATGCTATCATCAAAGGAAAGAGAAACCCCCTCATGTATGTCTCCCAAATCTGCATCATGAGAATCAAAAAATGTTAAAGAGGCATCCAAGTAGTCATCACATTCTGCAAGATCTGAAACATTATGATTATCCTGTTGAATAGTATAGCCCATGTCTGAAGAAGCAGTAGGTGGAGTAGGAAGCTCAACACTTGCCTCAACAAAAAAATGATTTAAGTGTCCAAATTTCTCCTCACATACATAATTATCCCTTGAAAAATAGATGTGGACATTATGAATATCATCATCATCAACAAAAAAATGTGAAAAAGAATAGAAATGTGATGTATGATCAACAAGTCCCATAGCTATGACATCTCTAGTCTCCATGTCCCTAATGTAGACAAAATCAGGAGTGAACTCAATAATTTTACCTTGTGCCCCATGTGTAATTTGGTAAATAGAAAGGAGATTAGTGGTCAAGGATGGTACACAAAGAACACTATTAAATGTCCCCTCTCCCATATAAATAGAACCTTTCCCATAAACTCTCATGTATGTGTTGTTACCCATCAAATATATTAGGAGAATTACAAGGCTCAATAAAAGAAAACATATCCATATAAGATGCCATATGATGTGATGCACCTGAATCAAGAAGCCATTTACCTTGCTTAGGATGTATGGAAGCCAAAAGTTCTTGTCCTTTACCTTTATCTTTTGATCATGATGCAGATGTAGAAGCTTCCAAATTTGTAGAAGGAGTAGACATTGATGAGGGCAACTTAAGGTTGTGTTTTTTAATAATGTGAGTTAGCTCATCAATCTTCTTTTGAAAACACTTATGATTATCATGTCCTAGCCTTTTACAATATGCACATTTATCTCTCTTTCTTCTAGATGATTCCTCTCTTAAAGAGGACTTGGATTCAGTAGTATTGTGTGAAGAAGATTCATTACATTTTTCATGAGGCTTAGGATCCTTATGTTGTTTCTTTCCTTTTCCATTAGAATCTTTTGATATGGACTCATTTTCAATTAATGCATGATGTGTGGAAGGCTTCAATTGACCCATGTGTGCCAAATTTTCTTGTTCCCTTGTGAGTTGAGCTACAAATTCATCAAGAGAGGTCAATTTGTATGCTCTACCAAGAGCATCCATAGTAGCATAGAATGTAGAAACAAAGATAGAATATTCAAGACCTAGCTTGGAAAGAATAGAAAAGATCAGTTGTTCATCCCCTTTAACAATGCCACAAGTAGAAAGCTCCAATCTAATAGAATTGAACTTAGAGAAAAAGTCTTGAATATTGTTAAAATCACTATGATTTAGACCTATGAGCTCATTCTCTAATTTGAATTTTCTCATTCTATCAAGTTTACCAAAGATTCCTTCCAATATGACCCAAGCATTATGAGGATGTGTGCAAGATGCAATATGAAAGTGCAAATCATGAGAGATGGATGATCTAAGAGAGCCAAGTGATTTATCGCTTCGATCAAATCATTTTCACCTTTCTGCAACACCTATAAGTGGTTCTTGATCCTACCCAAGAGTCATTCTAAGAAATCCAATACTCAACAAGTGATCACTTAAAGATACTTTCCATTCATGGTAGTTATATGGAGTGAGGATTTTGACCTTTGAATTATCCATAATACAACCAAATAATGACTGATAACTCCTTTAAATTACTGATGCAAATCAGAAAACTAAAATCCAAGGATTAACTAAGTGCAAATATAGCCCCAAAATGACCTATTTATGAAAGTAATATATCCACCCCAAATCACTAAAATCTGATTGTAGATCTAGAAATTAGACAAAAAATCATGCACTTTCAAAAAAAATTACCACAAAATGTTATCGTATGTGCCCAAACAAAGCCCTGGAAGTTGTAGAAATTAGGAACAAGCAGGAACGGTCATTAAAATCTGCAATTTATGATAACTATGGCTACCAAATTGTAAAAATAATACCCCCACTAGAATCTTTAGGAAATTATACCCAAAATCACAACAAAGTACTTGAAAAAAGGAGCAAAAATGTGCAAGATATGGCCCTTTGAAGTTGGACTAAAAATCAGAAAACTCAAATGGTGAAGGCAAAAATTTTCAAACCCTTGCTAACACCATCATTTCACTGCATTAAATTTGATAGTCGTATGGGCATCACTAGAAAGCTAATGTGGCATGTTTTGATGGCTGCATAGTCATCAAATTTAGGCTCGTGTTCAGGTGATGTGGCAAAAAAATCAGCCCTTGCTAACATGTCACTAATGTAGGCTATTGTACTAATAATGTCAATACTGTACTATGATGATGTCACTTGCATTGATGAGGTAGGGCTAACATGGCCTCCTACCACATTTCATAGTTTGATTTTTTGACAAGTTGTTGATGTGTTACTGATGATGTGGCAGGTCCACGCAAGTATGTGCCACATGGAAGAGGTGGTTGGCTATGTGGCAGCTGGGTGGTTCATGTGGCATGGCTTTCACAATGTCATGTGTCAACTGGCTATAGTGGCACTTTGGCATGGTTTCAGGGTGGAGGCAGCTGGCCCACAGTGGTGGGCAAAGAAATGGCAGTGGGGATCTTTAATCCCACATTGCTTGTGGGTTCAATTAAACTACAATTTTAATATGTGAACCTGCCAGTATCAAATAAATGACCTCAAGTCTCAAGTTTTGTGGTGAGGTCAAGTTCATAGCGTGATCACCACTCAGGTTCTGATTCAGGTCCTTGATCGAGCTCGGGTGTTGACTTGAATTATTTCTTGTTGGTGCACCGACTCATCTCTTTGATTGAGTCATATTGGAAGAGGTCTTCGATGAAGCTAGGGATTTTGTCTATTTTTGGGTTGCTAGATTAGTCCCATCTTGATTTTGGGTCAGGCCTTTGGGCTCTTCTTATATGGAAGTGTGCGATCAATAAAGAAATGAAGGTAGCCAAGGTGCTTTCCTAGGGCGTGGGCTTGACCTCAAGCTTGGGCTTGGTCATTCGTGCTCAAGTTTGCCTATCTATTATGGATTTTGTGGTAGTGTACGGTGTCAAAGATGATGTCTAATGTCCTAGACTGATGATGTCATGCCAAAGCTAAATATGTCACAGATAAATAGGAACCATACCAAGCTTGAAATGATTTTTGCAGAGAAAAAATTATGAGAAAATACAGAATAAAAAAATAATTTATTTTTTTGAAATCGTATCGTAGAGGTACAGAGCGGGTCATATGGCTCGATTTGCTAAACAAATTTACCTCGATTTGGACTTTCACTGAATATAGGTATGGGTGAGTTTATAGTTGATTTTAACCAAAATAGCCTCTCAGATGCAATGGTGAGGTCAGATCTTCCCCAAGATGCTTCCACAACACATTGGTCTTCAAATATGAGATTTGGACCTTCAATGCCTACACCAAGATCTCTCCAAATATGCTAATCAAAATGCTCCAATGGCTCTGATACCATGTAATAATTTACAAATAGAAAAGATTGAACCAAGGATCTAGAGGTTAAAGAAAAGAAAAAGAGAGAAGATATGAATGCAATGATTGATATTGAATTGATCCAATGAATTCCCCTTCACATGATTATTCAATGTACATAATAGGCCTCCTTATATAGAAAGGGTCATAAGAGAGAATGATAAGGAGTTGATAAGTTATCACCTATTCTAGGTGTAATCACATGTCCACCAAATGTGGATCATCCTCCATTATGCAATGAAGTATGTGCAATAGGATTAAGATGATAATGTGATAAGGCCACTAAAGGTGGATCTCACACCTAAAATGGAATTTCTCCTACACCATGTGCTTAAATGAGGTGCAAACTCCTAGGTGTCTCAATGAAAAACTACTATGAAATGTATTATCCTAAGTAAGATTAAGTTAAGTGTAATTAGGAATATTTAATTACACCAACATAATATCACTCGTGTCCTGGTCGTAGGGTTCCTTAATCTTGATCTTTTCAATAAACCATTTTCTCTTTTTCCTTATGTCAGTTGCAATACATTATTTTCTTTTATCTGATATATGTCATCTTTTGATAACTAACTCCATCATTCTGATAACTATCTTAAGTATTTGATAACTCCTTTATCTTTCTAATAGTGCAACTCTCACATTGGTGATGTTTGACATCAATGAAAAAACTTATCCTCATATTTCCAACACAAGGATAATAATGGATGTCAAAATGAGAAGCTTTAATGTCCTTTTATAGTCAATTCAGGATCCAAAATTGACAAGCCGACAATAAGTAGGAGAAAGAATAGAAATATCCATGCATGGGGCTCGGAGCCCAATGAAAAACAAACCCCAAGGACTAGGTTGACTTGGGTTGACCTAGTCCAAGACTAGGCTGAATTTGACCTAGTCCCAAATAGACACATTTGACAATGGTCTTCAAGATGAACCAAATATTGAGGGATTCAATGAGAAAGGAAAGATGAAAGTGAGAAATCAATGATGAACACATCTAGACCTAGGAGATCACTAAAATGGGGCCCAAAAAGGTCCTAGATCTTCCAAATGAATGGGTGCTAACTTTTTAGTAGGGAACATTGGGACATGTTGAAGTGCTTGCTGATGCAAGGGAGGATGAGAAAAGGGGCCAAAGGCACACCCTACCTCATATCTACCTTGCAGAGATCACACATGGAAGAAATAAGACACCAATGAGAGAGAATGTAGATCAACTCCTTATATTCTTTTAGATTGATTCATACATGCCAGGCTATAAGGCCTTCCTGGTCAAGGCCAAATATTACAATTCAAGTACAATAGTCCTCCAACATGTGAGGATCTGAAACTATCTTCAATCTTCTTACTTATATCTTCTATCAAAAGTGGTGTCCTAAACTACAACCAAAAGATTACAATACATACAAGAGGCTACCGAACAAGGCGGCCTTTAGATCCACCATCAATGAAAGGAATGACCAAATCTAGGTCCACACACTTCCCAATGATAGATTCCAACATTAAATTCACAACCATAATTAATTGCACAAGTTAGCCTTGATAGAAAACTAAAATAAACAACTTGGTAAGCAAGGATAACCGAGTGCCAAGAAAAGATAACCAAGCGCTAGGGAATTAACGGACCAACTCGGTTAACAAAGGAAATGGAGAAAATAATGATCCAACTTGATTAACAAAGAAGTTGAGCAACACAGGAAAACACAAACTTGTTTTTGGTGACACAGGATTGCCAAGGACCCGAGATGCTCATGCATTAGACACCTGGGGTTATTTGAAATGGATCTCTGAATCATGTAGAAGGTACAACCTTAGCTGAATCCAACTCAAATTATGAAATCCATGAACTATCTTCAATCAGTCTATTTGTCCACTTTACCAGATATTCCATATATTGTTTTCCTCTTGTACTTCTTCCAACTCTTTGTTCCAAAATTTGCTCAACTTCTTCTATCTATTTCTTAGGATAATCATTTGGTACTTCCATTTCTTCATCTGATTCATGGTACTCATAAAAATCAGCAATGTTGAATATAGGTGATATATCCATGTCATCAGGTAACTCAATCTCATAAGCATTTCCACTATCATATTTTCTCAAAATTTTGCAAGGACCAAACTTCTTCATTTTTAGCGTTCCATATGTTCCAACAAGAAATCTGCCTTTCTTCAAATGAACCATTACTTCATCACCGTCTACAAAAGTCTTATGTCTTCTAGATCTATCAGCTATGTCTTTGTACTTCTATTTACTTTTCTCTAGCTTATGTTTCACATCTTCATGCAATGTCCTCATGAACTCAGCAAACTTTACTCCTTCAGCAATTCTCTTTTCTTTATCAGCAATATCCCTTGAATCTGATATACCTCTTGGTTGTATGTCATTTACAATATCAAAAGGTGTTTTTTCAGTACTCCTATTCACTAAATTATTGTATGCAAACTCTTCAAATGCTAACACAGAATCCCAATTACTCAGTGTGTCTCCAACTAAACATCTCAAAAGATTACCCAAGATTCTATTCACAACTTCTATTTTTCCATTAGTCTGTGGGTCAAATGTAGAACTATATTTCAACTCAGTACCAAAATTTCTCCAAAGAGTCTTCCAAAAGTATCCAACAAATTTACTGTCTTGGTCAGAGATGCTACTCCTCAGTAATCCATGCAATTTGACAATTTCCTTAAAGAAAAGATTTGCTATACGTACTGCATCTAATGTCTTCCTACAGGGTATAAAATGTGCCATTTTAGAAAATATATCCACAAAAAAAAATATAGAATCATTACCTCTCACTGTCTTCAGTAAACCAAGAACAAAATCCGTACGTATATAAATCCAAGGTTTCTCAAGAACAGAAATCAGTGTATACAATCTAGTATTCTGACTTACTCATTCTGCAACTTGACAAATTCCATAACTTTTCACAAATTTTTGAACATCTTTATACAACTACAGCCAAAAGTATTTCTCCTTAAACAAATTCAATGTCTTGTCAACACCAAAGCATCCAGCCAAACCACTACTATATTTCTCCTTTATCAAATTAGTTCTCATTGATCCTCTCGGTATACACAATTGAATACCTTTAAACAACATACCTCCTTGAATGAAATATTCTTCCCATTTAGTACTCGATTGATCTTGAATAGGTGCTCTACACTTTCTCTGTGGCTCAGAAAAATCAAGATCAAATTCATATGAATCTCTCATGTCATCAAAACCAAAAACTTCAATTTTCATTTCGGTCATCAAAGATCTTCTTCTACTCAATGCATCAACAACTCGGTTAGTGACTCCACTCTTATGTTTTATCACAAATGTATAACTTTGCAAATATTCGACCCATTTCATATGTCTCTGATTCAACTTATTCTAACTACCCAAATACTATAATGCTTTATGATTAGTATACAACACAAATTCATTTGGTATCAAATAATGTCTCCATTTCTTCAGTGCTTGAACAATAGGATAGAATTCTTGATCATACACAAAATACTTTCTTTATGCATCATTCAACTTTTCACTAAAGAAAGCAAGAGGTTTACCTTCTTGACTCAACACAGCGCCTATTGCACTACCACTTACATCACATTCCACTTGAAATGCCTTATTGAAATCAAGCAATGCTAACATAGGCAATTCAGCAACCTTCTGCTTCAGAGTCTCAAAACTTTTATCATCTCCATGTGTCCACTTGAATTCTCTTTTATCTCCTCTCATAGTCTCAGTCATAACATTACAAATTGAACAAAAATTCCTAATGAACTTTTGGTAAAAACTTGCCAAACCATGAAATGATCTTACCTCACTATCATTCTCAGGTGTACGCCAATTCAAAATAGCTTCAAACTTTTCAGGATCCATTTTCAAACCATCATCTTAAATCACAAATCCCAAATACACAATCTCTTCTTGCATGAAAGAACACTTTTTCAGATTTATCAGCAACTTATCTTCTTTCAACCTCTGTAATACTTGTTTAACATGCAACAAATGTCCTTCTCTAGTCTTACTAAATATCAGAATATCATCTAAGTATACAATCACAAATTTACCTAAGAATTTCTTCAAAACTTCATTCATCAATATAATAAAAGTACTCAGTGCATTAGTTAAACCAAAAGGCATAACCAACCACTCATACAAACCTACTTTTGTCTTAAAAGAAGTCTTCCACTCATCACCTTCTTTGATTATGATCTGATGATACCCAATTTTCAAATCAATTTTGGTAAAATACTTTGCTCTTGTCAAACAGTCCATTATGTCATCCATTCTTGGTATAGGAAATGTATATTTCATTGTTATCTTGTTGATTGCTTTGGAATCTGTACACATTCACCATTCTCCATTCTTCTTAGGTTCCAATACAGCCAGTACTTCACAAGGACTCAAAGTTTCTCAGATCAAACCTTAATTTCTACAACAATTCTTGAATCTGTCCGTTCAATTCCTAATTCTCGGTAGGTGTCAAGCAATGTGGTGCCTTATTCGGTAAACTAGCCCTAGGGATAAGATTTGTGCAATGATAAATGCTTCTCTTTGGTGGAAAAACATTAGGTACATTATTAGAAATGATATCTTTGTATTTGGTGAGTAACTTATCAATCTCTTAAGGTATGCTATCCTCTATTTTCTTACTCGGTTTGTTAGGAATCACAGCAAAACATACATCATTATTTTTCAAATCCTTAACAAACTTTCTCCCTTCCATCAAGAAAACTTTCATAGATGTACAAACACTACTAACAGGTTCTTCAATCAAAGGTAACAAGATTTATCTTCTCCCATCAACCCAAATAGTATATGTATGCAATCTTCCATCATATATAGCATGTCTATCATATTGCAAAGGTCTACCCAACAAAATATGACAACAGTCCATAGGCATGATATCACATAACATATTATCATAGTACTTTCCAATTTTCAAATTCACATAACATTGTTCACTTACCAAGAGTGTATGCTCATCCTTGATCCATGAAATTTGATAGGGCATCAGGTGTTCCAACCTTTTCAATTGCAACTTTGTAACCATTTCATCACATGCCAAGTTCTTTGAGCTTCCAATATCAATGATTATCTTCCATGCTTCATCAAAAACTCTACATCTGGTCTTGAACAAACTTTTCCTTACCAGATCTTCCTTATTACTTTCACTCCAAAGTGCTCTCCTTAGCATCAAGTTATTTTCCTTCTCAGGTTCATTCGGTGACTCTTCTTGTACCAAAGCATTTCTACTACTACCAACCTTCTTACTTGCATGTGTACACTCAAATTATATATGTTCTTCTTCTCCACAATTGTAACAATTTCCTCATAAACCACCTCTATTATAACCACCTCAGTAGTTATTGCCTCTTCCTCAAGATGAACTTTCACCTTTCCATTCGGTCTTACCTTTATCTAGATTTTCTTTTCTAGTTCAGATCTACTATTTTCACCATAAGATCTACATCTTCCTCTAGGTAATCTACCACCTCTACCTCTTTGTCTTTGCTCATGTTTTTTGTTTAATTTCTCCCCAGCTTTTAAGGCAAACTGATAAGCTTCTTCAATGTTTTCCAACTTAACCAAGCTGATTTCTTCTTGGATGGAAACTCTCAATCCATTCAGGTACCTATCAATTCTTTCCACATCATCTTCATCATGTCCAGATCTGATATCTAATCTATAAAATTCCTCAGTATAATCTTTGAATAGTGGTAAAATGGAATCATGCCTATTCAAATGTGTATGATGGATAGATGTGTAAATGTATGGGGGAAATATAAGATCCACTCCTAAATCCAAATTTCCAAAGGTGAGATCCAATTTGATCAGCCAAAAGGTTAATGCACAATCGAATCAATCTATGGAGAATATGAAAGAGAGAGAAAAACCCTATATTTCCCTATGGTAGAATTGAAATACAAGTACTAACCTCAAATTTGGGAAAATCTAAAAAATGCCAATTTCTGATGTCTATGTGTACTTTTGGGCAAATCTGCAACTTGTTTTGGACTAGAAATGTCGAGACAAAGAAAACCCAAAAACCTTTTTCCAAGATGAGGTCGGGTCGACTTTGACCCTCATAAAAATTCAAAGGCTAGATTCTTTATTTGAAGTTCAATTCTAACCTTGTTCACAAATCTTAGAAGTTTTCCAAAAAGGGTATCCAAATCTACTCTCAGATCTGAAATCCTGCACCTGTACCTACAAGAAAAAGAGGATTTTTGTTGTTTGTTTGAGGGGTTTGCCTTGGTCAAACCCTGATTTGGAATCAACCTTAATATTGAAATTGAAATGAGAATGCTACCAAGTAGTAGAAATGGATCTAACAATGAAGCTATGCAATTCAATAGATATGTAATTGTATTTCGAATGTAAACATGTATGTTGATATGAAAGCTTGAACATCAATAAATGTAAATCAAACCTCCATGGTTGTATGCTTGGAATACACCTTGATAGAAGAATGAATGGATCTATAAGATGAACAAAAGGATCTTGAAGGAATATCACACCATCATGATGGCTAGATCTAGGGTTTGAATGATGGATCTTGAATGCTTGAAACAAATCCCTTCAATGGCTTGAATGCTTGAATCCTTGATCTTCAATGGAGAACTTGGAAGGAGAAGAGGACTTGAATTCTTGAATGGATTCTTTCTTGATCACCTTGCTTGAAAGTGCTTGAGCATGAACACTTGATTTGGAAAATGAGAGAGGAAGGCCTCCTTTTATAGTGAACTAGGGCACATTCCTCTAGAGGGGCCATCTTGAAGAATTAAATCCCAATTAGGTCCTAACCTTTATAAAATATATCTAGATTAAATTAAATTTAAGGATTTACCATTCTAAAACCCGAAATGGCCAACCCGGAGGTGGGAAAATAAATATCCTCGAAACCCGATACCCGAAAATCAAGGAATTTGGAAATTTGAAAGAGAGGGGAAAAATTGATCTTGGAACTGACCTAGTCAGGATCAAGCTTGATTTTAAACTAGTCAAGATTGAGCTTGACCCTGACCTAGTCAGGATCAACCTCGATTCTGACCCTATGGGCCCAGATCCAGCCAGAATCAGGACAGGAGGTCCCGGGGATGCCCGGAGACCTAACAATGATACCAGAATAAGAAAGAATGCCAGGGATAGGCATAAAATCCTATGATGACTATGATGAAGGCTAGGAGGACCTATTTCTAAGTCCTACCTAGAAAATAGAGCCATGGAAGAGGGAAATTAAGGATAATCCTCAGGATCCTAACCCTAATTTCACCTAGAATGGCACAGAAAAAAAGTGGAAAGTGGGGAGAAAGCCAAATCAAAGAAAAGATCAATTCAAGGCATCCAATATGACCCCAAACCACTTACTCAAATGGCTAAATTCTCTTAACATGGAAGTGCTTCCATTTTAAGATGATACATTAAGCCCCCACTTTAGCAAGAGTATGGACTCGATGCAAACTCTTGGTAAAGGAGAAGAAAGAGAAGATCCAAGTGGATTCAAAACAAGATATAATGCCACTTAGTTAGGGACACCAACCCCCAGGCTAAGGATTCTAACTCAACATACACGTATGAGGGTGCGAAAAACAAAAGGACACAAAAAGGGTTAGTACTAAAACAAACCCAAATCAACTAGCACAAGAAAGCTTGCTAAGAAACATTTCTTATACTAACATCATTTTTGGAAAGCTATCATAGAAGCATAAATGTTTACATAAGAAAGACAAGAAAAACACTATAAATAACATGGCTTCATGATCCAATCCTACTAGCATGAAAGCGAAAAGAGAGAAAGGGAAAAGAGTGATTACCTCGCCTAGTAAGATGCCCACCTTACCATGAATCACCCTAGAGGGAGAGCCCAACAGGTTCACCCATAAACTATGCTTGCAATTGTAATGCATCTTCTGACAACTTTTGGAATATCCATAGATCCACCTTCTTGTATCACTATGAATATGAAATGCGTGTCTCCTCAGAATTTAACAACTTATGTGCGTTACCTTCCAAGATTTAGCATATTTGAAAAATTGAAAATGTGTGTCCCTTCAGGATTTAGCAACTTATGTGTGTTATCTTTAGAGGATTTAGCATATTGAAAATTTGAAAAATGCGTATCTCCTTAGGATTTAGCAACTTATGTGCATTACCATCGAAAGATTTAGCATATAAATGTGTTTCTTTTTAGGATTTAGCAACTTATGTGTGTTACCTTCCAAGATTTAGCATGTAAAAATAAAAAACTATAGTACAAGGGAGGTCCTATATATGCCCCCTCCTTAATATGGCAAAAACATACTATTTTGACATGTTAAGGAAAGAAAAGAACAAGGATAAAGCCTTCTTCAGCATCAAGACAATATCCAAAAACAACACCCAGTCCAAGCCAAGAAGGTCATAGCTCCTATGAGGCCATGGAAGGGATGAATGCAAAGAGATATCATGCAAGAAGTGAAAAGAAAGTAACCCTTATGAGGGATAGCACACTGTTCAGTTTCCAAGGTGAGAGATATATCAACCATGGAAACCCAATGTCAAACAATAAAATAGGTTGTGATCAAGTACAAAGATCTTCAATGCAAACCAAAATTTTCATGTGTGATTGGATATCACATAATAGATAAATACTGCTTACACAAGGAAAGAGGTGAATCCCAGAAAGACAGAAGGAAATGGCATCCTTGCCCCCCAAGTGTAGGAACAAAGATGGAAGAGGATACCTTCTTCACACTACAAGGATATCTCCTATTTAGCAACAATGTACACCATATCCTGAGCGAGGGATATTGACCCCTAAATCCAAGAATATAGATAATCATGAAAAGGATATGTCACTCATGGAAAAGGATCCTCAAAGAAAGAGATCTTATCAACATGACCCCCACCAAAGAGGAGTGCTTCAAATAAAATATCATCTTTCAAAAGTGGGAACAAAGATTCAATCATCAAGCCCCCTACAAAGAAGGGGAAGAGGAATCTTTGAAATGAGGAAACAACTCTAACACCAAAGCAAGGGTGAAAGTTTATAAAGAGAATAATTTGCAACATAGAGAAGAAGTGATGACTTAGGACAACAAATTCTCATAAAAAAGGTTATCCATAGTCAGAACATCTATCAATATGATGAAATAATAGTGCAATATAAACAAATACCACTAAGCTAAGGAAAGCAATTCCCTAGACAAAGAGAAAGAAAGAGGCACCTTGCCCCCCAGAAATAGAGACAAGGGATACCTTTGCCAAACAAATGTCTTAGAAAAGATATCTTGAAAAGAAAGGAGAGATTCTATGGATGATTAAAAACATAACACAAAGCCATAGAAAAATAGGAGAGAAAGAATACCAATTAAGCTCAAAACATAATATTTATACTAAAAGCCTAATGGATCCTAGGAGACTAGATGAAGATATACCTCTTGGCCCCCATCCATGAGACAAGAGGGGAAGAAAATCTACATTATATCTAAAGGAGGAGAATCCCCTATATCAAAATTATGAAGGAATTGTAAAACTGCACGAGAGTGAGATATAATTCCTAAAGCAGCTCTTTCTCTAACATATAACTTGAAATGTTTACAATCAACAAGTAAATGTTTGTTACTATAATGAAAAAGACATTTGTATTTGTATAAAGTATTTATTTGTACACATATAAAGATTTATTTCTTGGAATTCATTAGCTCAACATATACCTTCTTAGCCACTTCTTGATGAGTATTAGGGTTATCTAAGATAGGAGTGGGGAGAAGAATGTGAAGAGGAGGATGATGTTTAGCATCACCTACCTTAACTTGAGATTTTGAACACCCAACACCATACATATCTAGTTTAGGGGGTATATGAACTAGGAACCTAATACCATGCTCATTAACTCCAAGCCCTAAACCTTTATAACCTTGTTTAGTCACCATACTATATCCACTAGTGTACATATTATGTAAATCTTCTACAGGAGGTGATTGTTTATCATGTTCATGAGTAAAGGTTTCATAAGGTGGGATAATAGGTTTGGAAGAAGTTTCTTTACCCTTTCCTTTAATATCATCATAAATTGGAGGAGAAGGTAAATCAAAGAAATCTTGCACATCCGCATCTTGAGCTATAGCTTGAATCCCATCATAAGTATGGGAAGAGCAAGGATGAACAGATGGAGAATTAGGTATCGGATTAGGATTAGGATTGATAGGATTAAGATTAGGATTGATAGGATTAGGATTAGGATTGATAGGATTAAGATTAGGAAGAGTAGGAGATGGTGTATCGTCTACCAAATTCTTCACATAATCTAAAAGATTAATAATGCTACCACATAAATTTTTAATGAAGTTTTTAAATGTAGGCAGACTAGTGTCAGTCATCTTCACAAAAGCATAAGCAAGAGCAAAGTGAAGGGTCATCAACATAATGAAGTGAATGATACTCTCATAAACATCATAGGTATTATAAAGAGATGCTAAAAGAAGAGTAATAAAGAACATAACTACACATGAAAGCATCTTAACAATCGCCATAGAAAATGAAATGCAAGAAATATTTTTGGATTTGATTGATTATATAGATTTTTTTTTTTGTATTTTTGAATTTTAAAATGCAAGACCATAAACTAGATCTAATCTAGATGCAAGAAAGGATCTAAAATATAACACAATAGGGCATCTAATTCCACAAAATAAAGGAGAGTAAGTAGGTCGAGTTCACCAAAATGAATAGTGGTAAAATGGAATCACATCTATTCAAATGTGTATGATGGATAGATGTGTAAATGTATGAGGGAAATATGAGATCCACTCCTAAATCCAAATTTCCAAAGGAGAGATCCAATTTGATCAGCCAAAAGGTTAATGCACAATTGAATCAATCTATGGAGAATATGAAAGAGAGAGAAAAACCCTATATTTCCCTATGGTAGAATTGAAATACAAGTACTAACCTCAAATTAGGGAAAATTTGGAAAATGCCAATTTCTGATGTATGTGTACTTTTGAACAAATCTGCAACTTGTTTCAAACTAGATATGTCGAGATGAAGAAAACCCAGAAATCTTTTTCCAAGATGAGATCGGGTAGACTTTGACCCTCATAAAAGGTCAAAGGCTAGATTCTTCATTTGAAGGTCGATTCTGACCTTGTTCACAAATCTCAGAAGTTTGCCAAAAAGGGTATCCAAATCTGCTCTTAGATCTAAAATCCTACACCTGTACCTACAAGAAAAAGAGGATTTTTGTTGTTTGTTTGAGGGGTTTTCCTTGGTCAAACCCCAGTTTGGAATCAACCTTAATATTGAAATTAAAATGAGAATGCTAGCAAGTAGTATAAATGGATCTAACAATGAAGCTATGCAATTCAATAGATATGTAATTGTATTTCGAATGTAAACATGTATGTTGATATGAAAGCTTGAACATCAATAAATGTAAATCAAACCTCCATGGTTGTGTTCTTGTAATCCACCTTGATAGAAGAATGAATGGATCTATAAGATGAACAAAAGGATCTTGAAGGAAGATCACACCATCGTGATGGCTAGATCTAGGGTTTGAATGATGGATCTTGAATGCTTGAACCAAATCCCTTCAATAGCTTGAATGCTTGAATCCTTAATCTTCAATGGAGAACTTGGAAGGAGAAGAGGACTTGAATTCTTGAATGGATACTTTCTTGATCACCTTGCTTGAGAGTGCTTGAGTGTGAAAACTTGATTTGGAAAATGAGAGAGGAAGGCCTCCTTTTATAGTGAACTAGGGCACAATCCTCTAGAGGGGCCACCTTGAAGAATTAAATCCCAATTATGTCCTAACCTTTCAAAAATATACCTAGATTAAATAAAATTTAAGGATTTACCATTCTAAAACCCGAAATGGCCAACCAGGAGGTAGGAAAACAAATATCCCCGAAACCCGATACCCAAAAATCAAGGAATTTGGAAATTTGAAAGAGAGAGGCAAAATCGAGCTTGGAACTGACCTAGTTAGGATCAACCTCGATTCTGACCCTGTGGACCCAAATCCAGCCAGAATCAGGACAGGAGGTCTTGGAGATGCCCGGAGACCTAAAAATTATACCAGAATACGATAGAATGCTAGGGATAGGCATAAAATCCTATGATGACTATGATGAAGGCCAAGAGGACCTATTTCTAATTCCTACCTAGAAAATAGAGCCATGGAAGAGGTAAATTAAGGAGAATCCTCGAGATCATAACCCTAATTTCACCTAGAATGAAGCAGAAAATAAGTGGAAAGCGGGGAGAAAGCCAAATCAAAGAAAAGATCAATTCAAGGTGTCCAATATGACCCCAAACCACTTACTCAGAGGGCTAAATTCTCTTAACATGGAAGTGCTTCCATTTTAAGAAGATACAATCTTTTACCGAGCTATCTTTCTACCTCAAACTTTGCATTCACCTAACTAGGTTAATCTGATAATCACAAGGTAAAAACTTTCCTTTCAAATTATTTACCATCTTATTCCATACCTTAATTTTGTCTTTTCCTTTCCTCTTTCTGTCCAACTATAGATGCTCCCACCACAAGGATGCATGACTCTTCAACTTTGTGCTTTCAATTTTCACCTTCTTTTCCTCCGGGACATTTTCATATTCAAAGTACTTTTCCATCTCGGTGATCCAATCCACCAATTCATCTGAATCCAATTTTCCACTATACTCATGAGGATTGAAATGTGGTGTAGACTTTAGATTTTTTAAAGCCTTCAATAATATTTCCTCACCTTGATCCATCATCAGTGTAGGTTCTACGTCACCTTGTTCTTCCTCAATTTCATCATCACTAACATCTTCAAGATGTCTTCCTCTTCGTTGGGCTATCTCAACAGCTTCTAATCTAGCAGCAAGTTGTCTCAACATGTCTGCCAATCCTAGATCTACATCTCACCTCCCATGAACCATCTTGAAACCCTCATCAATTACAAACTAGATCTCCATCTACTACCCCACAACAAATCAACTAGGGTTTGACAAGAAGGAACCCTCAAACCTAAATTTGCAAACCTAGATCTAGATCTATCCTCACTCTTATACCACTTGATGCAAGGGAGGATGAGGATAGGGGCCAAAGGCACACCCTAACCCAGATCTACCTTGCAGAGATCACACACAGAAGTAATAACACACCAATGAGAGAGAGAATGCATATCAACTCCTTATATTCCTTTAGATTGATTCATACATGTTAGGCTGTAAGGCCTTCTCGGTTAGGCCCAAATTTTACAATCTAAGTACAATAGTCCTCCAACATGCAAGGATCTAAAACTATCTTCAATCTTCTTACTTATATCTTCTATCAAAACTGATGTCCTAAACTACAACCAAAAGATTAAAATATATACAATAGGCTATTGAACAAGTCGGCCTTCAAATCCACCTTAAATGAAAGGAACAACCAGATCTAGGTCCACATGCTTCCCAATAATAGATTCAAACATTAAATCCATGACCATAATTAATTTCACTAGTCGGCCTCAATAGAAAACTAAAACAAACAACTCGGTAAGAAAGGATAATCGAGGGCCAAGAAAAGATAACCGAATGTCAGGGAATTAACCGGCCAACTTGGTTAACAAAGGAAATTGAGAAACTACCAAGCCAACTCGGTAAAGGAAGGAACCAAGCAACATAGGAAAACATAAACTTATTTTTGTTGACACAGGATTGCCAAGGACCCAAGATGTTCCTGCATCACTTGTGTAGGATGGGAAGTGTTAAACCCATTTTCCATCATTTTCTTGACAAAGCTAGTAAACATCATTAAATAATTTGGATTAGCTGGAGGTGCCTCTTGATTGATTTTGGATTGTCCTGAATTAGAAGGGATACCTAATTGAGGAATATTAGGAGTTTTTTTTAGGTGCCTCCATTAGGGGGAGTCCTAGATTAGGTTCAGGAGTTGTACTGGAGGAACTTGTTGCCATTGTTTTTGAGGTACTTTCTACATGATCCAAGGTCAATATGGAAGGTGCAAGTGTGGTAGTGAGTACACTAGATATGGGTGGAAAGATGGAAAATAGGGGATTGTTGTATTGGACCCATAGGGTACTAGTATATGTGGTTACTTGGGAAGCATTTTGTGTGGAACTGGTAGATGGGTAGATGCACGATCAAGTGTCATCTTTTTAGCTAACCCAGGTGACTTGGCCAATTTACACTCAGCCCAGTGGGACTCAGTCGAGTCCCATTCGACCAAGTATATGTAGGTGCCATGTGGCATTGAATGGCACCTATGTGGCGAGGGAGACTCGGCTGAGTCTAACAGGGATTTTAAATACCCCAACAAATGCCCAAAGCCCCTCATTTTCACATTGAGGGGCTAAGGATTGGTGACCAATGAGCAATAGTGCCCACTCAACCGAGTTCCGAGTAGGGGACATTTTTTTCATTTGTTTATGTTTTTTAATTATTTTTTTATATTTATATGCAAAAAAATGTCATTTTTTTTACTTAGCGTTATAATTTAAATATTATTTTTTTTCCATTTATGAAATCTATATTATGGATGAACTAAACATAAATGTAAAATTAAAACTTAGAAACGTATTTACCTAAAAATGTACAAAATCAAAACATAAACTCAAAAGTTTGAAACTTAAACGTACAAACCTAAATCCTAGAAAAACATATATAATTTACGCAAAACTGAAACTGAAACCTAAAAACATATAAATAGTACACAATACATAGTTAATTTAAACAATTTTTTAATAAAATTTATTTAAAATGATTACTTGAGATATAACTTATATATATATCCCACTAAGTTATTTTCCAGAATAAATATATATTAAGAACATATAGATCTAAAATCCTTTACGTATTTTTTTGACAGACAAAATTATACTTAAGACCTAATAATACCTAATCTTAAGACATAATAGGACCCTTAAGACATAATAATACCTAATACTTTCAACATATAATACCTACCCTTAAGACATTTAATAGGACCCTTAAGACCTAATAGGATGTCCAGTTATAAGACCCTTAAGACCTAATACCTGACCTAATAGTACCAATTAAGAAATAATCATAGACTCTTACTGACCTAATAGGACCACTTAAGACTTAATTTAGTCCACCGAATAGGACCTATTAGGACCCTTAAGACCTAATAGAACTTAATAGGACCAAATAGTCCACCCTTAAGACCCAATAGGACCTACTTAAGACCCTTAAGACCCAATATGACCCAATAAGACCCTTAAGACCTAATAGGACCCTTAAGACCTAATAGGGCCTAATTAAGACCCTTAAGACAGGCATAAGACCCTTAAGACCCATAAGACCCTTAAGACCTAACATGACTAATAGGACCTAATAGGACCCCTTAAGACCTAACATCACTAATACAGGACCTAAGAGGACCCCTTAAGACCCTTAAGACCTAACATGACTCCTTAAGACCTAACATGACCTAATAGGACCCCTTAAGACCCTTAAGACCTAACATTGCCTAATAGGACCCCTTAAGACTCTTAAGACCTAACATGACCTAATAAGACCCCTTAAGACGTAACATGACCTAATAGGACCCTTTAAGACCTAACATCACTAATATGACCCCTTAAGACCTAACATCACTAATACATGACCTAATAGGACCCCTTACGACTCTTAAGACCTAACATGACCTAATAGGACCCCTTAAGACCCTTAAGACCTAACATGACCTAATAGGACCTCTTAAGACTCTTAAGACCTAACATGAGCTAATAGGGCCCCTTAAGACCTAACATGACCTAATAGGACCCCTTAAGACCTAACATCACTAATATGACCTAATAGGACCCCTTAAGACCTAACATGACCTAATATGACCCCTTAAGACCTAACATGACCTAATAGGACCCTTTAAGACCTAACATGACTAATATTACCTAATAGGACCCCTTAAGACCTAACATGACCTAATAGGACCCCTTAAAACCCTTAAGACCTAACATGACCTAATAGGACCCCTTAAGACCCTTAAGACCTAACATGACCTAATAGAACTCCTTAAGATGTAACATGACCCTTAAGAACCTTAAGACCTTAGATTAAGACTCTTAAGACCCTTAAGACCTAATAAGACCTAATTAAGACATAATACAAGTGATCAATCTATTATAATCAATTGAAAAAAGAATCAATCTAATTTAAATTTAAATTCAATTTACCTAGAATCAATTTAATATATCTAGAGTGGAATTATTCTTGATCTAGAATCTTTATCTATTATAATCAATTGAAAAAAGTATTGAAAGTTCTAATTGAAATTAAAATTCAAGTAGAAAGTATTGAAAGTTCTAATCAATTAAAATTCAATTTACCTATCTAATCAATCTAATCAATTTAGAAATATAGACTGGAAAAGGTATTTATTGAACTCACTTGGTCTAATCAATTAAAATTCAATTAAGGTTTAATCAATATAAATTCAATCTAATCATAAATTTCAAATCATTTATAGTCTGTAAGTTTCAAATAGGATTTTTAAGTATGAAAAAATTAAAATCCTTCAAGTTAAATCTCCTCATACATGTAATCTAGATCCTCTCTATCCTTTATTATCTCCAAAAAAAATCCATGCTCTTTAATAGGCAACTTCCACTTTTGGTTTCCATGTGACCCTTTTTTTGGCACAGTTTCAAACAGCAATATCGTTGCTATAACCAAGTGACCATAATGTATAACTTTATGTCTAGGCATGTATTCAATAAATTAAACTCCATTTTTGTCAATCTTAGCTTGTTGATAATAGGTGCCTTCAATAACAACCGAACCGGTCAGATATTGTTGTCCATCACTATCGATAATTTCTTCAGGCAACTTGTCTTTTTCATTGGTGCATCTTAGTAGATAATAATCTACACGTTTTGCATTCTTAGGATCTGCAACCATAGCAAAAATATCACCTGTACAATTTATATTTATGTACAAGTTTTTTATAAACCTCAAGAATATAATATATATATATATAGAAACATGCACACGTAATGTAACTAGAAATCAGAAACATGCACCTATAACAACTAAATCAGAAACAGGTCCATAGTCAGCTGAATATATAGGATCATGGATGTCTATGTCATTGTCATCATCTTCATAAGGAGGCATTCTGATTAACTCTTTTTGATCTCATTGTGAAACATATCCATTTGCAATATTAACACATTGACTCGTTGTGTTGTTGTTAAGTCGACAATCTTCACAAAAGTATGATTTGTCTCTTAGTTGAATCAGTGGAGGCTTGTGTTGTCCTATAGTCATCACTTGATGTAAACTTCTAATTCCAACAATTGATTGACAATTGTAAGGATTCAATCAATTGATATCTGGATTGGATGGATTGATATATCTCAGTTTGAAATTATGAAAAATGTGAAATGCAATATATATGTACATACATTATACACATGAGCTATAATATATATAGATCTACAACAAATTAAAACACATGTGACAGACCTATAATATGTATTAGTTTTTCAATTTGAGTTTGAAAAATAAAAGTTTTAAATTTACCTATCACTTCCCAAAAATAATGTTGTATTTTGTGTCTCAAGTAGCGAAATGATGTTGACACCATTCAACAATTTTCTTTGAATTATCTATCATGTTAAACCTAGAGATATATTTTTAACAATTTAGTATCTATACATATATAATTAGTTTATTTCTAGCAAATGAAGATTAAAGAACACGTGTACATGTAATGTAAAGTTAAATAGGAGCAAGTGAACAAGTTGAATATCAAATGTATACATACCTTGAAGTTCATGTTGTCAGAGTGCACGCTTCACACATGCTCCTGCTCCATCATGCTCTCCTTTTCCATGTCCACTTTCAAAGAAGTTCCAAACAAACTAAGCATTGTGTCTAGCATGTTGCATGGCTAACCAATTAAAGGCTTTTGTAGACTTAAATTGACCTATAATTTAAATTTACAAAAATGTACAATTTTAATATCTAGAATTGAAAAAATATTTTAAAAAATTGATAATGCACGTACTTACCTGGACACCCATCAGACCAGATCCAATGTTGTGAAGCATTTATCCCATGACTCACAAGATTGTTGAAAAACATGCTGAAACAATGAGCCATGTAGCTCCTGTCATGAACCCTATCATCACTAATATAGAAATGAACCTCCTTGATGATAATGTGTTCATTTTGATCTATACTAGAGTCTATCTCATCCAAATCTAATTGTGCATGTTTATAGGTCACATGCACAAATATTACAACTTGATTAGAATGATAATATTGACTTTGGAGCTCTTTTTGAGGAGAAAATGTATAGTTCTCCACAAAATCTACAACTAAAAGACTACAACCAAGTGGGAAACAATTTTTGGAATCACGAAATTGTTTAGCTTGCCATCATGCACCATGACAATGTTGGATATGTGGATAAACCATAGATCAAAATCTATCCATGAACTGAAGGTATGGTAATTCACTCTCCTTTAATGCAATTTTTTTTATTCACCTCCTGTCTTCATTTGGTATATCTCATATTCAAATCTCTTCCACTGGGCTGGTGTTGTAACATCAATATTATCAAATTGTAAAGGAAATTTCTGTAAATTTCCATAATTATTGCATTCATTTTTTATACAATGGACATTGAATTCATCTGAATCTTTTGATTTATCACATAAAATGGACTTTACAAATTATATTGTACTTATAGTAACCATATCTAGATTAAGTATTGCCATAACCTTTTTATATGATTACAAGTATAAGTGAAACTCCATATGATTTCAACAACATGTTTCACGAACCTTATTTATGCATATGAAGAAAGGGTGCAACATCCCAAAAATTCTCTGACCTATGTTCACATTTGAAAAATGCATGCTTGAATGCTTCAAACAGTTCACTTTGTGTAGTATCGACAAAATGTTTTGGATGTGAAATCTTCATACCGATCTTTTCATCATTCATTTGTATAGTGTCCCTTCTATTAGAAGAAACATGAGAGTGGTTGGTCCAAAAATCAATGACCCGTCTTCTTACTCTTCAGAAATTCTATCTTTACGAGGAACTCTACAAATCTATACCCAATTCTATTCAATGTCCATATCCAAAATATTTCTCTTCCTAATATATCTCTGAACATTTCTTCGAGATACCTTGAGTAAATCATAAATTGCTCAAACTTGATTTCTATGTGTTAATTTCTTACTGGCAATCATAGTCATCAATGCTCTTCTAGCCGCAGTTGAATCTGGTCCTCTATGATCTGCCTTGTTAACAACATTCAATGCATCTTGTAAATTTTGAATTACTGTCTCTTTTACTTTACCTCCTACAATTTTTTTATTATCAATAGCCAACAACTCCAAAACCGGAGTCATTTCTTTTTTCTTGAATAACTTTGCAAATAATTATGCTTTTCCCACCAAAGATTTACTCTCAAAATATTCCATCCACATTTTTTCGAGATGCAATTTAATAGTGCTTTCAGGTACCAGGTGTTTTGGTGCAATTTGACTAATATGTGATTCCTCATTCATGTCCATCAAATTCTTCATTGCAGGACAAATATGTATATTTTGACTACTACCAATATCCTCCCCTAGTTGAGTTGTGTCTTCTACATCGATAGGTTCTTCTTCAACATCGATTGGTTGCTCTTTGACAAGTTTTGTATGACCTTTCATTTGGTCATCCCTTTTATGATCATATTTCCTTGTTCTAGTCCTTTTATTTCCCATTTCTCAAATATCTAAGAAAGAAATTTTTTATTATTTTACTCTTTCGTCACTAAAAAAGTTGCCTTCACACTCCTTTGAAAATAAAATGTCTTTGAAATTTCCCCAAAAAAATGCCTCCTAGCTTCAAAAAATCCTTATATCCTAAAATAAGAATTAAAATTTGCAATTGATATATATATTTTAAAACAAATAACTTTTATATATAGCCTTCAAATTGAAAGGGTGGGTCATCCACACGACCGCTCACGGGGGGTCGACCCCTTATGGTACTTGGCCGAGTAGGACTTGGTTGTGTCGGCCAAGTCCTACTCAATCGAGTCATCCTAGGTGGCATGCCAAGTTAGCAGCCAAACCTTCAAAAACATCCAAAAAAATGCAAAATTTTGCACTTATAGTCTTCTTTTCTCTTCTCCAAATAACAAATTTCACAGAACTACGATTCTAGACACATAAATTTTATATTGTTTCAATTAGAAAATTTTAAACAAATTTGTAAAAAAGTACATGTAGGTATATAAAGCTTTGAGAAGTCATTGATTCGGTAAATATAAAAAAATACTAAATCAATTCAAAAAAAAATTAAAATCATATACAACACTAGAGAAGAGAATCTTCTTTAAGAATATATAATTTATTTGATTTTTGGTATATTCTTGATAGGGGAAAAGTGGCGGGAGACAAAAACTGTTGATTTCGGGTAAGTTCGACTTTGAATACTTATAATGGGAAAATTCTAGATCAATAACACTTATTTCTTTTTTCTTGCACTAGATATACATCTCATCTAAAACATATTTTAAAATTGGAGGAAAAAACAATATTTTACTTATAATGATTTGACGGGAAGTAAACCCCCTGATTTGCAGTATTTTTCAAGAAATGAAAAATAGACCTAAAAAATTAAAAAAATATATTAATTTTTGTCCAAAATCATTTTTAAAAATTATAGGCATAAAATTAATCATATTTCACACATTTCATCAGTTTACATCATCTTCAAATTTTAAATAGAAATGTGACTTTTATGCCCTTGAATTTTTTTAGTTTTGGTGTTGTTAGCATTTTCTTTTGTAAAAGGGTGACAACTTATTGTGTTTTTACCCAGATGCAAGGATTCAAGTGAGTGGAAGGGGTGCCATTGAGGAAACCTAAGATGATGGCATAGGTATTTCCTCTACTATGGTGGATGTGTTGAACCTAGCAAGTAACTTAGCACCACTTCACGCAACCATATGAAAGTATTTATTTGGGTTAGACTTCATCATGGACTCTATGACTTCCATTGACTTATTGTCATGTAAACCATCTTCAATCTCTTTTGTTGTGAATACAGCCCTAATTTCCTTCGGGGAGAGCTTGTTTAATGGTGGAATATCAGCTTTTGTTCTCTCATGATGTAGAAATGTCTCAAGATTAGATTGAAATCTAGTGTCAACATTCTGGGTGCAAAGTCAATTTCTCAAGTGGGATCCTGATTGGATTCTTGGTTGTATTCCATGGTGCCCTTAATTTTCGTGGATATTGTGTTCGACATGTGAAAGAATGTAAGATCACTAGGTAAATCAAATTATAATTATTTTGGATTTCTTGATTTTGGAAATGCAGAGACAAGAAGGAAAATGACAATAAAACTAATTTTGGGGGGTTTTTATTTTGGGATTCTAATGCAAACTACGAATGAATAAACAAAATTATTCCTAGAGTGGAATTTCTCTACCCTAAGAGAGATTCTAGAAACTTTAAAGGTAAACCCTCTAAGGAAAGACCCAAATGATATTGAGGACTATCTTGACTCCAAAAGGTAGGACAAAAGTGATAAATTCTATAAATAGTGTCTATCTAAGACAAATATTAACCAAAAATGATAAGGTTCTTATGCTAGGGAAAGTAGATAAAGATGGTGTTGATGAAGTCAAGATAAAATGACAGACCACTATAGGAGTGTCCTAGAAAAATACACCCTCTAATTTAAAGAATGACTTTAGGAAGTGCAATACTTGACCCTAAGATATGCAAGCTATGTTTTGGGGATTTTTGGCTTTGTTTTTACTAAAAATTATTAGTATGCAAATAAGAAAGGTGAAAAATATGCCTATCTAATTATGTTGATCACAAGGAACCAGGATTAAAGATCAATGTATCATTTGTAGGACTCATGTTGGAACAATTCTCTGTATGTAGGAAGATGTTGTAGGACCAATGTTGACTCCATTTTTCTCTTGGTAGGATAATTATTATTAGGAAAAGTGTTGATTCAGTTTGCTCTTGATAGGACATTTTTGTAGGAAAAATTTTGGAGATGTAAAAACTCAACAACCAAACATTTAGTATTGATGAAGGATGCTCCCCTTAATACCACAAACACATAACAGAAATAGAGAAACAACAACGATTTACAAGAACAGAAAATGGGCTTCTTATTATCTCCACAAATGTAGAATTACAAATTTTAGAATTACAATATGCAAAGCCACATGGGCATTCCCTTTACAATATCATGTAGGACAAAGTCTCGAATCATTACCCAGATCTACCCAGAACTACCCCGAACTGCCTAAGACAACACTATGGGCCTTCCTTATATAGGCAATTTCTGCCACCCGAGAAGGTTCCAGAAATTTAGCCTTTTAGGCTGACTAAACATGGAATTATTTTATTTTTACAATTATTACAATAGGGTCGGCTCAAAGAAAATACAAAATATGTTTTTAGGTAGCCCAACTTTCAGAGGCCATAACTTTTTAACCGTAGCTCTATTTTTCTATTGTAACCACTTTTTGGAAATGCCATGACGAGATCTATAGTGCCTAACATGCGCAAGTGCCAGTCAGCTGGGGGTCGATCATGATCCGGAGCCTCTAAGGCCTTCAAAATTGACCTGAAATATTTCGTACCCAAAAACCTCAATAACTTCACCAATACAGATGATGTGGCAATGAAACTCAACTGGTAGGCTGATATGACTAAGATGAGACTCCAACTATGAAATCAGAACATTCTGAGATTGTATGACCAACTTACTAAAAATAGTAAGTTTCCATAAATAGTAGCTCTGCACAACATAGCCCTTATTGAAAAGCAAACAAAAATATTTTTGGGTGATGCAAGATTTCTCTTACACCCAAGATGCTCCTACATCAGACACCCAGGGTAATTTGAAAAGTGACCCTGTCATGACTCAAGTGTGCAAAGGAAAACCAAGACGGTTAACCTCCTCCTTTGTCAGCCATGATGAATCTTAAACAGGTCATCCTTTCCACTTGACCAGATATTCTTCATATGTCCTATTCATTGTGCTTCTACCAACATGACTATCCAATATATCCTCAATCTCCTTAGTAGCTAAAATAGTTGCTGGAATACTCCATTGTGCTGTTGTGATCTCATCTTCAACACCTCCCTCATGATACTCTGTCAAATCTGAAATGTTAAACACTGGTGAAATATTCAGCTCAGTAGGCAATTCTACGTCATAGGCATTTCCTGAATCATGCTTCTTTAGTATCTTACATGGCCCAAACTTCTTCATTTTCAACTTGTTATATGTACCAACTGGAAATCTCTCCTTCCGCAAATGAACCATGACTTCATCTCCAACTTGAAATTCCTTGTCTTCTTTTCTCATCTGCCTTAGCCTTATACTGTGCATTCATCTTGGTAATATGTTTCCTCACCTCCACATGGATGTTCTTCAAATGTTCTGCAAAATGCTCAACTTTAGCACTACTTATTTCTCCTTTATCTATCTTCCTCAACTCAGATGCATTTCTAGGACTACTTCCATATACAATCTATGGATGATGTGATGAACTAAACTTCAAATCTATCTTCAACTCTGCACTTTCTGCTAGTGTCATTCTGTGTGCTGCCTTATTTGGCAAACTGGCTCCTAGAATCAAGTCCATCTGATGACTGATCTTTCTTACTAGTGGTAATCCATCAGGCACATTATCGGATAAAATATCCTGAAACTCATTCAATAATTTTGCAACTTCTACACTTACATCTTCTACTTCCTCTTTCCCAACCTTTGGAATTAAGGTAAAACACATATGCTCATGCCGCATACCATCTAATAAATTTCCTCTATCAACAAAAGTTATTCTTGTATTACCACATACCTTTTCTTTTATTTCCTTCAATGGTTTTAGCTTATGTCGCACTCCATCCTTTATCAAGGAATAGGTATTCGCACAACCATCATGTACAGCACACCTATCAAACTACCAAGGTCTACCCAACAACATATGACATACATCCATAGATATGATATCACATAGTACCTCATCTTGGTACCCGTCGATCTTAAACTTCACTAGACACAGTTCACTGACCATGACCTTGTGGTCGTCCTGCACCTAGGCAACATGATATGGATGTAGATATTTCTACCTCTTGAGCTTCAACTTTGTCACTATCTCTTCTCACACCAAATTATCAGTACTGCCACTATCAATAATCACATCACAACACTTACCTCGCACTTACACCTAGTGCAAAACAGGCTCCTCCTTTGTTCAGGTTCATTCTCACCACTCAGTGGGACTCTTTTGTTAATCAACATCTCTCCTCTCTTAGCATCTTCAGAATGTGATGATCTGGCATCTTCATCTACATGTGCAACTCTAGTCTAGCCTTCATTTCTCCTATCTATCTATCCTTGGTGTTGAGGACATTCAAATGCCCTATGACCTTCTTCCCCATAGTGAAAAAATATTCCACGGAAGCCTCCTCTTCCAGATCCTTGTCCTCTTCCTTTTCCTCTATGATCTCTATTATTCTAATCATGGAAACGATTGAAATCATCTCCTCTCTGATTCTGATTATTACTGGCCTCATCCTTCTTTTTTGGATCTTCATTTTGATCTCCATATGATCATCCACCAGATCTTCCATCATGACCTCTTCCATTTTGTTTGCTCTCAAACTTCTTGTTCAACTTTTCCTCTACTTTTAGGGAAAACTGGTATGCCTCTTCAATACTGTTCATTCGAACCAGATTCAATTCTTCCTGAATGCTCGGCCTTAACCCATTAAGGTAACGGGAAATGTTCTCCTTGTTAGCTTCTGCATGGCCTGTTCTGATGAGGATTTGATAGAACTCCTCTGTATAGTCTTGAACAGATCTTCTTGCTTGCTTCAAACTTTGCATCTTCTTCAGTAGGTCAAGCTCATAATCAACAGGAATGAACTGTCGCTTCAATTTATCCACCATCTGGTCCCATCTTGTGATTTTATCATTTCCTCTTCTATTTCACTCCAATTGAATCTCTTGCCACTAGATCTTCACATAACCCTTCAGTCTGGCCTTCGTGAATTTGACCCTATCAGGATCGTCAATATCTTCATACTCAAAATATTCTTCACATTCATTGATCCAGTTGATCAACTCCTCTGGGTTAAGATTTCCTAAAAATGCAGGAACCTCAATCTTAGGTCTTTTCTCAATCTTGGAAATGGCCCGAAAAAGTCTTTCTTCCTCTTGGTTCAAAATTTTTCCTTCTTCTTGATCATAATTTCCTTCTCCCTTAGCTTCATCCTCACTTTCATCTCTGACATTAAGATTCATTCCTCTGTGAATCTCTTCTTGCAATGCTTACACTTGTCTCTGGAGTGCTCTAACCTCAGGTGTTACAACACCAGCTCTTCTGTCATGTTCCCTTCGTGGAGGCATTTTCGCGATGCGCGTTGAAACCCTAACCACGGTCCTAGTGCAAACTGCCTCACAGTCAACGATCCATTTACACACTTAGGAACTCCTGCTCTGATACCACTTGATAAAGGGTGCTCTCCTTAATACCACAAACACATAACAGAAACAGAGAAACAACAACGATTTGCAATAATAGAAAATGGGCTTCTTATTATCTCCACAAATGTAGAATTACAAATTTTAGAATTACAATATGCAAAGCCACATGGGCATTCCCTTTACAATATTCTGTAGGACAAAGCCTCGAATTATTATCCAAATCTACCTAGAACTGCCCCGAACTGCCTAAGACAACACTACAGGCCTTCCTTATATAGGCAATTTACGCCGCTCGAGAAGGTTCTAGAAATTTAGCCTTTTAGGCTGACTAAACATGGAATTATTTTATTTTTACAATTATTACAATAGGGTCGGCTCAAAGAAAATACAAAATATGTTTTTAGGTAACCCAACTTCCGAAGGCCATAACTTTTTAACTGTAGCTATGTTTTTCTATTGTAACCACTTTTCGAAAACACCATGACGAGATCTACAGTGCCTGACACGCGCAAGTGTCAGTCAACTGGGGGTCGATTGCATTCTGGAGCCTCTAAGGCCTTCAAAATTGACCTGAAATATTTCGTACCCAAAAACCTCAATAACTTCACCAATACAGATGATGTGGCAATGAAACTCAACTGGTAGGCTGATATGACTAAGATGAACCTCCAACTGTGAAATCAGAACATTCTGAGATTGTATGACCAACTTACTAAAAATAGTAAGTTTCCATAAATAGCAGCTATGCACAAGATAGCCCTTATTGAAAAGCAAACAAAAATATTTTTGGGTGATGCAAGATTGCTCTTACACCCAGGATGCTCCTGCATCAAGTATATGGTTGTGGGGCTGACTCAAAAAAGAAACGATTGGTGTATGTTCAAAAACAATTCCAAGCTACAAGTTTTCACAAGGTCTATCACAATGAAAGCAATATACAAGTAGTTTAATCCAAGGTTAAATTGGCTTCAATTGTAATGTTATAGGCCCATTTCTTGGATGTATGTTATCTCACATAGAAAAATTTTCACGCAACTAGAACATAAAATTCCTCTTGAAGGTGCCTATGTTTTTTCCTTTTCCAATTATTGTTGCCATGTTTAATTAAGATCTCTTTCATATCACATAATATCCCTAGGAAACATATGATGGGAATCTTCATGGTATATTCTTCCCTCCCCTCTCACTATAATAAGACAATGATTTGGAGGTGAACTGTGTGGCCTCTAATTAATAGGGTTTTAGTCAAATCTATGGGTCTCGCCAATCGATTTGTACATGTATGAGACACTTAAGTCTCTAGTTGACCATGTTGGCTACTTATGGATATTCACTCAATCCAGACTATCATCAACACACACCTCTCAAGATTGTGGAGATAAAACTAGATTTTTCTCAAAGTCTTATTTTTATACCGACCAAAGGGATTTTCTAGTTTGAGGTCATCCTCTATTGAGTTAAGCGCACCCTCCAAATAAGCCTCTCCAAAAAAAATGGTTTCTAATCTAATAGAATGTGCAAGCGCACCAAGAACTCAAGACACCAAGTTAATCAAATTAAGAACCAAAAGGCCAAATGTTAGCTAATCTAGATCATCCATACAAGCACGTGGGTTCATTTTTAAGCACCAAATGAGATGAAATTTTCCTTGTTCAATTTTAGATGCACCAATCTCAAATGTATTTTTCCTTATTCAATTATTAACCACACATCAATTTTAAGGACCAAAACAAATTATGAATTGTGATTTTTGAGCTTGCATTGTTCATTTTAAAGAACCAAAATGAAATATAGATTGATTCTTAGATTAAAAATGTTTAATTCTTGTTTCCAAGCCACAAGCTAAAGGGAAATGTTAGTACTGAAAACCTAGCAACTAGTTCTAATAAGCCCAAAGAGAACTAATATCAACATGAAAATTATTGTATTTAACAACTACCTTAGTTACCTTGTCTAGATATGCACTAAAGAGACCATAAAATTTGAATTTTGCTACCAATTGATCAAGTGTAAATCTACGACTTGGTTCTCTATTTTGTTTTATCTCTCTCTCTCTCTCTCTCTCTCTCTCTCTCTCTCTCTCTCTCTCTCTCTCTCTCTCTCTCTCTCTCCTTTGCAGCTCAACAAATTCCTGAATCTTGACCTTTTTGTGTTTTAGTGGCCCACTACATTTTTCATTACATCAATTATGTAGTTTTGATACAATAAATACGCGAAGAATAAAATAGAGATTCATATTTTTAGACATAAGAGAATTTTTTTGTTAGATAAATGCATTGTTTTGATACTCCAAGTGCATTGTTCTAACTATGTATCTACAGAAATCTGATAGTGCAAGTGCGGTGATAACAAATGTCGAGTGCAGTGATCTATTCTATCAAGTGCGGCGATTTAGTTTGTTATCTAGAAAAAAAACTACAAAAATTAGGCAAACAAATAATAGTAATTCAATTGAAGTAAATAGATCATCAATATTCTAGGATGAGAAATAACCAATTGTCAGAATAATAAAAATAGAAATCGTGAAAAATAATAACCCAAACAGCAAAATAAAGGATAAAAGAATAGCAGTAAATATCAATAGTGTGCATTGCATCTAGATATCAAGAACGTCATTTCATATTGTTGAGTATGTCTTTTGTGAGAAACATGTGTGTCGCTTCTTTCTATCATGTACACAAATTGAACTGTACGAGTGCGTTGATTGGAGAAAACATGTGTGGCTTTTGAACCTCTACCTACGTTAAAAGAAAATTATATTTGCATTGAAATAAAAATGGTCAAATTTTAAAGGGCTAGTGTGTTCACATTGGGCTCACCATTTATAATCGGGTAATATAGGATTTGTAGAAACCTTGCAATAACATCATATCTCAACCACAAAGAGATTGTTAAAGCAATTAGTATTCCCAATATCAAAAGAGGAAAGGAAACAAGAGAATTACATACATAAATCAAGATACTGAAATCAAAAAACATAAAAGCATATGCAAACCCATAATTCCTCCTTTTTTTTTCTCATCATGCAATGTTGGGCTCACAGAATTGTGCTCAAGATCATGCCAAAATATAATTCAAAGCAATTTTAGCTACCAAAATTAGAGATTTAGCTCTCTATTTATAAGCTTTCTAGGGGTTTCAATCAAGATTCCTTGATTGATGGGCTGATTGGTGATGTGGAAGTGTTGACTCAAAGTGATTAGGAGTTCAACTCATCTTGAATGTCTTGATTGGAGGATCGACTTGATGAGGGGAAAGAGTTAACTCAAAGTGAGTAGGAGTTCAACTCAGCTTGACTGCCTTGATTAGAGGATTGACTCAATGAAGGGAAAGAGCTAACTCAAAGTGAGTAGGCTTTCAAAATGACTTGATTGCCTTGAATGGAAGATTGACTGAAATAGATTGAATTGTTAACTAATTGTTGAGAGAGGAATTAGCAATGTTGATTGAATAGTCAAAATTGTAATTTAAGAGTGAACTGAAAGTTAGTATGAGATAGCTTTGGAAGAATAATCATGATTAAATAAATAAAATAATTTATTTACTTTAAATAAATAAATAATATTTATTTATGAGGGGAGCAATTAGTTTAATTAAATAAATATAATGTATTCAATTGTGAGTGGAGATTTTATTTAATTATTACATAAATGCAATAATTAGAAAGAGGGAATATCAATTAAATAATGTGCTTTATTTAATTAATTATAATGAGATAGAGTATAATTAAATAATGTTTAATTATTTAATTTATTATAGATGAATAATTAATTAAATGCTTGACTGGACAATTAATAATTAAGGTAATTAATTAAAATCACTTAATTATGAACTTAAAGGGAAATGATGATTTTTAAGTGTCTACGTATAGAAGTAATGGCCTCTACATGTTCTTTTGTACAATCACCCTTCATATCATTTGAACTTGTTGAACCCTCTTCTACTTATCCATCCTCTAATCCATTTGATTGTTTTCCATGTGTGCATATTCTTTTTATTTTGGTCTTAAAGATCATTGTTTAAGTATTTTTCTTCTCCTTTAGTTGTCATTGACCTGAATAAGCTTTAAACTCCTTGAAAAATGCATCTCTAGAATAAATTATTTTTCAAATTTGGTAATTTTAAAGCTTATAACCTTTTAAATTCTCACCATAACCTATGAAGATGTATTTCTAAGCTTTTGGGTCTAAGTGGGATTAATTTTATTGAGACACATGAACATAATAATCACAACCAAATATCCTAAATGTGAAATAGAAGGCTATGTATCTTGACGTGGTTCCAAGGAGGGACAATCCCCAAAGGAGATGTCCAACCTCACACCTAAGAGTAACACAGGAAAGAAAAACACAAATCTCAGATCCTAATTCTGATATGCCAAAGTCTCAAATCTAGGTTCCTAGAACCAACAGAACTTACTTCTCAAGATACACCAAGTTATTACATATAGGTAGTGCCTCTATAGGTCATCCAAGAGAGAATTACATTCCCCAAGAAGGAAACATGTACAACAAATAGGTATGACCCAAAAATTGAATCAAAGATCTAGGAAAGGAAACAACAAGATGCACAATCATAGGAAATGATCCACGAGAAGTCCACAAACCACACACTACGATCGCAATGGTCAAAAGAAAAGGATTATTGACCACACATTAAATCTCTAAATAGGTCCAAAAAGAAATGAACACGTTACCCACAAACAACAAATTAATCATATCTCAAATAGACACAAACAACAAGAGGTGAAATCATAGGAAGATGATTCCTAATAGGTCCAGAATAAGAATTTATGATCCCACATGGTATCTTGAATAAGTGATGATTGGCCAGCATAATCTCTCCAACTAGAAAAGAAGAACAAAATAACAAAAAACTATTTTTGGTTGATGCAAGATTGCCATGAACCCAATATGCTCCTGCATCAGACACCTGGGGTTAATAAAATTGATGCTCTGAATTAGATTTGTTGTACAACCTAAGAAGAATCCAAACTGTTGGATTTTATGAGAAAAAAACCCACAGCTCCCAAGAACAGCTGCATGCAAACACCTGTCACAAAAAGAAGAGAGAAGCAAAGAGCTATGGAGGCCTGAACGCATTGATCCATGAGAAAGGAGACATTCTTGATGTGAAAAAACAAAAGTTGCAATCAAATAATATTGAATGATCTATTAAGAATACAAAGGAGATCGATCCTTATAAAGGAGATCCGAAACCCTAAAAAGAAAAAGTGCATGTAATAATTAGTTTAATTATTACATGACTAATGTATGCAGGTTTATATTTAAGACGACTAGTGCATGAGTGTTTTAAATATAACACTACCAATGCAAGAGTGTTTTAAATATAAACAACTAATGCAAAAATCATAAAGAGACATCTTAAGAAGGGAGTAAATTTAATTTAATTAACATAATTAAATTAATACTTTACTCTAACACAAACGATCCCACTCAGATTAAGAAATCCAAGTTGCATCCCCAGACAGTCTATTATTCCACTTAACCAAATACTCCATGTAATCCTTTTCCTTTGTGATCCTCACAATCTTTCTATCCAAGAACTTCTCAATTTCCTCTATCTTCTTCTTAAGATATTCCTACTTCATGTTTGTCTCACGTCTGACTCATAGTACTCATGCAAATTTGTAATGTTGAATATAGGTGATATATCCATGTCAACCGGTAACTCAACCTAAAAAGAATTACCACTATCAAATTTATTCAGTATCTTACAAGGCCCAAACTTCTTCATCTTCATCTTACTATAGGTTCCAAAAGGAAATATTCCATTCTTCAAATGAATCATAACTTCATCACCAACCTGAAAATTTTGATGTCTCCTAGATCGGTCGGCTACATCCTTATATTTATGATTACTATGTTCCAAATTATACTTCACCTCATCAAGCAAAGTCTTCATGAATTCAACATATGCCTCTTCTTTAGCACTTCTCTTCTCCTCTAGGACAAGATCTTTCAAATCTAATATTCCTTTAGGATGCATGCCAGTAACAATTTGAAAGGGTTTTTTACCTATACTCTGGTTCACTGAATTGTTATATGAAAACTCTTCTTATGCCAAAACCAAATCCCAATTACCAAGTTTATCTCCAACAAGACATCTTAACAAATTATCCAAAATCCTATTCACAACTTTTGTTTTTCCATCGTCTTATGGATGAAATGTAGAACTGAACTTAAAATATGTACCCATCTTCTTCCAAAGTATTTTCCAAAAGTATCCCACAAACTTACTATCTCATTCAAAAACAATAGTCGTAGGAAACCCATGCAATCTCACAACTTCTCTAAAGAATAGATCAACTATATGAACAACATATGATGTTTTCTTACAAGGAATGAAATGTGACATCTTTGAAAAAAAATGTACCACAACAAATATAGAATCATTACCTCTTTGTGTCTTTGGTAATCCAAGAACAAAATCCATGCCAATGTCTTCTCAAGGTCTACTAGGAACAAGTAAAGGTGTGTATAACCCTATATTCTGACTTACTCCCTTAGAAATTTGACAAATTTTGTAACTTCTGACAAATTTATAAGAATCCTTATACAACTGAGGCCAAAAGTATTTCTCCTTAATCAGAACTCATTGTTTTATCAATACAAAAATGTCATGCAAGTCCTCCACTATGTTTCTCTTTGATTAGATTTTCCTGCATTGATCCTCTTGGTATAAATAATTGAATGCCTTTGAAAAACATACCATCTTGAATGAAGTAATCAACCCACTTACTCTTATTATCTATGATTGGTTCCTTACATACTTTTCAAGGTTCTGCAAAATCAAGGTCAGTTTCATACAAATTGATCAAATCATCATAACCAAGTACCTCAACTCTCATCTCATTCAATAAACTTACTCTTCTACTCAATTCATCTACAACCTTATTTGACAATCCACTTTTATGCTTCAACACAAAAGTAAAATTATGCAAGTATTCAACCCACTTCATATGTCTCTGATTCAACTTATTTTGACTACCCAAATACTGCAATGCTTTATGATCGGTGTACAACACAAATTCCTTAGGCATCAAATAATGTCTCTATTTCTTCAAATATTGAACAATAGCATGAAATTCTTGATCATAGACTAAATACTTCCTCTTAGCATCACTTAATTTCTCACTATAAAAAGCAATAGGTTTACCTTCTTGCCTCAATACTGCTATGATTGCACTTCACTTGCATCACAAGAAACTTGTAATACTTTAGAGAGATTAGGTAAATCCAATACCAGTAATTCAGCTACCTTTTTCTTCAAGGTCTTTAAACATATGTCAGCTCCATGTGTCCACTTGAAATCTTTCTTGTCTCCTCTCATTGTCTATGTCATAGCATTACAAATAGAACTAAAATTCCTTATGAAATTTTGGTAGAAACTTGCCAATCCATGAAAAGATCTGACTTCACTAGCATTCTCAGGTGTAGGTCATTCCAAAATTTCTCTAACTTTCTTAGGATCCATCTTCAAACCTTCAGCTGAAATAAAAAATCCCAAGTACACTATCTCTTCCTTCATGAAAGAAAATTTCTTCAAGTTAATCAACAACTTTTCCTTTTTTAATCTTTTCATTACTTGTCTTAGATGCAACAAATGAGCTTCCTTATTCTTATTGAATATCATAATGTCATCCAAGTAAACAATCACAAACTTACCCAAGAATTTCTTCAAGACCTCATTCATCAGCCTCATAAAAGTACTAGGTGCATTAGTCAAACCAAAAGGCATAACCAACCATTCATACAAACCTTTCTTCATCTTGAAAGTAGTCTTCCATTCATCTCCTTCTTTGATTCTAATATGATGATATCCACTCTTCAAATCAATCTTGGTAAAATACTTTTCTCCACTCAAAGAAGCCATAATATCATCCATCCAAGGCAATAGAAATTGATATTTCACTGTGATCCTTTTTATATATCTTGAATATGTACACATCCTCCATTCTCCACTCTTCTTAGGTTCAAACACATTTGGTACTACACGGGCTCAAAATTTCTTTGATCAATGCCTTCTACAAAAATTCCTAAACCTATCTATTCAATTCTTCATCCTATGAAAGTGTCAACCGGTGAGGTGCCTTATTAGGTAAACTAGCTCTTGATATCAGATCCATGCAATGACTGATGCTTCTAACTAGAGGTAAACCATCAGGTACATTATGTGAAATGATATCTTGAAATTTTGTCAACAAGTATTTAACCTCTGATGGTGAATCATCCTCAATCTTCACAACTGATCTATTAGGAATCAAATCATAGCACACATCATTCTTCTTCAAATCCTTTATGAATTTTTTTCCTTCAACCAAAAAAACTCTAATAGTAGTTCAATTCTTATTCTTATATTCATCTACTAGAGGTAACAAACCTTGTTTCTTCTCATTAGCCACAATAGTATACCTATTCAATCTACAGTCATGTATAGCTTGTCTATCATACTGCCATGGTGTCCCAAACAAGATGTGACAACGATCCATCAACATAATATCACAAAGAACTTCATCATGATAATTTCCAATCTTAAATTTTACAAGACAATGTTCATTTACCAAAAGCTTATGTTCATCCTTGATCCAAGAAATTTGATATCGATGCAGGAGCATCTCGGGTCCTTGGCAATCTTGTGTCATTAAAAATAGATTTGAGTTTGTTTATGTTGCTCAGTTCCTACTTTGACCAAGTTGGTTTGGTGTTGCTTGGTTTCCTTTGTTTGCCAGTGTTGTTTGGTTATCTCTCTGGTGCTCGGTGAATGTCCCTCTGGTGCTTGGTTTCCTTACTTACCGAGTTGTTTTTTTTGGATTTCTTTTGAGGCTGACTTCTGTAATTAATTACAGTCATGGATTTAATGCTAGTATCCATCATTAGGAAGCATGTGGACCTAGATCTAGTCGTCCCTTCCATTGATTATGGATTTGAAGGCCAACTTGTTTCAATAGCTTCTTGTATAAATGTAGTTGTTTGGTTAGAGTTTGGGAGTCAGTTTTGATAGAAGCTAGAAGATTAGAGATTATCTGCATATCCTCACATATTTGAGGACTTATGTACTTGATTGTAATATTTGGCCGAAACTAGGAAGGCCTTACAGCGTGACATGTATGAATCAATTTGAAGATAATATAAGAAAGTGATCTGCATTCTCTCTCTCACTCTGTTGTGTTATTTCTTCATGTGTTGTTGAGCAAGGTGGATCGGGTTAGGGTGTGCCATTGTTGGCCCCTCCTGTGTCCCCTCTTGCATCAGGTGGTATCAGAGTGAGGTGAGATTTGGATCTAGGTTTGAAGGTTCCTTCTTGTGAAGACCTAGTTGAATTATTGTGGGCTAGCAGATTGTGATCTGACCTACAATTGTAGAGGGTTTTCAAGATGGTTCATGGAAGGCGAGATGCGGATCTAGGATTGGCAGACATGTTAAGACAACTTGCTGCTAGATTAGAAGTTGTTGAAATAGACCAGAGAAGAGGAAGACATCTTGAAGATGTTAGTGATGATGAAATTGAGGTAGAACAAGGTGATGTAGAACCTACACCTGTGATGGATCAGGGTGTGGAAATATTCTTGAACACTTTGACAAGTCTAAAGTCTACACCAACTTCAATCCCCCTCAGTATAGTGGAAAATTGGATTCTGATGAATTTGTGGATTGGATCACCGAGATGGAAAAATATTTTGAGTATGAAAATATACCTAAGGAAAGGAAGGTGAAAATTGCAAGCACAAAGTTGAAAAGCCATGCATCCTTACGGTGGGAACATCTACAGCTAGACAGAAAGAGGAAAGGCAAAGACAAAATCAAGGTATGGAATAAAATGGTGAATAAATTGAAAGGAAAGTTCTTACCTTGTGATTATCAGATTAACTTAGTTAGGCGAATGCAAAGTTTGAGATAAAAAGATAGCTCTGTAAAAGAATATACTGAGGAATTCTATAGATTAGATATCAGATCTAGACATGATGAAGATGATGTGGAAAGAATTACTAGATACCTGAATGGTTTGAGAGTTTCCATCCAAGAAGAAATCAGTTTGGTCAAATTGGAGAACATTGAAGAGGCTTATCAATTTGCTTTGAAAGCTGAGGATAAATTGAACAAGAGACATGAGCAAAGACAAAGAGGTAGAGGTAGATCTTATGGTGAAAATAGTAGATCTGAACCTGAAAAGATAAATTTGGATAAAGGCAACACCAAGTGGAAAGGTGAAAGTTCATCTAGAGGCAGAGGCAATAACTACCGAGGTGGTTATAACAGAGGTGGTTTCTGAAGAACTTGTTACAATTGTGGAGAAGAAGGACATAGATCATTTGAATGTATGCATGCAAGTAAGAAGGTTGGTAATAGTTGAAATGCTTTGGTGCAAGAAGAGTCACTGAATGAACCTAAGAAGGAAAATAACATGATGGTAAGAAGAGCACTTTGGAATGAAGGTAAAAAGGAAGATCTGGTAAGGAAAAGTTTGTTCAAGATAAGATGTAGAGTATCTGATAAATTTTGGAAGGTAGTCATTGACAGTGGTAGCTCAGAGAATCTGGCATCTGAGGAAATGGTCACAAAATTGCAGTTGAAAAGGTTGGAACATCCGAAGCCCTATCATATTTCATGGATCAAAGATAAGCATACACTCTTGGTAAGGGAACAATGTTATGTGAATTTGAAAATTGGAAAGTACTATGATAAGGTGTTATGTGATATCATGCCTATGGATTGTTGTCATATTTTTTTGGGTAGACCTTAGCAATATGACATACATGCTATATATGATGGGAGATTGCATAAATATACTATTTGGGCTGATGGAAGAAGACAAATCTTATAACCTCTGATGGAAGAACCTGCTACTAATGTTTGCACATCTATGAAAGTTTTCTTGATGGAAGGAAGAAATTTTGTTAAAGATTTGAAGAAGAATGATGTATGTTTTGTTGTGATTCCTAACAAGCTGAGTAAGAAAACAAAGGATAGTGTCCCTGAGGAGATTGATAAGTTACTCACTGAGTATAGTGAAATCATTTTTGATAATGTACTTGATGTTTTTCCACTGAAGAGAAGCATTGATCATTGTATGGATCTAATCCCTAGAGCTACTTTTCTGAATAAGGCACCTCATCGATTGACACCTACTGAGAATCAGGAATTGAACTGATGAATTCAAGAATTGTTGGGGAAAGGTTTGATTAGAGAAATTTTGAGTCCTTGTGCATTACCTATTGTATTGGAACCTAAGAAGAATGGAGAATGGAGAATGTGTACTGATTCTAGAGAAATCAACAAGATAATAGTGAAATATAGGTTTCCTATACTGAGAATGGATGACATAATGGACAGTTTGACTGGAACAAAGTATTTTACCAAAATTGATTTGAAAAGTGGGTATCATTGTATCAGAATCGAAGAAGGTGATGAATGGAAGGCTTCTTTCAAGATAAAAGAAGGTTTGTATGAGTGGTTGGTTATGCCTTTTGGTTTAACTAATACATTGAGTACATTTATGAGGTTGATGAATGAAGTTTTGAAGAAATTCTTGGGTAAGTTTGTGATTGTATATCTTGATGATATTCTAATATTCAGTAAGACCAGAGAAGAACATTTGTTACATGTTAGACAAGTTTTACAGAGATTGAAAGAAGAAAAGTTGCTGATAAATTTGAAAAAGTGTTCATCCATGAAAGAGGAGATTGTGTATTTGGGATTTGTGATTTCAGCTGATGGTTTGAAAATAGATCCTGAAAAGGTTGAATCTATTTTGAATTGGTCTACACCTGAGAATTCTAGTGAGGTAAGATCATTTCATGGTTTGGAAAGTTTTTACGGAAAGTTCATTAGGAATTTCAGTTCAATTTGTAATGCTATGACTGAGACTATGAGAGGAGATAAAAGAGAATTCAAGTGGACACATGGAGCTAATAAAAGTTTTGAGACTCTGAAGTAGAAGGTTGTTGAATTGCATATTTTGGAATTACCTGATTTCAATAAGGTATTTCAAGTGGAATGTGATGCAAGTGGAAGTGCAATTGGAGTTGTGTTGAGTCAAGAAGGTAAACCTATTGCTTTCTTTAGTGAAAAGTTGAATGATGCAAGGAGAAAATATTTTGTGTATGATCAAGAATTTTATGCTATTGTTCAAGCACTGAAGAAATGGAGACATTATTTGATACCAAGTGAATTTTTGTTGTATATCGATCATAAGGATTTACAGTATTTGGGTAGTCAGAATAAGTTGAATCAAAGACATATGAAATGGGTTGAGTATTTGCAGAGTTATACATTTGTGATAAAGCATAAGAGTGGAGTCACTAACCGAGTTGTTGATGCATTGATTAGAAGGAGATCTTTGATGACTGAGATGAAAATTCAAGTTCTTGGCTTTGATGACATGAGAGATTCTTATGAAGTTGATCCTGATTTTTCTGAGTCATGGAGAAAGTGCAGAGCACCTATTCAAGATCAACCAAGTACTAAATGGAAAGAATATTTCATTCAAGAAGGTATGTTGTTTAAAGGTATTCAGTTGTGTATATCGAGAGGACCAATGAGAACTAATTTGATAAAAGAGAAACATAGTAGCGGTTTGGTTGGATATTTTGGAATTGATAAGACATTGAACTTGCTTAAGGAGAAATAATTTTGGCCACAGTTGTATAAAGATGTTCAAAAATTTGTGAAAAGTTGTGGAGTTTGTCAAGTTGCAAAAGGAGTAAGTCAGAATACTAGATTGTATACACCTATTGTTGTCCTTGAGATACCTTGGATTGACATCAATATGGATTTTGTTCTTGGCTTATCGAAGATAGTAAGAGGTAATGATTCTATATTTTTTGTTCTAGATAGATTTTCTAAAATGGCACATTTTATACCTTGTAGAAAGACATCAGATGCAGTAAATGTAGCAGATCTTTTCTTTAAGGAAATTGTGAGATTTCATGGATTACCGAGGATTATTATCTCTGACCAAGACAGTAAATTTATTGGATACTTTTGGAAGACCCTTTGGAGAAGATTTGGCGCTGAGTTGAAATATAGTTCTACATTTCAACCACAAACCAATGGACAGATAGAAGTTGTAAACAGAAGTTTGGGTAATCTTTTGAGATATTTAGTTGGAGACACACCAAGTAATTGGGATTCTATGTTGGCACAAGTAGAGTTTTCATACAATAATTTAATGAATAGGATTACTGTAAAAACACCTTTTGAGATTGTAAATGGCATACAACCGAGAGGTATATCTGATTTGAGAGACATTGTTGATGAAAGAAAGAGAAGTTTTGAAGGAGTAAAATTTGTTGAGTACATGAAGACATTGCATGAAGATGTGAAACATAAGCTGGAAAAGAGTAATCAAAAATACAAAGACATAGCTGATAGATCAAGTAGACATAAGACTTTTGATGTTAGTGATGAAGTGATGGTTCATTTGAACAAAGGTAGATTTCCTGTTGGAACATATGGGAAGTTGAAGATGAAGAAGTTTGGACCTTGCAAGATTTTGAAGAAATTTGATAGTGGAAATGCATATGAGATTGAGTTACCTGATGACATCGATATTTCACCTATTTTCAACATTGTTGATTTGTATGAGTATCATGAATCTGATGAAGACATGATAGTACTGATGGATTATCCTAAGAAGCAGAATGAAGAAGTTGAGCAAATCTTGGAGCAAAGAATTGGAAGAAGTACAAGAGGAAAATAGTATATGGAATATCTGGTAAAATGGAAGAATAGACTGAGTGAAGACAGTTCATGGATTTCACAATCTGAGTTGGATGTAGCTTGGATCATACCTATTTCATGATTCAAAGAATCATTCTCAAATAACCCTAGGTGTCTGATGCAGGAGCATCTCAGGTCCTTGGCAATCTTGTGTCACCAAAAATAGATTTGAGTTTGTTTTTGTTACTCAGTTCCTACTTTGACCGAGTTGGTTCAGTGTTGCTTAGTTTCCTTTGTTCGCTGGTGTTGGTCGATTATCTCTCTAGTGCTCAGTGAATTTCCCTAGCGCTCGGTGATGCTTGTCTGGCGCTTAGTTTCCTTACTTACCGAGTTGTTTGTTTTAGATTTATTTTGAGGCCGACTTGTGCAATTAATTACGGTCATGGATTTAATGCTGGTATCCATCATTGGGAAGTGTGTGGACCCAAATCTGGTTGTCCCTTCCATTGATTATGGATCTGAAGGCTTTCTTGTTTCAGTAGCCTCTTTTATAAATGTAGTTGTTTGGTTAGATTTTTGGGAGCCAATTTTTATAGAAGATAGAAGATTAGAGATTATCTATAGATCCTCACATGTTTGATGACTTTTGTACTTGATTGTAATATCTGGCTAAAACTAGGAAGGCCTTACAACCCAGCATGTATGAATCAATTTGAAGATAATATAAGAAAGTGATCTGCATTCTCTCTCTCACTCTGTTGTGTTGTTGCTTCCGCGTGTTGTTGAGTAAGGTGGATCAAGTTAGGGTGTGTCATTTTTGGCCCCTCATGTGTCCCCTCTTGTGTCAAATAGGACTTAGGGTGCTTCATCCTTGGTAACTGCAACTTTATAGCTAACTCTTATGATGCCAAAAAATTTTAACTTTCACTATCAATGATCACCTTGAAATACTTTCTAGCAACTTTACATCTAGTTTTGAATAATCCTCTCCTCAGAGGGTCCTTGTTAGTTCCTTCATTCCACAAAGCTCTACTGATCATAATTTTTTTACCACCTTTCTATTTGTTTATTGAATCGGGAGATTCTTCCTACACAAGTACATTCTTGCTACTACTACCAAACTTCTTATATTCAAATTCCATATGTTCTTCTTTACCACACTTGAAACAATTGCCCTTAAACTAGGTTATATCTTCTCTTTTATTATCATTACCTCGAGGGTAACTACCTCTTGAATAACCTTCTCTTCCTCGATATGATCTTTCTCCTTTCCATTATAATTTACCTTTATCCTAATTGGATCTACTACTTTCTCCATAAGATCTACCTCTTCCTATAGAAAATCTACCACCTTTGCCTCTTTGCCTCTGCTCGTGCCTTTTGTTTAGCTTCTCTTCTCCCTTTCATGTAAATTGCTATGCTTCTTCAATGCTATTCATCTTGACCAAACTAATTTCCTCTTATATAGAAGTTCTCAATCCATTCAAGTACCTTTCAATTCTTTCAACTTCATCTTTCATATGTCCAGATCTGATATCCAATCAGTAGAATTATTTGGTGTATTCCCTTACAGTAATGTCCCTTTGTTTCAAATTTTGCATTCTTCTCAACAAACTAACTTGATAATCACTGGGTAAGAATTTACCATTCAATTTGTTTACCATCGTATCCCATACCTTGATATTTTTTTTTCCTCTTCTCTTTCAATCAAGCCACACATGTTCCCAACACAAGGATGCATGTCCTTTCAATTTTGTACTGGAAATCTTCACCTTCTTATCTACAGGTGTGCCTTCATATTCAAAATATTTCTCCAATTCAGAGATTCAATCCAACAATTCATTTGAATCCAACTTGCCATTATATTTAGGAGGATTGAAATGTGGTTTATCATTCACCACATTCTCAAATCTCAACACCCTTACCTTATGATCTGTTTGTTTCTCAAATAAGGATTTATATTATTTAAACTTAGGGAAAACCTCATATTTCACTAAATAAAATAAATCCAAGTGTTTCTTGAAACATTTTCAATAAGTGAAACATAATATTAAGATTTTCCAAATGAATCAACATCTACTAGTCCACACATATCCAAATGAATGATCTATAAGTCTCTTATCTTTATTGGTATCATTATAAAATGATGATCTATTCTATTTTTCAAACATGTCCACAAAATAATTTTTACCACCATAATAATTAGAATGATGATTAACCAACTTTTGTTAAGAAATCTTAGAAAATATGTTTCACTTGTGTAACTCAATCTATGATGTCACAACATACATGCATTTATAGAGCTTGTCACATTGGTAGAATTAAAAAATTGGAGCCATTCGGCCTAAGAAAGTCTCAATCTAAGATTGTTTAGCAACCAAACAATTGTTTGTTACCAATCTGCAATTAGACTTAAAAAAAATTAATTGTATTCTAAAAGCTTTCAATTTAGATACAAAAAGTGGATTTCTCATAAGTCATGGACTATGTAAAAAACCATCGATGGTTTTAACCTTTTCAACATTGGAAAACAATGTTACCTTCACCTTCACAGGTTGAATAAGCAAAAACAACTATTTGTGAGGAGTGAAAATGTTCAGTGACATATGGAATTTTTATACCCCATATTGGGTTTCTTGGAAGAATTCTTAGAGTATGTTTTAGTTACATGTCTGAAGGGTTCTTATCTTTGTCAACTCTTTGGTGCCAATAAACCTGACTATGAAGTTCGCACCCTATAACAATGCAATTTTTTACAAAGATTAGTTTTGGCTTTATAAGTTCCCTTTCTCTTACTTTCATTTTAGAAAAATGTGTTTAAGCCTCTTGGTATGTCATTAAATCTGAGATTGAACTAGAAATGCAACTACAAGTTTCATGAAAAGAATTGGTTTAAGTTGATTATTCAAATATGGAGGTCTAAAGCTAAAGCTATTGCATAAATTTTGGCATGAAAAATCCTACATTTCAAACTACCTAATTGGAATAGGTTGAAATGTATAATGGTTCAACCTGTAACGCCCCACCAAGGAATCCAAGAGAAATTAACCTAAAACATGTCACTAAGTTTACAGAATGATTTTTTTTCTTAAGAGTTTACACAACAATGATGTATAACAATGTGGACTCAATACAACATAAGATATAAATATGCACATAAGTAGAACTCAATTACAGATTACAAATCTCAAGGATTCCATGATGTAGAATTACGTATACATTAATTAATTATAAAGATAAGTCATAAGTATCAAGTCTCGCATATGCCATGACCAATAAATACATGATCATATAAATGTGAACATAAATACCACTATTACCATAAGGTATAAACAATAAATCAACATCCACTGCACAAGTTACAGAGTATGTAACAATAATCAAACACAAATACAATACAATATCCCAAAAGGATAACAACTAATAAAATGATACATGATACAAATACGACATCTGAAAGATGGGATTTTGTCTCCAAGTATGATGAACAAGAAGGTGCAAATGCTACAAGGATCATCCAGCACTGGTACAGGAATGTCAAAATCTCAAATGGTAAAAGAATCACTACCTCTTGACCTCGTGGAACCTGAATGGCCCACTCCCATTGTGCTAAGGAGATAACAATAGACCCCACTTGGATAACAATCACAAAATCCAACACAATACAACATCTAAGCAAGGGATCCTGAAAGCTCTATATCTCAAAAGGTACAACACCAAACTGAAAAGATAACACATACTCAACTAGAGGCAACCCAACATATGTAGGAAACCTAAGATGCATATGGGGAAGTTTCATCACATGAGCCAACTCTAAGGTTATCCTAGTAGTCTCTCTAGACCTCATCACCCTAGTGACTCTATGTGGTATTAGTAATCCTCTCATATAGATGAGGTACCAACTATGCTATATCCAATCCATGCAAGTGGCAAGCATCTTCCTACTCCCATCCTAGTCAAGACCTCAATCAAGTACTCAAGCATGGGCACGGCACACATTATCTTATTAATTTATTTTAAAAATCTCAATATATTTTAGTTATCGCTTTATTAATCCACTTACAATAAGTTATCCTGGAAGACACTTTTGGGCCCCGACGCCTATTGCAAGCCACTCCCCATCTATAAACTTAGTTAACCTACCCTAATGCTCCAACCAAAAAATAAAACAAAGAGAAGACAAAATTGAAACCAAAAGATTCTCATAAACCATAAATCATGATAATCACCAAAGTAAAATCATGGAGCATAGCAAATCACATATCATCCTATACAAGGATCCAAACTGTTTGTCTCATACTAAACATCTCAATAACTCAAACACCAAATACACATGGTTACCATATCAATGATCATCAAAAAATGCTCCACAAAATCATACTCTCCAAGTGTCTAAAATAATCATACCCCTAAACGAAGGTTGAATATAAAATATTGAAACCATATTCCCCCATGTAGAATAGGCAACAACTTACACCTATACAAGCAAACCTTCACAAAATGGAATCACAAGGGTATACACATAACTCATAAAAGATCAAATCATAAACAAGATCGAAATAACAATCAACGAACAACTTGTGCAACACAAAAAATACTAAAGCCTCTAGTATACAATTTCTAAAAGTCAACGTAATTTCCCCAAGCAGGAGATATGACTCAAGAATCACCAAATAGGTTTAAGCATAAAAATTAACAAGTCTATAATTTTGATAATTTCTAATCTAATATAATTCATAACCAACCTTAATCAAAATTCACATCCCCATATAGAACGAACATCCATATCTATATAACTTTATGTATAAAGGTATACATTTAATAATTAAAATAATAGATAACTAATGATCTTAAGCTAAATAACTAACATTAACAAAAATTAATATTAAATTTTAAATGAAATTATTGTTAAATACTAAAATAAATTAATATTAAATATTAAATAAATTTAAATTTAAATATTAATTTAAAAACTATTTCATTTTATCTTTTTTTAAAACTATTTATGTTAAAAAGGGGGCCTCGCAGTTCCCAATCTTGCCTACCCCTTGACAGTACACCATTGTCGTGATAGTGGTGACTGTCATGCCGGTATAATACCCCAAAAATGGGCTATAGGTTCATAACATCCTACATCTTCAAATCAAACGAAATCGACATCAAAGTCCTAACCTAAGGCACATCTGCACATTATTGAATCCTAATTGATTTTATCCTAATTCTACATCGGAGAATATTCCTAGCAATATTCTTATTTATCCTAATTATCTTTGATTTAATAATTATTTGGCGATAAATCTTATTTATCCTAAAGTTTGATTAATTGAATATTCTGAATATTTAATTAATTAGATTTAGTACTACCACTTAATTATTTAATTAAATTTAATTCTATTTATTCCTAAATTGTGTTATTTAATTTTGACAATAAATCTAAAATCTCATGACTAATTGATTAAATTTTTATTTAATTAATTAATGTCAATTGTCAATTTTTAATGATATAGTTTTAGAATAAAGTTTGATTTAATAATTGATTAACCCATAAATCAATTGTTTTAATTCGAAAATCAGTTAAGTTGAGAATAAATCACTTTATTTTTAAAATTAATTTATAATTAAATCATGCACAATCAGAAAAGCAGGCAACTAGAAATTAACAATCAATTTTTAAATTGAAACTCAACATCTGATGATGAGTTGAAATTTGATCTAAACTCTATTTTGAGTTAAAAACTACTTTTGCATGATTTTTGTGAGTTAATTATCTCTGATTTCTTGATAACTCAAAAAACAACCTGAGTTTATCAAGAGTGATTTATGGCTTTTCTCCTCCATCCTCAAAGCCCTGGATTTCTATAAAATCAAGGCTCGGCTCTTCATAATTATCAACACTCGAATTTGCACAATTACTCTAGCGAATTGGCGATTGAAGGATTAAGCACTTGCGACAGGCGATTTGTGAGATCTTTCATAGTTGATCATAGTTTTTGCATAGTTTCATATCATTCATATCATTCTTAGATAAATCTACATATCATTCAATTTCATTCATATAGCTTAGATTCATACAGTTTCTCATATTATTGCACAAAAAATACAAAAATATAGATTAATCTACACTCATATAGTCTTTCATTCTTTTGCATTCAAATCCTTCGTTTAGGTGTTGCATTGTCACTGATATCGATTTTAATCTGAGAACATCATACTCACACCTACTAGAAGGCAGTAAATTGTTTGGTTAGCTTAGTTTCATTTATTTGCATATTTCAATTTTGCTAACCTCTAATGTTTTACTGAAGTGTTGTGTCTACAGCTAGGTACAAAATTCACACACACATTTTTGGTGCCCACTGTGGGGCCCTGAAACAGGTTTCCATCTCTTCTATTTAACTTCTATCTTTTTTTCTATCATTTTTTGGTCGATTCTACGATTTCATTCTTTGTTCGTACATTTTTCGTATGACTTTTGTCAGAAAGTCATACCAAAAGCTACTGGTTGTCGTACTATAGTTGAAGATTTCAAGGCTCGTGTCAGCAACTGTGGATTGTCATTTGAGAGCTAGATTGTCATTTGGTGAGACACCCACTATCGTACAAGTTTTTAGATTGTTGTCTGGAAGGTAACCCACTGTCGTATGAGTTTTAGTGCCAAGATTCAATTGTCATTTTAGAATTTAAGGTAGTTTTTTAGATTTGATTCTCAGATTTGGACTAACAGCTAACCCTAACAATTGAGATCTTCTCTTTTGACTGATGTTTGTTGAGTTTGATTGGAAAAAGTGCAACTAAATTGCTAAGACGGGTAAAATATACTAAGCGCATTGCAAGGAATTCAGGTATTCTACTATGATCTGATAACACTTCAATTTGGACATAAAAAGAACTCTCACATGTCAAGCTTATGTGACTTTTTATTGCGTTCATATCATAGACTTCATTTTGGGCTATAAAAATGAACATAGATTTGCTTTCTTCATATCTGTTACACATAGTAAATAGAACCTATGAACACTATTTGTGGAAGATCTTGAGAGAGTGGGCTTCTTTCTCTTGTTCACGCATGCAAAGCTCTTCTTGACGAAGGATCCCTTTGTAGGTAGGGAGGTTACTGAGATTGTCTTGCATTCTACTAGATTTGTGTCTTCAACTTTTGATTGATACATTCTCCCTTCGGAGAGGTTGATAGATCATGAGCAGTTGACATCATAGATCTTTGTGAGATAATTTTGGTCTTAGCGTGTCAGATTAATCTGTTTGCTTTGTTTTGGTTTAAAGTGAAAAGGCTAGAGGACTATGCTCTACTCCCTTTTTGGGTAGTATCAGAAACTTAGATCCTTGAATCTGGAACCAGTCCCCATGTGGTATCTTTTGTGAGTCACCTTTAGAGAGGGTTAATCATAGTGGTCATTCCCTTAATTGGGTCAACCATGTGGACAGAACCTCAAGCGGTAATAGCCATTTTCACCGTGGTAGCAGCAGTCGCTATATAAATGTCCTTGTGGAGGAAATCTTCATAGGTGTGGTCTCTTGTTGGACTGTCAGATCTCCCTAGCAACTCTTGATTGATTAAATTCTCAGACTGTGTCAAAACCCTGGTATGCCTAGATTGGAGTTCACCCTCTTGAGGTCATAAAAGTTGCAGAGTCAGACCATTACTACCAACCCTAGTGAGGCCAAATTTTTCATTTTCTAGGAATATGTGCGTTATTGAAAACTTTTGAGAACATACACAAGTAGTACTTCTAGGGATTAGCACAATAAGTCATTATTGCTTGTTCATGCACAAGGTTGCTTTTTCCCTTATTCATTGTTTTCAAATGATTTCTTGCTTCCCTTTCTTATTTTTTTGCGTACTTGGTATCTACTTGGTTATTTGAAATAGACTATTACACAGATCTTCAAAACTGGATAGAAAGCTTTGCCAACAATCTGAAACTGAAAACCCAAAAATTGCAAAATCTGAAGCTAAATTCCTCTCTAGAGTCAAAAGTCATCCCACAGTCACAGATTATCGTACGAGTCTTGAGCAAATGTCATTTCATAACCCTTATATTATTGTACGAGAGCCAGTACTATGTTGTATGAGTGTTGCCACCAGAAATCAAAAGAACAATATCCCTGGCAGCAATTGTCATACGAGTCTTGCAATTATCATTTGAGAGCATACCCAGTGTCGTATGAGCTTTCAGAAACTCATTTGAGAATTTTCAAAAAAGTTGTCAGAGACTTGTCAAATTTGTTAGAAATCCATTTTTTACAGCCTATTTCTAGATTCTATCAAAATATTCACTGTGTCAGGAACAGAGCAGAAACTAGAAAGAATCCATTCATTTTCCTAAAAGTGGTCTCTTGAGTCTGATTTAGCCTTCTAATTTTATCGATTTGAGTCTTTTTCATCTTGTGTCAAAACCTTGTCAAAATTATCTTCAAATTCAGTCTTCTTACTAAAACGGCTAAGTGTTGTGAGCTTGAGCCCGCCATCTTTTGGGTGTCTACCCATACTACTGTGGCACAGTATCCTTCATTTACGTCTGATCTAATCTTTAATCAATTTGATCTTGACAAGGTTGCGTCATTTGATCTTCTTGAAATAATTCATTCTTCACTTGTCTTCATCTTATTCTTTTGCTTCACCCAAGGTTAATGGTGGAAACTAGAGCTTCATCACACAAGAAATCTGGAGAAGCATCTCATACTTTGCCTTTGTCTACTCACGTAGGTCCAACTCTCGAGAAACTCTACAATTCAAGTCTTTATGAAGACGACGGTCTTGGCAATTTTTGATCAAAAACTGGTTACATACCCCCTCCATCAATTCACAGAGGTAATCAACAATCTCTACATCAATCTATCCCAGGGAGTCCTAAAACTCCTAACATGTCTCAAGGAGGAACACATCATGGGTCTCAAGGACCTCACTCTCAACATGGTATGGATCAAGAACCTACGCCTTCTAAAATTTCTCGATATCAAAATGATGATGACTTCAAGAAAATGATGAGGCATTTCTTGAAAGAAGATATAGAGGCATACTTTCTAGAGTTAGCTCATCAAGGAGCTAAACTTCCTCCAAACTTTAATGTTGAAAATATCATCACGCATGAGGAAGAAACCCCTATCATGGCTATGATGAAATAGATGCATGCCATGCAATTCAAGCTCAACAAACTAGAGAAAGAAAAGGAACCTAAGGAGTTCTCCATGGATGCCCTATCCCCTTTTCTGTTCGATAAGGACTTGTACATGCCACCATTCCCTAAAAGAGTGGAAATGCCTAAATACGATAAGTACGATGGAAAATTTGATCCTCAAGATCATGTCAGAGAATTCTATACTCAATCTATGGAGTTTATGCATGAACCAACCTACTTAATGCATCTCTTCCCTCAATCTCTGGGAGGAGCAGCCATTCATTGGTTCTCCAGAATGCCTCAAACTATCAAAACTTTTGAGGAGTTAATCAAACTATTCTATCAACAATACTCCTACAATATCCAGCATCTAGTCACCATGATTGACATCTGCAATTTGAAACAATAACCAGGAGAACCATTACTGACATTTCTCAAGAGATGGAGGAAGAAATTTTCTCTATATGCTAGACCCATTCCAGAAACTGAGAAACTGGAAATCTTCATCAATAATCTTGTTCCAGAAATCAACTACCCTTTATAGATGCAAAATCATACATCCTTTGAAAAGATGGTAGATAATGCGATCAAAATTGAGAAAGTACTTGTGAAAAAAGGAGACATCACACTTCAAAAGGACAAGTATGAATCTGGATCTAGTTCTAAGGACAAGAACAAAAACTAGAATAAGAATAAAGGTATTGTCACTGATAGCGTTGTTGATACTATCTGTGCCCCATCTAAGGCACCCACTTTCAATCTCATTGTTGGCACCCAAGCCATCAAAGCTTTCGAAGCTAAAACAATGGAGTCTAACAAGAAGCCATCTAATTATAAACCTTGGGCTACATATCCTAACCGCAAATTCACTCCTCTTGGAGAATCCTTGGAATCTACCATGAAAACTCTATTGGCTAACAAAATCATCTACTTTCCTAAGATAAAAGTCTTTGATCCTGAATCTAAACTGAAATGGTGGAGAGAGAACAATTTCTGTGACTTCCATCACAATAAGGGTCATAAGACTAATAATTGTGTTCTCTTGAAGCACATCATACAAGACAAAATTGATAATGGAGAAATCACGATTGACAATTGTAATACCCCAAAAATGGGCTATAAGTTCATTAATCTTCTATATCAATAATTCGAACAAAATCGACATCAAAGTCCTAATCTAAGGCACATCTAAACATCATCGAATCATAATTGATTATCTTAAATTCTGCATCAAGGAATATTCCTAGCAATATTCCTAATTATCTTAATTATCTTTAATTTAATGATTATTTGGCAATAAATCACATTTATCCTAAGTTTGATTAATTGAATATTTTCATATTTAATTAATTAGATTCAATATTTGCCACTTAATTGTTTAATTAAATTTAATTCTATCTATTATTAATTGTATTATTTAATTTTGACAATAAATCAAAATTCCTATGAATAATTGATTAAATTTTTATTTAATTAATTAAAGCATGTTGTCATTATTTAATAATATAATTTTTAATAAAAGTTTGGTAAAATAGTTAATTAACCCATAAATTAATTATTTTATTTCAAAAATCAGTTAAGTTGAGCATAAATCACTTTATTTATTTATTAAATCATAATTATCCATGTGCACATAAAAGGACCAGTTAAACTCAAAATTGGAAAATCAATGCAAGTTGTTAGCTTTTTGAAACTCAACATCTTTTTGAGTTTTAAAGTGAATCTAAACTTCTAATTCGAGTTGAACTGTGCTTTTGCATGATTTTTGTGACTTAATTATCTTTATTTAAAAATAACTCAAAAATCAAGTTGAGTTTATTTGAGTGATTTATGGCTTTTTCCATGCACCTCCAAAGCCCTGGATTTCTATAAAAACAAGGCTCAACTCTTCATAATTCATCCACAAATTTGCACAATCACACTAAAGAATTGGAATTGGGAGAATCAAAGCTCTTGTGAATCAACATCTTTGTGAGATCAATCTTTTTTTTTTTGCATATCATTCTTAGATAGTTTCATATCAAGTTTTTCATATAGATTAGTTTCATATCAGTTTTTCATTCTTATTGCATAGAAAATCCAAAAAAAATAGATCAATTGCATTCAAATCCTTCATTTAGGTGTCGTCTACGTCACTAATCTTGATTACAATCTGAGAACATCAATCTCGCACCTATTAGAAGGCAGTAAATCGCTTGGTTAGATTAGATTTCAATTTTGCACGATTTTGATTATCACTAACCTCTAATGTTTTACTGAGTGTTGTGTTTACAGATCAGGTACAATTTTCACACGCACATTTCTAGCACCCACCGTGGGGCCTTGAGCCTCATTCTCTTCATTTTTATCTAATTTTATATATTTTCGGCGTCACTTTTTCATCATTTTTGCCCAAACAGGAAAAATGCTACCTACAAGAAATTTGACACCGCTTACGAGCAATTTGATGTCGCTTACGAGAAATCTGATCACGCCTACAAGCAATCTGTTAACACCTACGAGCAATTTGTTCACACTTATAAGTGATCTGATCACGCCTATGAGAAATTTGTTCACGCCTACAAGCGATCTGATCATACCTATGAGAAATTTGTTCACGCTTACAAGCATTCTGCTCACGCCTCCAACATTTTCGCTCACGCCTGCAAGCATTCTGCTCACGCATGTGACAGTTTTAGTCACGCATCTGCCAGTTTTAGTCACGCATCGGCCAATTTTAGTCATGCCTATGCTAGTTTCAGTCATGCCTATAGTATTTAAATCATGCCTGTGAGTATTTAAATCACGCCTAGAAACATTTCAGTCATGCCTCTGCTCATTTCAATCATGCCTATGAGTATTTAAATCACGCCTGGGCACATTTCAGTCATGTCTGTGCTCATTTCAATCACGTCTATGCCTATTTTGATCATGCTGGCTTTCTATTTTCTGATTTGTTTTTTTTGAAAATTTTGGCATTTTCAGAATCCGTGCCTCTGGAAAACTGGCACCCATTTTTTGCTAAATTTTCACATATGGTATTGAAAGTTTAAGTGTGATATATCATTGGAAAGCTCTTTCCAAGCCAAATCCAAGCGTGTTGGTTTCATTTTCAAATTTTGCCATTTGATCACAGAATTCGCATATTTGTACTTTCAGATTATTGATTTCTAAACGCTTACAGTTTGCTATTGATTTGTCTTGATTTTTTACTTTCGGACGTGTGCTAAATTCTGGATTGCAAAGCATTGTACCTAAGGTATTCTCCTTCATCTATTAACATTTCAATTTGGACTTAAAATAAATCTCTTATGTGTCTGGCTTGTGTGCGTCCTTTCATGCTTTTATCTATTTCTACACACTTGCATAATTGATACTAGGTTGTGACCCCTTAAGGATTCATTAAGTAGTCTTAGAATACTTGTGATTGATCTTGATTGCTATCTTGGGTTATTAGACTCGCTAATCCACCGGCCCCTCATTTCCGCCCCGTGGTTGCAATCTCAGCGCCATAAAGGGGAGGGGTCAACAGGACATAAGCGTTAAGTGTTCCACTTGGCAACCCTTTTGTGCTTTTAGGAACTCACTTGTTTTTTAAGTTGGGGACTCATTTTCAGCTTGTGTGAGGTGTTAAGTGTTCCACCTTGTGGACTCATCTCATATTCACTTTAAGCGTTAAGTGTTCCTCTTTCTACTTTTTGGGTACTTTTGGTAGATTTTCTTTCGGGAATATATCTGTGCTCACATAGTAATTAGGCCCTATGAACACTATTCATGATTCTTGAGAGATTGGATTCCTAGAGAAATCTTTCTTGACGACAGAATCCTTGTAGGTAGGGAGGATACTTAGTGTGTTTCACATTCAACTTGGTTAGTGTGTCTTCTCTTATTGATCGATACATTCTCTCCCAGGAGAGGTTGATAGATCACGTGGGGTTGACATCACGAGCTTTGGTGAATCAAAATTGGTTAGTGTGCCTTCTCTTATTGATTGATACATTCTCTCCCCAGAGAAGTTGATAGATCACATGGAGTTGGCATCATAGACCTTGGTGAAGCAAAACTTTGTCTTAGCATGTTGGATTAATCTGTTTATTTTGTTTGGGTTAAAAGTGAAAAGGTGTCAAAAATCTTAGATCTGGAGCCAAGTCCCCTTGTGGTATAAATCTGTGAGTCACCTTTAGAGAGGGTTAACCATAGCGGACAATCCCTTCATAGGGCAAACTACGTTGACGAAACCTCAAGCAGTAATAGCCATTTTCACCATGGTAGTGACAGCCGCTATATAAATGTCCTTGTGGAAGAAATCTCCATAGGTATGGTTCATTGTTGGGTTGTCAGATCTCCCTAGCAACTCTTAAAGATTAAGTTCTCGGACTGTGTCAAAACCCTGGTACGTCGGGATTGGAGTTCACCCCTTTATATCATAAAAGTTGCAGAGTCAAACCATTACTAAAAACCCTAGAGAGGCCAATTTTTCACTTTCAGGTATATGTGTGTTATTGCAAAAATTTTCAGAACATACACAATTCGTACTCTCAGCGATTAGCATAATTCGGTCACTTGATTGTTCATGCGCAAGGTTGCCTTTGCCCTTGCTCATTATTTTCAGACATGCTTGAAATCACTTTCTTGCTATTCTGTGTGTTTGTTTATCTACTTGGCTATTAAAAATGAACAAATCTGGTATAATCTTCAAATCTGAACAGTACAATTTGCAAACAATCCAAAATGGAAAACCTTAAATTTTGCAAAATCTGACGTAAAATACTCTCTAGAGTCAAAAGTCATTTCAAAAAGTCAAAAGTCATACGAGTTTCCACCAAATGTCATTTCAGTACTGCCTATCTGTCATATGATTGAGTACCCGGTGTCATACAAGTCTTGTTGCCAAAAAATTCAAAAAGTCAAATCCTGCTACCAACCATCGTACGAGCTTTTCAACTGTCATTTCATAGACTACCCATGGTCGTACGAGTCTGCAGAGTGTCATTTGGGAAAATTTTGAAAGTTGTCAGAAAATTGTCATAATTGCCAGATACTTCAGCTTTTACAGCCTATTTCTAGAATCTATCATACAAATCATTGTGTCAGGAACAGAGCAGTAGCTATTGAGAATCAGTACACATGTCTCAAAGAATCAGTACACATGAGGAAGAAATTCTGATCGCCACTATGATGAAGCAAATGCATGCTATGCAAGTCTAGCTTGACAAACTTGAGAAAGAAAAGGAACCTAAAGAGTTCTCCATGGAAGCTCTATGCCCTTTTCCATTTCATAAAGACTTGTACATGTCACCATGCCCCCAGACAAAATTTGAGCAATATGATACCTCTTCCACAGAGAGTGACACATCCATCTTTGGAGACTATGATGACTATGATGATAGGCAATGTAATGATACCTATGACACCTCTGTTCCTAAGAATCCTCCTCGTCATTCGTTCTTGCTTACTACAAATGGGCCGTCACATTGGATAGATCGTGACGGTGATCCATATGATTCTAATTTTCAAAGAGACTTTGATGGCTTTTGTGGACAATACCTTGATTATGATCCATCTACTACTGCTGAGGACTATAAAATGCATCGTGCTAGCTTGAAACGTCAATACTACAAGGATCTTTCTTCTAAGAACTCTTAGGCTAAAAATAAAGATTACACTCTCAAGCAAGATCATGTTAATGTTGAACCTTTGTCTTGTGATGGTTCCCTTCCATCCCCTACTTCCTCTGATACCCGTACATTTCTTAAAGCTTTTGAGTCTTTCAAATCTTTCACAAAACCTTCATCCGACACAAGCCTTGATACTTTTCATATAGTTCCCTATAGTTATCCTCCAGGGCTACCTCTTAAAGAAACTCAAGCTAACCTTCATTTCACTGCAAATACTTTCAATAATGATAAACCTAAAGAGCCTAAGCCTTCATATGCTATAATCCCTACTTCAGCTAGTCCTCCACCATTTCTTCCATAGTCATCCATACAATCCCGACATGCTTCCTTGTCCTTAGAAGTGGCTCCATGTCAAGAGGACTCTAAAAATGATGAAGAAAAGAACATAAAGAAAGATCAAGATCAAGAACCCTCCATGTCATCCACTCCTTTTCCCGATGTCTCTTATCTGCTTCATGGTTCTTTTGATCCTGTACACCCTTTTTCATGCATTTCACCATGTTTTAAGTCTTCTCCTAAGCAAGATCAAGCTACTACTTACACTGTTGAGCTTATTGACAATCAAAATAACCTTACTACACTTGCGCTTTCCAAAGATGATACTTCCATTAAGGTTGTTAAAAATGGTGTTGTTACTTTCAATGCTAAGCCTATTGAAAATCAAAAAAAAAAATTATGCGCTTGCGCTATCCAAAGATCCTTGTCAAGATCAAAGTCTTCCATCTTCTTGTTCTACCACTCCATGTTCACTTCCACTTTCTACTCTTCCCAAGTCTTTGCAAGCTTTGAACAATCCTATCAAAGAAGGTGCTCATATTCAAGATGTCCATGATTCTATTGAAAATCTTAATGCTCACTCTAAAGATGCTGATATCCTTGGTTGTCATATAGATGCTGATGAACTTATTGATTATCCTTTTGCATCTTCCACTTCCATCCTTGGACCTCTTCCACCACTACTAAGGGCTTCACACCTTCCTTCCATCTTGGGTCCTTATGTCCCTTCACTTTCCCCTCCTAACTCTCCTAATTTTCCATCCATCTTGGGTCCTTACATATCTCCATCTCCCATTTTTCCTCAAGATCAACATAGATGCATACTCTTGAATCCTTTTCATCCACCCACCCATCTAAACCAGTCATATCCTCCTTCCACAAGTCCCAAGTCTTTTGGAAGTAACTTGAATGTTTAATACAAGAAAAAGAAGCAATACAAGAATCCATCAAAAAAAGATCACCATGTCTCCTCTAATAGACATGAAAATATAAAGTCAAAAGAGATATCTAAGAAAAAAACTACAAGACAAGTATGGGTTCCAAAATGCATCATTGAAGATATTCTCTCTAAATTACCAAAAAGAAATGAAAATCCCACGGCTATATGGATTCCAAAGTCCCTCTTGAGGGAGTCTTATGTTGAACAACAAGTGAAGTTGACATTCAAGCTTCCAAAGACTTCCACTTCATCTCCCTCCAAAAATATTCTTCCATTCCATGTGCCTAAACCACAACCTCTGCTATCCATTCACCATATTCCTTCACGTATTCCTTCATTCACGTTTCTTCCACCCTCTCACCACCCTTCAAGGTATGTGTTGATGTTGATCTTTCCTTCCTTTCCATCTCCCCTTTCACAATCTTTCCATTCATTATCCTTCTACTTTCTATCATTTTTCCTCATTTGCCTATTCCTCCTATCTTCCAACCTCACTCACTTTACATAAAACCTTATCCTCCATTTTTCTCTTCCATCTCCCTTTCCCTATCAGCATCTTTGAGCGTATCATTTTGAATCCTTGACATGTCATGGTTTATCCTTTTAAGGAGCATTATCTAAAAAGCTTGCCTTCTTCCAAAAAAAAAAATGAAAATGAAAAAAATAAAAATTGAAAATGTGCCTTGGTGAAAACCTGGAAATAGGCACCTTGGTAGCAAAAGTAAAGAGAAATAAATTCATCCTATGGTGAAAACCACTTCCTTGTGGCACCTTGGATAAGTACCATGATGAAAACCTAGCAATTAGGCATATTTCATCCATTCAATCTTCTCTCTTTGATCTTGACAAAGTTGTTCTATACACGAACATTTGGCTATTTTTTTGAGTTGTTTTCTGATGATCTTGCTTTTATTCCTTCCATGTTTAGCCTTCATATCCATCTTCCTCCATTCATTTTCACCTATCACTATCCTTTCCCCCTTTTGAACTTGATCTAATAAAAAGAAAGAGTAAAACATGATGCTATGAGGCCTCTTGATATGTCTACTCCTTTGGAATACATCTTGTCCTACTTTGGCATTACGCTTTTGTGACTTATCCTATGCTGGCATTTCATTGCTTTTCCAAATGTGCTTTACATGACAATTTTCCCTAGCTTGGGTATTCTTGAGGAGTTTTGCCCTTGAGGATTTCTTTCCTTCATTCTCTTTCATTCTCTTGTCTTCCATCTCATCCACCAACTTGCTAATCCCTCTTATTCTCCACCTTGCTAGACATTGGGACTACACGATATGATCTTACTTGGGAGTTTGCAATGGAAAAAGATGCTATCAAGTATACCAAGTATTAGAACTAGTATCAGAACAAATATCAGAACCAGTACCAGAACCAGTATTAGAACAAGTATCAGAACCAAGTATCAGAACCAGTGTCAGAACAAGTATCAGAACCAGTATCAAAATTAGTATCAGAACAAGTAACAGAACAAGTATCAGAACACCCACTGGGACTACACCATTCACTTTAGTTTATGGGTCTGAAGTAGTGTTGCCTATTGAGGTCGAAATCCCATCACTCAGAATCAGAATGCATGGTCTAGTAATTGATGATGACTACAGAGTGTCTAGGTTGTAAGAACTTGAACTACTAGATGAGCGCAGACAAGTAGCGTATGATCATCTCAGAGTATATCAAAAGAGAATTTCTAGAGGCTACAACAAGAAAGTCAGACACAGAGAATTTCAAGTTGGCGATCTAGTCTTGAGAGAAAATTTGAAAAATCAATGCCATCGAGAACGCAAGGGGAAGTTCAAACCCAACTGGCTGGGTCCCTTTGTCATCACTACTACTTTTGGCTCTGGTGCCTATCAACTCTCAATGACTGAAGGAGAATAGCTCCCAGAACCAATCAACGTTCTCCATCTGAAGAAATTCTACGCCTAAGGCATTCAGTCTATGGTAAAATATCTTGAAAAAATCTTTAAAATTGGAAAATGTCCTGAAAAAATGAACATCTTGGTGAAAACCTAGCAATAGGCGCCTTGATGATTCACAAAAAAATTTAAAAAATATCAAAAGTCCAAAAAAAAATTTTAAAAAAATGAAAAATACAAAAAATAAGAAAAAGAAGAAGTGCCTTGGTGAAAACCTGGAAACAGGCGCCTTGGTAGCAAAAATAGAATCTCTACCAAGATGGTGAAAACTTGGCAAACGGGTGCCACTTGTTTCAAAATGCTCCATCTATCAGTGCAATCTTGGTCTTTCCTAGCTTTCAGTCTTGCTTTAGTTTGTACATATCTCCCAGTTTGTTTCTGCATTTCCAGTTTTCAATAAGTGGGTCTGTACACCAATTAGCTCAAGCGTCTGTATCCTATCAATGTTTAACACTTGGGGGCAATCAATGTCATATCCTATGGTCTCCCATGTATCTTAGATGGATCATATCTAGTCAAAGTCCTTTGAAGCTTCATGTGAGTCAGTCAGTTAGTCTTGTCTCTAGAAAGGATTTTGCATCTACAACAATGCAATCAAACATCAAAACTCAACTGAAAACAATCTATGCTTTTTACATGCTTTTATCTCCTTGTATGCTTACTGATTCACATTGAGATTTTTGCATATTCTGTCCCTTCAAGCTCTTCGATGATGTCCTTTATAGGATTTAGAGAGTGATGATTGGGGGTATAATCTTTTCTTTATCTTCTACTTGTATGTGAAAATCTAACAACTTTGGAAATTTCAGATTGAAATGGTGTCTGACTATAAGAGCCTCTATCTCGAATTGGATGGCCATGCGTACCTCGACCATTGATACCCAGAAAATTCAAAGAAGTTTGATCTAACTATTGTCTTTTTTTGAGTGAGTTCTTTCTCCTACTGTGAAACGCGATCTTGCCTAAGGATGTGAATGATAAAGGGTCACTACGGGTAATTCACAGTGGATCTAGAATGATCTCTTGATTGTTTGATGTGTTTGCAACGCAAGGCATATTCAGGTCATCACGACGCTTATGTTTTGATGCTTATATAAATTTCTATATCAAAATGGACATGATATTCAGGTCATCCTGGCAGTTGTGCCTTGGTGCTTATATCTACTCCGACATTCTAAAAATAAAATCAATATTCATATATCCATGGTTGTTGACCAGTGGGTGTTGTATTGATTCTTGCACATACAAATCGATATTCATATGTCTATGGTTTCATAGCTAGTGGGCATTGTATTGATTTATCCGGTTACCTAAAAGTTCAATGATGATAACAAATCGACACATGATCAGTGACTAGGTCCTAGGTCTTAGGTTGCATTTCATTTTGCATGTCTCATTGCATTTTGCATGTTTGCATGATCTCACAATGATTAAACGAACTTCAATGCTTAAAAAATTCTTCAATCACCTCTTCCAATCTAACAAGAGCTAAATCCCACACGAAGGTTCCTCCAATGAAATAGCAAGTAGAATCCTTTTTCGGGATCAAAATTCAAATCTGAGATCATTCATATTATTAACTACTTGCATATTCGACCTTCTATCATCACAGAAATCTAGTATTCAACTTAACTGATTATCTAACATCAAACTATCAAAAATTCAACTTGGTCAACCATGGTCAACTCATGGTCAAACCTAGTCAAACTCGGTCTTCTGGACCTCCAAATGATGTAGAATGCATTCTCAAATGTGTATAACCACTTTTCCAATCAATTAACATGCTTCTAAACTCTCAACGCTGACTTTTCTTGTCAGATTTCAATTTTAATCCCAAAGGGGGCATGGTATGGCATATCATTCAAAGTCTGTAATCAAATTTGAAATCATATCTTTATGGAAATCAATATCTTTCATCAGTAAACAAGATAACAATCACGTCTAGTTACTGATTCATCAAAAAAGTCCTCATCGCTCGGGGCAAATCTATCATCACTTGGGGCATATCAAATTCATCAAGATCCATATCAATCTGGTATTCTCCTAATCTTGTAAATTGTATCATTTTTTGCAACCATCGGATCATAGTGTTCTTTCCTTGGTTCTTCAGCAACTAAAGGATTCAAATGTGATACCTGCTAGTTCTGCTAAGACAATTGAGTCTAGAACGAGTCACTCATTTCTTTGCAATCCTAAGGTTTGGAATCAGGCATTTTGACACTTTTTCACAATCCTCGGTTCATCACTGCTACAGTGAACATTATCTTTGGTCATTCAGGACCTATTACCTCCATATCAAATCAATATCAATTAGCTTCTGTCTCATATCAATTATCAATTTCATATCTTTATCAAACACAGACTATCTTTGAACCACTGCGCTTCGCACAGTAATTCAAAGAGGGGCAAAATGTAATACCCCAAAAATAGGCTATAAGTTCATTAATCTTCTATATCAATAATTCGAATGAAATCGACATCAAAGTCCTAATCTAAGGCACATCTAAACATCATCGAATCATAATTGATTATCTTAAATTCTGCATTGAGGAATATTCCTAGCAATATTCCTAATTATCTTAATTATCTTTAATTTAATAATTATTTGGCAATAAATCACATTTATCCTAAGTTTGATTAATTGAATATTTTCATATTTAATTAATTAGATTTAATATTTGCCACTTAATTGTTTAATTAAATTTAATTCTATCTATTATTAATTGTATTATTTAATTTTGACAATAAATCAAAATTCCTATGAATAATTGATTAAATTCTTATTTAATTAATTAAAGCATGTTGTCATTATTTAATAATATAATTTTTAATAAAAGTTTGGTAAAATAGTTAATTAACCCATAAATTAATTATTTTATTTCAAAAATCAATTAAGTTGAGCATAAATCACTTTATTTATTTATTAAATCATAATTATCCATGTGCACATAAAAGGACCAGTTAAACTCAAAATTGGAAAATCAATGCAAGTTGTTAGCTTTTTGAAACTCAACATCTTTTTGAGTTTTAAAGTGGATCTAAACTTCTAATTCAAGTTGAACTGTGCTTTTGCATGATTTTTGTGACTTAATTATCTTTATTTAAAAATAACTCAAAAATCAAGTTGAGTTTATTTGAGTGATTTATGGATTTTTCCATGCACCTCCAAAGCCCTGGATTTCTATAAAAACAAGGCTTAGCTCTTCATAATTCATCCACAAATTTGCACAATCACGCTGGAGAATTGGAATTGGGAGAATCAAAGCTCTTGCGAATCAACATCTTTGTGAGATCAATCTTTTTTTTTTTGCATATCATTCTTAGATAGTTTCATATCAAGTTTTTCATATAGATTAGTTTCATATCAGTTTTTCATTCTTATTGCATAGAAAATCCAAAAAAAATAGATCAATTGCATTCAAATCCTTCATTTAGGTGTCGTCTACGTCACTGATCTTGATTACAATCTGAGAACATCAATCTCGCACCTATTAGAAGGTAGTAAATCGCTTAGTTAGATTAGATTTTAATTTTGCACGATTTTGATTATCACTAACCTCTAATGTTTTACTGATTGTTATGTTTATAGATCAGGTACAATTTTCACACACACAACAATCATAAGAGCAATAATGATCATACAGCATTCACGGAACCATTTCTGAAACATGGTAAAGAATATTCTTCTTCTTAGCCTAATATGGGTGCTAAAGTCGATTATGCCTACTCTGGGATCAATGTTGTTATCAATATGGTTGAACCAGGTCTATCTGAGCATTGCAATGTCATCACAATTGTAAGAAAAGATAGAGAAAACCAATTAGCTAATGCAGTTACTCGATCACAAGCTCAAGCGCATCTGCAAGGAAAAATACCAAATTCATCCAATGTCCCTAAGGTGCCTTTTAATCTTTCATCTACTTCTAAACAGAAGGCTACATCTAAATCTTCAAATCCTAAAGACACGAGGCCTACATCATATATTATTGTCCAACAACTCCAACATACAAATGCAAAAATCTCCATGTTTGAGTTGCTTCGGATATCTCCAGCTCATAGAGCCATCCTAGACAAATCTCTGCTCAGATCCAATGTTCCTGATAACCTTGATTTAGACAGATTCCAGACTATGGTTGTTCATCTTACGTCTCCACAGTATATTTCCTTTTCAGAGGAAGATGATAACTCCTTGAGTCATTCGCATAACCAGCCCTTGCATATTGAAGTCTTGATCCAAAACCGTCATGTCAAATGTGTGTTGATAGTTGGGGGCACTAGTCTAAACATTTGTTCTTTTAGCTTCATTACACAATTGGGATTTTCAGAAATGGCCATTGATCCTAGAAAGAATATAACTATCAAAGCATACGATGAGCAAGAAAGATCTTCCAAGGGAACCATTGTCTTACCTATCAGAACAGGTCCAGTCATCAGAGATACTATATGTCAAGTTCTTGATCTACCTTTGGCTTACAATATCCTTCTAGGGAGACCCTGGATACATGAAATGAAAGCTATTCCTTCTACGTACCATCAGTGTTTGAAATTTCCTTATGAAGGAGTATAAGTGACGATTCCAGTTGATCTATATACAACTTGCAATGCATTAAAAGAAAGTGTTGATAAACTTGTTCCTAATAACAAAGAATCTTCCACTAAGTAGCTAGACGTTGCTTCAACATCCAAGATGGAAGACATTGCTAAAGAGGTTAAAATCAAAGAAAAGGGTATGGGAGAATATACTATAGAGCCAGTCTTATCTTTGACATCTCTCCCTATCTTGCCTAAGTCTTATGGACAAACTCTAAAATAGTCTAAAAAGGAGTCTAAAGAACCTCTTGAGGTATATAAAGGAAATTTTGTTGCAGAACAAGTGTCTAAACAAGAGTTTGAAGAGGATGAAGTTGTGCTTGCATGGCTATACAAAGATGAATCTAAATCTCAAACCATTCAAAAATGTGACTCTAAAACACCAAAGATCCCTTCTAAGTCATATGGCCCAGGGGACAAATTGATCACAAAAATGGGATATAAAGGAAAAGGACCTCTAGGACTACAGGGTAAAGGTCTTTTGTCACCTCTTGACCATCGTGGATGAGAAAACAAAAATACAATGGGTCTATGATATAAGAAGAAACCTTTCTATCTTAGCAAGAACTCCCCACATGTCTTAGAACAGATTGAGCTCCCCACAGAAAATCAACTAAAATGAGAAACAATAGAACAGTCTGATAGTGATGATTTGGACACCACTGAAGATCTCATTCCTTATGAGCATTTGCCTAAAGGAATAAAAGACCTCCTTGAAGCTGAAGATGATCTAGTAAAAAGAATCAATGTCATAGAAACACAAGGACCTACTATAGAACAAGAGATAGTTGCAGCACAAGAACTGGCTAACCTTGAAGACAATCAAACAGACAAAGAGGAAGGTGGTAGTCATTCTGAGATAGATTCCCATGAGTCTGAATTCAAATCAAAATATGAGGGTAACCCTTCTTGGGGTATTCATCCTGACTTTACTCATGTTCTTAAATTTCCTAGAGGCATAGATGAAGAATCTAATGACTATGAATGGGGAGCCATTCTAGAGGAAGATGAGCTTATCATAGAAAAACATGTTGATGTTATTCACCAATATGCACCCAAACCCAATGTAAGTCTAGAGCGAAATGATGAACTTAACGAGTTTGATCCACCGATGGTTGAAGTGGACTCCCACAATGACATTGAGCCTATTCACAAATTGAACGTCTTAAGTTGTAATATCACCTTTGAACTCGAGCGTCGGGTTAGGAAAAATGATGACAGATCCATATCCATAAACACTCTTTCCCAATCTTTCACCACTTTGACTATCCAACATCCTAAACTTCTTGACCAAACCTCTATGAATCTGAGCCAAGGTATTTATACCTTTCCAAATGACTATGCCCTTGCTTGCTACCTCAATGCAGTTGAACCTATGAGGACTTCCATCATTGAACCGAGCATTAGCATGACAGAGTCAGACATTAAGTATCTTAGTCAAAAAAATAAGAATAAGAATAAAAAGAAAAGGAGTTATGAGGGTGAAAACCACTTTGTGGCAGTCTCATAACCTACAAAAGTAAAAATAAAAGATGTGTCCAAAGGTGAAAACCTCTCTGAGGTGCCTAAGGATGAGATATTTGATGTCCTTCCGATTCATTTGCAGGACAGATCTCCAGTTCTAATCGAGCCCACTCAATCCATCAACTTGGGAACAGTAGAAGAACCACAGTTGATCCATGTAGCACAATCCTTATCAGAAGAAGAAAAACAAAAATTTACCACATTCCTAACAGAAAAGAAGATCAACTTTGCATGCAAATATTCAAATATGCCAGGGTTGGATCCTGATCTTATAATGCACCATTTATCTATAGCTCCAAATGTCAAACCTGTTAAGCAAAAATTGAGAAAGATGCATCCACATGTTGCACTCTTGGTCAAAGTTGAATTAGAGAATTTACTAAAAGCCAGATTCAGCCATGTTATTGACTATGTTGAATGGATCTCTAATATTGTACATGTTTCTAAACCAGATAAATCAATCAAAGTGTGCACAGATTTCAGAGATGTAAACAAAGCATGCCCTAAGGATGATTTTCCACTACCTAACATTGATATGATAGTGGACATGACTGCAGGCTTCGAGATGTATTCTTTGATGGATGGTTTTTCTGGATATAATCAAATCAAAATTTCTCTAGAGGATCAAGAGAAAACTTCTTTTACATGTGTGTGGGGTACCTTCTGTTGGAATGTCATGCCATTTGGGCTTAAGAATGGTGGTGCTACATATCAGAGAGCTATGACATCTATTTTTCATGACATGATGCATCAGACTATGGAGGATTATGTGGATGATACTTTAGCAAAATCTATGATAAGATCTGAACATCTAAATGATTTGAGCAAAATACTAGACAAAATGGAAAAGTTTAGTCTCAGACTAAACCCTAAGAAGTGTGCTTTTGGTGTCACTTCTGGAAAGCTCTTAGGCTACATTGTTTCAAAGAAAGGCATTGAAGTTGATCTAGCTAAAGTTAAGGCTATCATGGAGATGCAACCTCCCAAGAACATCAGTCAAATGAGAACATTACAAGGGAGAGTATAATCTATTAGACGCTTCATATCTCAGCTAGCAGACATATCACAACCTTTCACAAAGACATTACATTAAGGTGTGACCTTTGCATGGAATGAGGAATGTGAAAAGAACTTTAACCATATCAAGAAATATCTATCAAATCCTCCTATTTTGATGCCTCATGTTCAAGGGAATCCATTTATCTTATATGTCTCCGCAACAGATACATCACTAGGGGCATTGCTCTCACAGCATGATGAGAACAAGAAGGAAAGATCTATATACTATATTAGTAGAAAATTGGTAGCATATGAAAAGAACTATTCCATGATTGAAAAATCTTGTCTAGCTATGATCTTTGCATCACAAAAACTGATACATTAGATGTTGGCTCATACCACGCATTTGGTAGCTAAGATTGATCCATTAAATTACCTACTAAGCAAAGCTACCCTCACAGGTAGACTAGCTAAATGGGTCATGCTCTTAAGTGAATTTGACATTAAATATGTTGAAAGAAAAGCTATCAAAGGACAAGTTATTGTTGATCAACTAGAAGATGCACCTTTTTTTGATGATACTCCAATACAAATGGAATTCCCAGATTCTTCTATCATGAATCTTTCTTCTAGAGAATGGCAATTATTCTTTGATGGCTCCTATACACAGAATGGATCTGGAGCAGGCATATTGTTTATCACTCCTCAAGGATACTCCATTCCTAAGGCATTCATAATCAAATTTCCTTGCACAAACAATATTGTTGAATATGAAGCCCTTCTTAATGGCATGAAGATGGCAATTGAATGGAGAGTAACAGAATTACACATTCATGGAGACTCACAACTTTTCATACACCAAGTCAATGATGTGTATCAAACGAAAGATGGAAAATTGGTCCCATACAAGAGAATGGTAGATGATCTAAAGAAATATTTCATATCTATCACCTTTGAGCAAATTCCTAGAACAAAGAACAAGGTTGTCGATGCAATGGCAACGCTATCTACTTTATTATAGAAGCTCAAACATGAGCTACACTACGAGTTCCTGGTGAAAGCACTATCTTATCCTTCATATGATTCCCCCGAAACCCACATGATCTGCACTATTGTTGGTCATGATTCATCCCGCTATAAAAACCTTCTCTTATCTCAAAGACCAAATCATCTCCGCTACCTTTAACCACCATGAAAAGAGATACCTTATCCGTAATACGTCCCGATATGTCATCATTGGTCATGATCTGTACAAACATGATCTAGATCGTATGCTACTTAGATGTTTAGAATGGGAAGAGTCTCAATGTGCGTTAGAGGAAGTCCATGATGGTATTTGTGGGTCACACTCAAATGGTTTAACACTAGCCTGAAAACTTATTAAGGCTGGGTACTATTGGTCGAAAATGGAGAAAGAGTCTATCAAGTTTGCTAAGAACTATCAAAAGTGCCAAGTACATGGCAACTTAATTCATGCACCAGGGAGAGATCTAATTCCCTTCACTACACAATGGCCTTTTCACCAATGGGCATTTGATCTTATAGGATCCATACATCCCCATTCTTCTAATGGACATACCCATATAATCACAGCTACAAATTATTTTACAAAATGGGTAAAAGTAGTTCCTTTGACTCAAGCAACTGGAAAACAAATTTCAATGTTCATCTTGAACTACCTCATATGTCGGTATGGTATTCCACATTCTATAGTCACAGATAATGGTGGACAATTCAAGAATAGAGACTTAGATGATCTATGTGCTAAATTCAAGATTACACAACATTGGTCATCTATATATTATCCTCAAGGGAATGGACAAGCAAAGGCTTCAAACAACAATCTATTAAAAATCTTGCACCATACAGTTAATAAAATAGGAAGAGACTGGCATCTCATGATCAATCCAACTCTCTAGGCCTCCAAAACAAGTATCAGAACACCTACTGGGGCTACACCATTTGCTTTAGTTTATGGGTCTGAAGTGGTACTGCCTATTGAGGTTGAAATCACATCATTGAGAATCAGAATGCATGGTCTAGTAACTGATGATGACTACAGAGTGTCTAGGTTGTAAGAACTTGAACTACTAGATGAGCGTAGACAAGCAGCGTATGATCATCTCAGAGTATATCAGAAGAGAATGTCTAGAGGTTACAACAAGAAAGTCAGACACAGAGAATTTTAGGTTGGCGATCTAGTCTTGAGAGAGAATCTTAAAAATCAATCACATAGAGAACACAAGGGGAAGTTTGAACCCAACTGGCTGGGTCCCTTTGTTATCACTGCTACTTTTGGCTCTAGAGCTTATCAACTCTCAACAACTAAAGGAGAATAGCTCCGAGAACCAATCAACATTCTCCATCTGAAGAAATTCTATGCCTAAGGCATTCAGTATTCAAAAATGTCTTGAAAAAATTATAAAAATTGAAAAAAGTCCTAAAAAAATGATCATCTTGGTGAAAACCTAGCAAATAGGCGCCTTGATGATTCACAAAAAAATCAAAAAATATCAAAAGTACAAAAACATTGAAAAAAATAAAAAAATACAAAAAAATGAGAAAAAAGAAAAAAAGTGCCTTGGTGAAAACCTAGAAACAGGCGTCTTGGTAGCAAAAATAGAATCTCTGCCAAGATGGTGAAAACCTGACAAACGGGCGCCACTTGTTTCAAATGCTCCATCTATCAGTGCAATCTTGGTCTTTCCTAGCTTTCAGTCTTGCTTTAGTTTGTACATATCTCCTGGTATGTTTTTGCATTCCTGTTTTCAATAAGTCGGTCTGTACACCAATCAGCTCAAGCATTTGTATCCTATCAATGTTTCAAAATTGGGGGCAATCAATGTCATAGCCTATGGCCTCCAATGTCTCTTAGATGTTTCATATCTAGTCAGAGTCCTTTGGAGCTTCATCCGAGTCAGTCATTCTGTCTTCTCTCCAGAAAAGATTTTGCATCTACAACAACGCAATCAAACACAAAATAAAAACAATCTATGCTTTTTACATGCTTTTATCTCCTTGTATGTTTACTGATTCACATTGAGATTTTTGCATATTGTGTCCCTTCGAGCTCTTCGATGATGTCCTTTACAGGATTAAGAGAGTGATGACTGGGGGCATAATCTTTTCTTTATTTTCTGCTTGTATGTGAAAATCTAACAACTTTGGAAATTCTAGATTGAAATGGTGTCTGTCTGTAAGAGCCTCTATCTCGAATTGGATGACCATGAGTACCTCGACCATTGATACCCAAAAAATTCAAGGGAGTTTGATCTAACTATTGTCTTTTTGATAAAGTTCTTACTCCTATTGTGAAACGCGATCTTACCTAAGGATGTGAACGATAAAGGGTCACTACGGGTAATTCACACTGGATTTAGAATGATCTCTTGACTGCTTGATGTGTTTGTACCGCAAGGCGTATTTTGGTCATCACGACGTTTATGTTTTGATTCTTATCAAATTGCTATATTAAAATAGACATGATATTTAGGTCATCCTAGCGTTTGTGCCTTGGTGCTTATATCTAATTCGACATTCCGAAAATAAAATTGATATTTATATGTCTATGGTTGTCTAACTAGTGGGCATTGTATTGATTCTTGCACATACAAATCAATATTCATATGTCTATAGTTTCGTAACTAGTGGATGTTGTATTGATTTATCCGGTTACCTAAAAAGTTCAATGATGACAACAAATCAACACATGATCAGTGACTAGGTCCTAGGTCTTAGGATTGCATTTCATTTTGCACTTTGCATGATTGCATGATCTCACAAATTGCTTGAACACTTCAACAATTCTCCTAAACTAAACTTAAAATGGAAATGAAGAGTTGAATCTCACACGAAGGTTTCCTCACAGAATCGCAAGCAGTCACCATCCTGGGTTAGACATCTTTTTTGACATAAGACTGAGTACTTGTCTTCATCAATACCTGCAAAACATATCATGTGTATCATTGCATTTACATTACATATTCATGATCATTTCATCTATTGCATCTACATTCCATGCATTTTCCATAATCAATTACAGTTGCATAACATTCATACATTTGAAAGAAACCTTTGCATTGCATAAATCCATACATACATTCTATACTATCCATAGAATTTACATCACATGATATCAACATAAATCAAAACATGACAAGTACACATGAAGTCACAACCAAAATCTTGATCTCATATCATATAACTCGAATTAGTCAAGGGTGCACTACTGGCACAAAGTACAAAAGAATGAGCTCATGTGAGCTATCAAAAGTTAGCACAATATACATGAACAAAAGAGCAAAAATATTAGAATATCTAGAGAGATCAGCTGTCTGCCTAATCCTCTACATCTGGTGGAGGTGGTGGTGGTGCATCAAGCACTGCCTCAGCTCTAGGTGCCCTCGCTCCCTCTGAAGCTATCATATACTGAGAGTATGTGGGTACTCTCTAAGCAGTAGGAACAATAGTGTAGTATGCAAAAACATAATAAGAAGCTCTCAAGGTTTGATGTGTCACCTATGTCTGTAATCTTCTGTTCTCCTCTCAGAGCTCAGATCTCTATCTATCAGCCTCAGTGAATCGCTCCTCCCACCAAGCACTTCATATCTTCAGGTCCCTAACCTATAATCTGAGTCATCTAATGATCTCCTGAGGATTCAATGGTACACTAGGATCTGCATCTGCCGCAGGCATATCAGTATCTACCGCTGGCTTCTCAGTGGTCTTTGCTCTTTGCGTCTTACGGCGTCTAACCTCAGCACCAAGATCAAAACTGGTATCACCCTGTAAAGGATCTAGACCGGCACCCACATCCTGCTCTGCACCCAGTACCTCATCTGTTGTGCCCACACTGCCTAAAGTGCCACTCTCTCCTCTAGTCGATCTCCTATGTAAAACTGCAGGTCTGCCTGCTGAAGAACTAGAGGGACGAGGTGGTCTCATCTGTCTAGATGGTCTCTATAGAGGTGTCAATATTGCTCTCAGTCTCAGAGGTGTAGGCTAGGGCATCTGTACCTGTGTACATCTATGTCCTCGACCAATCAAAACCTGTGCACCTATGACATCCATGGCCTCCTCCATGGAAGGTATCAACTCTGTAGGATCAGAAAACCTGTGTATGGGGTGCTCTGCAAGCCATCCAATGAATCCATCTGTAACCCCTGCATCTAGCACATCTGCTCGATAGTCCCAATCTCTACCAACAATACCATTGTACTCATGTGTACAAAGAGCATAGGACAATCTAAGGCCCCATCCTAATCTGAGCTCTCTATGGATCTATGCATAAGCTGCAAGCTCCTCTAGCGCATCCTGAGTGATGTCATACTGCCTCCATACTCTAGTGATCAAGAAGCGCTCAATAACAACAGTAGATCGCCCAATCAGTACACGGCTCTAACAGAAATAACTAGACTGCTCCCTCGCAGTGGGCCAGGCCTCTATTAGCAAGTACGGTCTCCATACTACAAAATTCATATCATCGAGACACCGCCTAAAGTACTCTATGTGATCCATGCGCACCTGTGTAACATTACCAGAGTATATATATATATGATCGGCTCCTATGGTTGGCATTGTGTTTGACACACTGGTCTACAAACTAGGATGTGCTCGCAGGCCCATATCTGAAGTACCAATGCACCAGAAGCAAAAGACTTACCCTCCTGATACACGATCTCATGCATCTCAGAGAACATATGTGCAAGCATGCACTAACCTCAAGCTAACTCAAAAGGAGTGGCCATCAATCGTGCCACCATCGGGGCCCAGCTCATCAATAGACCATTCTGTTGATGGTCGGACATAATGATACCTCTTATCATGCCTGTTATGATACACTCTAATCTATGGGTCTGCCCATAGCACTGCACTAATAACTCCCGAGAAATAGAACCAGTGAGTTGGGTATCATCTCCAAACAAACGTCTGAAGGCATGTAATCCAAACTTCCCCAAACTCACATAATCTAGACGAGGACCATGAAATGGAATGCGTAATATCCTATATATGTCCTCAGGTGTGACAATAATCTCTCCAGTGGGTAGATGGAAAGTCTGGGTCTCTGAATGAAACCACTCTATCAATGTAGTCAATAGTCCATGGTTAACCCTAATCTCGGGCAACCGAATCAAATACTCAAACCCACAAGAAGCAAGATGTACCCTCATAGGTTCAGGCAGCAAAACACGGAGTCTCTGAGTCATAGGATGTGAGATGCACACATGAACATCAAGGTATATAACCTACACGGAACAGAAACAGGGAATCCTATCAGTAATTTGGTTGAAAAATAGGCTAACAATACAAAAATTCAAAAGTTCACTATCTCAGAAGGTGCATTAAATGCTCAACAATTAGCCTAAGGAATCAGAAAATCAAAAATTTTGACCTAAAGATGAGTTTTAAGCTCACTATTTTCCATATGACAATACAGTCTAGCATCAAAACTCGTATGAGTTTCAGCAGGGTCCCATACGACAAACCATGCATATACGACGTTCTAGGTCTCACCGTACGACATATGAGGGACCCGACAAAATGTCGTACGACTCTTGGGTCCCTCTCAAACAAGTTTTGAGGGGTTCTGATACGATACTCTACAGGATATTGAAAAGTTGTACTAGTCACGGAGGATAGTCGTACGAGTTTCCATGCATGCGAGAATTGAAAAATTGAAACATACGAAAAACAACCTAAAAATGCTACAAACATGAAAAATGGAATTTAAGAAGAGGCACAGAAGTCCACTTACTAGATGTCCATACTACGGAGGCCGCTGATGTCTCCAGCTGCGCTCAAATCGGTGGGAAGAGACAACTACCTTCAGCTCAGCCATTTTCTCGCTCAGAGGGCTCCACAAGGTTTCAAAAGTTAAAAGTGAATAATGAATTGAAAATGACCCTTTTGGTCCTTATATAGCTTTTGACCTAATTTTCAAAAGTGCTCTGTTTTCTATGAAAATTGCACCCCTGACTAATTTAGACGTTTTGAACCCATTTTCGGGATCAAAATCAAAATTTGAGATCATTTACTATGTCAAAATTATGATTTAAAATTTTCAGACCCAGGATGTCTGACTGCTTGCATAATCAACCTTCAATCATCACAGAAATCTAGGATTCAACTTAACTGATTATCTTACATCAAACTATCAAAATTTCAACTTGGTCAACTCATGGTCAAACCTAGTCAAACTTGGTCTCCATGACCTCTAAACGATGCAGAACGCATTCTTGAACATGTATAACCACTTCTCAAATCAATTAACATACTTCTAAAACACTCAACGCTGACTTTTTTTGTCAGATTTCAATTTTAATCCCGAAGGGGGCATGGTATTACACATCATTCAAAGTCTGTAACTCTAATTTTGTCAATCAAATTTCTTTCCTCAGTGATCAAGACAACAATCACGTCTAGTTACTGATTCATCTAAAGTCCTCATCGCTTGGGGAAAATCTATCATCTCTTGGGGCATATTAGATTCAGCGAGATCCATATCAATCTGGTATCCTAAATCTATTTTGTAAACTGTATCAATTTTTCGTAACCATCGGTTCATTAGCGTTATTTCCTTGGTTCTTCATAACTGATGGGTTTAGGATGTGATACCAATATGATTCTCTTATGACATTTAGGTCTGGAATCGGTCACTCACTTCTTCGTAATCATAAGGTTCAGAATCAGGCGTTTTGGCACTTTTTCGTAATCATTGGTTCATTGTTGCTATAGTTAACATTATCTTTGGTCAATCAGGACTTAAATCTTAAATCTTTCAATCGGTTTCTGTCTCAGAATCAGTTAATCTTTCAAATCACTTTCATACATCTTTATCAAACACGGACTATTCTTTGAACCACTATGCTTCGCACAGTGATTCAAAGAGGGACAAAATGTAATACCCCAAAAATGGGCTATAGGTTCATTAACCTCCTACATCTTCAAATCGAATGAAATCGACATCAAAGTCCTAACCTAAGGCACATCTGCACATTATCAAATCCTAATTGATTTTATCCTAATTCTAAATCGGAGAATATTCCTAGCAATATTCTTATTTGTCCTAATTATCTTTGATTTAAAAATTATTTGGCGATAAATCTTATTTATCCTAAAGTTTGATTAATTGAATATTCTAAATATTTAATTAATTAAATTTAATACTGCCACTTAATTATTTAATTAAATTTAATTCTATTTATTCCTAGATTGTATTATTTAATTTTGACAATAAATCTAAAATCTCATGACTAATTGATTAAATTTTTATTTAATTAATTAATGCCAATTGTCAATTTTTAATGATATAGTTTTAGAATAAAGTTTGATTTAATAATTGATTAACCCATAAATCAATTGTTTTAATTCGAAAATCAGTTAAGTTGAGAATAAATCACTTTATTTTTAAAATTAATTTATAATTAAATCATGCACAATCAGAAAAGCAGGCAACTAGAAATTAACAATCAATTTTTAAATTGAAACTCAACATCTGATGATGAGTTGAAATTTGATCTAAACTCTATTTTGAGTTAAAAACTACTTTTGCATGATTTTTGTAAGTTAATTATCTCTGATTTCTTGTATGAATCAAAAATCAACCTGAGTTTATCAAGAGTGATTTATGGCTTTTCTCATGCATCCTCAAAGCCCTGGATTTCTATAAAATCAAGGCTCGGCTCTTTATAATTATCAACACTCGAATTTGCACAATTATTCTAGCGAATTGGCGATTGAAGGATTAAGCACTTGCGACAGGCGATTTGTGAGATCTTTCATAGTTGATCATAGTTTTTGCATAGTTTCATATCATTCATATTATTCTTAGATAAATCTGCATATCATTCAATTTCATTCATATAGCTTAGATTCATACAGTTTCTCATATTATTGCACAGAAAATACAAAAATATAGATTAATTTGCACTCATATAGTCTTTCATTCTTTTGCATTCAAATCTTTCGTTTAGGTGTTACATTGTCATTGATCTCGATTTCAATCTGAGAACATCATACTCGCACCTACTAGAAGGCAGTAAATCATCTAGTTAGCTTAGTTTCATTTATTTACAGATTTCGATTTTGCTAACCTCTAATGTTTTACTGAAGTGTTGTGTCTACAGCTAGGTACAAAATTCACACACACAACCAGCATCACCCTGTCATCGACAATGGTAGTTGTCGTGCAGGCAACACCTTGTCATCGGCAATGATGACCACTGTCAAGAGCACACTCCTATGACAATGGGGGAGGTACGATTTGAGGGGCCGCCTTCCCAAAAAAAATTATAATATATATTTTTTTTAAAAAATTAAATTTGATTATATATATATATATATAATGTATTTCCTCTCTCTCTCTATCTATCTATCTATCTATATATATATATATAATAAGGATTTCTCCAAAAAGGTAATTTATCTTATTTCTAAAAGAATGAATTATGCTCATATGCAAATAAACCTAAGTATGCTCATAAAAAAAATACTAGAATTCATTCTCACACACCAAAACCTATAACCCTATCAAATTGAAAACCTCAAACAATAAAACCAAGAAACATTCAATCCTTCCCTAATGTGGCAAACACAATGTAAATAATATTTTCAAACAAATTTTTGCAAGTGGATTCAAAACCCCACCTTAATCCACAAAGACCAATCTCAATTAAAAATCAAAGCTTTACAAAAATTCCTTCAATTGCAAACTCATAGCCAAAACATGTAATTCCTCCAGCCTATGTGTCTAATAATGACCAAAATAATTCTAATATAGAAAAAAATTACTCAACCTAGGTTTTATAAATCATGCAAACCCAAAATAAGAACTCAACATCAACCTCATTTTATCAAACCCCTTTTGCGTGATTTAATTTTAATTTTAAACTTCTAATTTGGAATTGATTATTAGTTCCTTTTTAATTGATGTGCATACAAAATGCATAAATTATAACTCAATTATAATTAATATTTTTAGCACAGTTAAATATGCAAATTATAATTAATAAATTTAACACTATAATATACAACTTGATATTAAATATCAATTCATAATATGTATGCCATTAATTTGGTTTTTGATTTAATAATTAATTTAATCTTTTATTTCCACAATTAGACTTTTCAATTAGGTATTTTAATTAACAAATGTACTTAATTTAAATACCCTCGTATCCAACCTTACAATATTTAATAAGATTTAATTATTTAATCACATAATCAAACCTCTAAATTACTTAATCATAATAATACAAAATCACATCAAACCACATGACATGTCAACATGAGAATGAACTGACTAAACCCAAAAACATAATAATCATACTGAAGAGAAAAGTTCACGAATTCATGTCACCTTGACAAATTTGGACAAGAAATTCAATCAGATACTTGTCTACTAATTCAAGACAATAAATGGTATAGGTTGGGATTTGGATATGTCTATTATCTCTCATCTCTTACCATTGAGATATTGTGATAGGGCAAGCTCATCCTAGTAATTCAAGGAAGTCGATGTCTAGTACCTACAAACCTCTATAAGAGATAAGCATATATATATATATATATATATATATATATATATATATATATATATATATATATATATATATATATATATAACAGACAATGGTGGGGATCGGTCCATTGTGTAAATCTTGCGAGCAAGTGATTACGACTTTGTCCCTCAACCACATCAGGCACATCAATCAAAAAAGTAAAACATACACGCTAACTATACACATGCAAGTATGGGGTCAGTAAAATTCATAAATGTGAATGACGTCCTAACATATAGATCGTCATCATGAAAATAACCAACACACACATGAAAGGTGATCCATAAAATTTTGGCACCAATATCGAAAAGTGAATTATGGGTGGGCACTACACAGCCAATCAAATATCATTTTTGTCAGCACAATGAAATCCTTATACATTATTTTGGGGGCATTTTTTTGCTAAAAAATGGAAGGCAATTGTCAATCATTTCCCTCCTATCTGAGCATGGTTTGCATTGGATAGCTACTACTTTGGGTTATGGGCTTTATAATAATGTAGTGGCAAATAATTTGAGGCATATTGTTTTTACTTGATGTTTGAAAAAGGTGTTACATTGTGTTTTCAAATCATTTAATTCATCAAGAAGTTGAAATGTTGAAGTTTAATGTTGACATATTGTTTCAAGTTGTCTCACTTTGTTTTCAATTAGGAAGGATTTCTAAGGATCATGCTAAGAACAACTTCTTTTAAACAAAGATTTGTTGGCAATTTGGTTAAAAGGTGAATATGGAAATACATTGAGGTTGTTATTTATGGCAACATGTTAAGTCACATTAAGTCAGCGGATCATGAAGATCAAGTTTTGGATTGAAGACTTAGAAAATTGTCTAAGTATCACAGAGTTTAACTCGTAGGACAGGCACTATTTTGATTGGTGAACTTCACAGAGACATTATTGGCATGTGTGAAGTTAGCGGAAGGTAGAATGGACATTTTACCACATGCCTATAAGTGCGCAAGTCATTCGAATTAGTGCGGACAGAGATATTACAGATTTACCAGTTGCAATACTGAACAGTTAGAATAGGACAGAGTTAAGGAATTGGATATTTTAAGCTAAGGAATTATTTTGTTTACCAAAATAATTACTTAACCAATTAGGGACGACATCCTAGATGTTAACCCTAAGTGAGCAAAGTTTAATTTTATATTTTGGGAGACGTGTGAAAGCATGAAAGTCGACATAACAAAAAAATATGGTATAAAGGACAGTTTTTGGAATGCAAAGTTGTGTGTGGTTATTATGATAACTATGCTATTGTTTTGTGATGTGAACTTGATGTTGATAGCAATAAAAAGGCAGAGTATGCAAAGATTTTACAGTGAGCTTCAAAGGACAAATCAGATATAGAAGATATCAGCATTGTCAAAAGTTTTTGTATCTATACGTTTGTGTACAAAATACTATTGTATATTGCATATTTGGTCAGTGGGCTCATCTTGCATAATTGTATAACTCCTCACAGATTTGAGGCTACTAACAAAGCCTAGTCGTCTAACAAGGACTTATTCACTATGCGCTTGTAGCAAGACTCCTAACAGGGTCTAATATCTCTAACGAGACACATTATATTAGTGGATCATTTAGTGGGTACCATCCCCACCGGAGTTTTCCCTTGGTCAGCGTTTCCCTAATTAATAAATAATGGTGTTATGTGTTGCATTGCTTTATGATTGTGTTTACTTTTTAATTTAATCAAATATGCATGTTTAAAGATTGTTAAAAGTATCCATAGTTGAACAAAAGTTTGTGAAATACTGATTCACCTCTCTCAATATTTCCTATTTCTAACAAAATTAATCTCCAAAACTTCCTCAGATACATAAAGAGAATGTCATATATTCTAGACAGCTGCAAATTTTTTTAAAATTCAGTTTGTAGTGTGCCCTGCAGTACAGCTTTGTACAGCTCATTTTGAAGGCTTTGGCTGGTTGTAATCATTGTTCCAGTTTGACGACCTGCTATATTATTTGGGCAGCCTTTAGTGCTATGGTGATACTATTGGCAGTTTATTGACTGCCCTCCTCTTTTGAAATTTTTTTCTGTGCATTATTTCAATAAATAATATAAAACATAAAATTTCCAGTCCATTTAATTTTTGTAACGTTTTTGGGTAAATGATGTAGCAAACTGATAATTCAGTAAGTTCAAGAACACCCACAAGCTAGAAAGCGAGCTAATATGAGGTGACTCGGGTGAGGAAAAAAGGTCGAGGATCTAAAGCTGACCTGTCACATTAACAGGGGTGGCTAAAGCTTGGATGTTAACCAGCTATGAGCTCATTCCCACAGCACTTACTGCATTTGAGCGAATAGTTATTAGAAGCAGCGTTGATCTAAGTGGGTACACTACAATTCTGTACAGTCTATGCTCCTTTAGTGTTGGGAATCCACAGAACGTGGGAACTGAATAGCTTTGCTATATGTACCTTACATACTTTATTCTCCTTGGTACGATACGAAGTCCTTATCAAGTTTCATATTCAAGATCCCGTTTAGTCATTTGGTGTGATTCAAATTCAAAAACAAAAATTGGTTCTCAGATCTGAGTGAAAAACAACCTTGAGAAAGTCCATCCTTGCACCCACCCGTATATGTTGAACATTGCTGACATCATTTATCCCTTAAAAATGGTAGATCAGAACAAGAATGACGTTCTCCCCACTCGCATACCGTTGTAAGCAAGCTGTGAGAGGGTTTTGGGTGTGAAAAGTAGAACCAATTCAATTCTTCCAATGTCAAGAACTTGACTTTACGCCCCTGGCAGTGACATATTTAACATGATGGATTTTCCAAGTGTCCCAAGTCAAAGGCTTTATTAAATAGACTTCATTGGCCTCTGGAAAGTTATCTAGTCAATCACGAAATTGTTGGGTGAATAAGCAAATTGATCAGATCTTCAACAAGATAACATCTCGTTGGGTGTGCATCATCATCATCTAAATTGTATCTGGTCACACAACCAATTATTAATCTGGGCAGAGTCTTAGAAAGGTCAATCATGACTCCCCACAGACAGGTCACATCTATGCCAAATGAATTTTGGGTTTTAGTTTGCAGAGATTCAACAGCAATTGTTTGTTCCACCGTGGCCCTCATTCCATGGGCATAACTCCATATTTAATAGTTCAATGTATTTGGTGGTATGTTGTGTCAGTAGCAATTTGCCGAATAGATAAGTCAATAGTTAAGAAGTGGTCAACTTTGTTAGCTGTCCCGCTTTTACTTAGTGAACCTAACGAGCATTAATGTTTTTATTAGACTCTCCGATTGGTTATTGTTATACAGAGCAAGGTGAAGCTACAAAACAACACAATATTATTTCTTATGAACATTGCATTAGTGTCTTACACTTTGATTTTTGTTTTCTATCGTCAGATCAAGTAAAGTTCTGACAATCTTGATATCTTTAGATTAATTTTCAGATAAACCTGTGTTTGAATTTGATTTTTCAATGTGCATCACTTGGAATGCACAAGTTACAAAAACTTGCTTATGTCAACAACTTTTACTGGTGCTGGTGACAAAATCAATTGTATGAAAATACTGTAATTTGATACAGAACACTTGTTACAGATGCATTAAGACCAATCATGTCATTAGTAATCTAACTTTATTTTATAAAAGACATTGGGCTGAAAATTTTGGCCACCGTCAGCTGACTATCCCGAAGTTTTCTTATCTCTGGTGCACAACTTACTTTCTGAATAAACATAAAAAAATGTTTGGAATGTAATTTGCAATTCCATTTGGGAAAATTTTCATTTGTACACTATCAGGTCTTAACAAACTATGTACACCTCCCCAATCTGAATATTTTCGACCTTAACCTGTCAAGTAATTTCCCTCTCCTTTTGCTCTCTTGCATCCTGATGATAGATCATGTAATATGATCCGAAACGTTGATGACAAAAAACTCTACACAATCGAATCCAGAAGCTGATACAGAACATTTGTATGGATTGTGGAAATCTAATAGATTTAAAAAAGTATTACTTACAAGGTCAATGATGCAATGACTGGTTCCAGCAGAACACCCTAAACATCAGAATGTGAATTTGGCTATGAACAAATTGGCAGCAAACTTTTGTCCAACAAATGTCACGCATATGAAATTTAGGATTTCTTTTGTTTTCAGCATGCCTAGAGATAACCAACAAGCACTTCTTCTTCCAAGCCCTTGGACGGAGAATGCAAGATGCATTCAGGTGTTTGGTAGTTTCTTTTACATTTTACCAACAAGATGCTGTTCTGTAAAATCATCTAGAAACCATGACCTACATGAGATCCTAAATTCCATTCAAACAAGACACTACAAGTTTTCTTGAAAATACTAGCATGTTCATTTACTTCATAACATATGCATCTGCACAGTATCTTTCAGTTTCATACCCTATCGTGCTATTGAGCTCTAGTTCACAACCTCGATTAAAAATCTCACTCAAATTAATAAGATACCTTTGACACCAATACAAGCTACGCCTACTGCAGATTCCTTTCCACTGAGGTAAACGCGCCATCTACTCAAGTGCTACAATTATCTGATATCAAGCAACTTAATATTTGGGTAAAAATATTGAAGCACTGCACCTGAAGTTAGCAGACAGCGAAATATGTATTGTGTCTCTCTCTACAAAGCACCATGTGCTACTTGCAAGAAGGTTACCACACATCCATGAACCAAAAATATAGTCCAGCAGTTCATCATCTCATACCTTTTGTGCCAACCAATCATTTTATAGGTTAACCACAAGGTATATGTTTATTGTATTCAACATAGCTGATCTGTCCCAAAACTATATAAAGAAAGTAAAATATAAAGAAATTGCTTGGGTTGCAATTACTAACAAAGGTAACTTAAATAAATATACGAAAACAAATTTGCCTGGATTGTAATTAAAATCCACCTCTCTAGTTTTTTATTGAACTCACTGAATGAGGAGACTGATAAGGTTCTTCTAACTTCCAACACTCTGCACATTTTGGTACTAAAGAGTAGCAATGAGAGCATACACTGAAGCAACAGGACAGATACAAAGAAAGAGGCGAGGCCCTGCATTTTGTTGTCATATTACTTGGATCTTTGCTACATCATGTAAACTAGAACTGCTTATATAAGCTTTAGTTCAAGAATATAATTCTTCAAAATTTAGCAATGCGTGAGACATACTCAAGTCGAAGTGTGTGAAGCAGCCACACCTGATTTTCACTTTATGTTTGACAAAGCAGCAATAGTGCTCTGACTTCAATGTTTGTCTATTCAACTAAAACATGAGCACGAAGGAAGGTCTCAATGCACGTACACCAGAAGTAAACGTATTCGCAAGTGGAATGAGAAAGGGAGCACTTGAATTACTTACGGGAAAACCAGTTTATCAGAAACCATGCAGGAAGGGGCAAAATTTAACTGACACAAAGCTTTCAGTTTCTATTAGATACAAAGGGTAGGAGCCTCCGCAAGCTGTGATATCTGCTTTAAATATTGTGCACAGGGATAGCGGAAGAGAGCAGAAAGAATCAACTCCCAGATAGCTTATATTATTTACACTGAATATCTCCAAATTCTTCCTTCCAAGGAGACAACCATCACAGAAACATCATCATGATACTTACGGCGATCCCCCTGAGGTATATCCAGAAGCTCATGGAAGTCCATCCCTGCAAGCAAATACAAATTTAGTGCTGTGAAGACATGAGACTACATAGCACAGTTCAGCAACATAATGTCATAAAGCAGACAACATTTACAATTACGATCAGAATCGGAATCTATTATCTTTTGAAATCTTGTTACCTGCTTTCTTTGCCGCACGGAAAAGAACCTCCTCAACAAGGTGTTGGGCAGGATCTCCGTCAGGAGAAAATGACAAAAACCATTCTACACGGTTAACTACCTCTTCATTGGTAAAATATTGATAAAGCCCATCTGATGAGAGTATCAGATAGTGGTCTTCAGGACCCAGTCTATGATGATAAAGAGCAGGAGTGCAGCTAATGTATGGAGTTGTGCCCACATAGTCAATCCTGAACATCTCGAGAAGAGCATCATTCCATTTAGGCTGCCATCACAAGAAGGCAAGCATCCATGAATCCAACAGCATGATGTGGGTAATTCATTCCACAGGGTACAGGCTATAAAAGATCTTTTCAAGACTTGAGTTGAATTGCATTAATGAGTTTGATAATGGCAAGCTTATGGAACTAAAAATTTCAAAATGCCTTTATAAGCAATTAAAAGCTCTAGACAATTAGGTTTACAAACTCCAAGCAAAGCAAATTATCAAAGGACTTTTCACAAAATAAGTACCATATATTGCTTCAACAGTGGAATTTGGACAAATTTATTAGATGCATAATCTCTAACCTGCTTGAGAAAGCCTGCACCAAACGCACGAGTAACTTTCAGTGAACCCTTTACACGGTCATTTGTGATCGACAATGCATCATCTAGATGCTCTGCCTTTATTCTCTGCACCTCCTGAAGAAATACCATCAAAGTGTTATTCTTGAATAACGCTCATAAGGTTGGAAGGTAAAGAAGTGAGGAGAAAATCAATGTATTGATAGAAAATGTCAACGGGGGAGGATCAATGCAGTAATCTTAATTATAAAAGGTCTGGTATGTTCAACTATACAAGAAAATAACCAGCTCAAGAAGAAGAAAAAGAAGAGAATAAAGCATATGATCTTGATTCTTACCTTTTCAACGCTAGTACTGTGATCCAAAGACAGCTGAACAGCGCCTAAGGTTGGTTTCATTCTTGATAGATCCATACTAGTTGGATCATATGAGCAATCATCATCAAAGTCTTCCAAATCATTTGGGGTTTCTTCACTAATTCTTTCCAAGTCTCTGCCAGCCTGAGATTTAGATAAAGGGTTGCCAAGGTCAGGCTTTAGTTTCTGGGCAAGGATTGCACGACTGTCTCCAACATTCATCACATATACATCTTCTCCCATCATCAGCATCACAAGCACACAGGATCCCATCAAAGCTAGCTCTGGATTTTCAGCTACAGCTTTATCAGCCATCTCCAAGTATGCTTCCTCTGTTTTACTTAAGGCTCGACCAAGTGCCATCAAAACCTCCCGATGATCCAATTGTCTGTCTAGATCCTTTGCGCGTTGATCTTTATTAAAATCCTCCTTCAATTTTCGGTCCAGCTCCAACCTTTCTTGAATCCAATCATGCTTCCACTTCCTCTGGCTCTCTCTCCATTTCTTAGACATTCCTTTGAGTCTACTCTTGCACTGCTTGGGCTTCTTTTGAGAGATTATTTTCTCATCAACTTCTCCTTGTATATTGGAAGTCCTTTCTGTTGGAGAAACTAGGCTCTCCTCACATCTACAAGCATAGGAATGACTGTTTTCTCTATCCAATCCAGGTATTTTCTGACTCGTGCATGTGTTGTAATCTGTTAAATCGGTCAGAAAAATATAATTGAATGGAGAAGAATTCGTATGGGATGAAAAAAATTCGAGCATAAATGGTTGACAAATCTTTCAATTTCAAAAACAAAAGCAACATGTCTAGGAACATCTAATATCAAAAGTACGGTAAATTTGCTGATGATTGACCAACCTAAGAAAAAATAACTGATAGAAAATGCCCTGAAATTTGAATCGAGTGTTACCTGCAAGGTCATCATCCAACGTCTCATCAAAACTAGAGGATAACATTGTCTCTGCAGCCGGTTTGTCCTCGCTGCTTCTAAGCTGTGACTGATCATTGCAGCCACATGGATTACATCTTTCATCCAATTTAGCCTCCTTTTTGCCCTCCTTAGGAGATTCTGATTTCTCACGATCCCACAAAAGTAGTTTCAATTCTTTCTGAATAGAACCATAGAGATTACTGAGAAGATAATCAGGGGCATCAGGGCCATTGAAGCCATCATATATACCCACAAAAAGCCAACCGTGCTCCTCAGATATGACAATATGGACTCTATCCTCTCCAGCCTTCCCATGAGCCCACTGAACATTCTGGCTCTCAATAGAATCAGAAGCCGTATCATCCAAGCTAAGATCGCTGCTCAAATTGATACTGCAAATATCCCCACTTTTACACTCACCCCCAACCCACGCGCACCCATCTCTTTCCCTGCCCTTAGGAGAAGGGGTCTTCAAGGGGGCAACGAGGGAACCCCTATGATGGCTCGAAGACAACATTGCAGTCTTAGCAATAGTTCTACGTATGACCCTTTTCAAGGGCCTCAGGAGGGCTCTAGACACAGACTCCCTCGTGAACCATTTTCCCCCATACCCAAGAGGCCCGGAACAAAGGCCCGGTTCTATGGCCTCCATAGGACCAGACTTATACCCTCTATCCAGAGGCCCAGAGCCCAAGGGTCCCGAAAGATACCCTCGTTCCAGGGGTCCTGAAAGAAATCCCCTCTCAAGCGGCCCAGAAAAAAATCCCGCACTCCCCGTCAGGGGTCCCGAATAGGAAAACCCTCTGGGCACAGGCTGCAGCGGTATTGCACTAAACGATGTACTGCTCTCAAAAGCTGCAGCTCTGTCATAGTATGCAAATGAATTGTACTGCTCTGTTGGGGCTGTCGTAAGGGGGGTCGAGGTATTGGCACTTACAGATGCACCCGATATTGATTTGAAAGTCGTGCTCTCGCAGTTCATCAATCTCTTCTGCTCCTGTGAATCCCCATTAAACTCCCGAGGTATATCCAGCTTCACAGACCCCAGATTCTGATGGGCATTTTCTTGTTCTTCTTCTACAGGCCTGATGTAGCAAAACGAATGCCCCAGCCCCTCATCCAGCGGCTCAGAGATCAGCACTGCAATATCATGCCGCTGCCTCTGTCTCTGCCGCTTTGCTCCTGTAAAACACCCACTTATTTTCCCATATCCGTTGCCCATTGCATACTAACCCCAATTCTCCCCCTTCTTTTCCGCTCATCCAACACTTCTCAGCATCCAAATCGCCATCTCCTCCTCCCCCATTTCCTATTTACTGCAAACCCAGTTCGCCCATTAACGTGAATCATACATTTTGTTTTCCTCTCCTTCAGTTTTCTTTTTCAATGCCTACGTTAGTCAACTGGACGACAACAGAATCCATTAATTTTTCAGCAAAATATGCTGCTCTAAGAATAGGTAAACGGACATTAAAGCCTGTATTACAAGCTTTGACAGCCGTATTATTATTGATTTGTTCCTTGGTCCTTCTGCAAAGAAGATTCCGTTGACATTGAGTGCCCCCTCCTCTCCTCTGCCTCTTCTTTCCCCCTTCCTTCTCGTTGACTTTTGCCTCCACTTACTTACTGCTCTCTCTTTATTATCAACTACATTACAAAATAATATCACCAAATGTCATCTTGTGCGTGTCAGCCCTGCCACCATCCAACAACCCACCCAACCCATTTAACTCTTTCTTAATGCATATTACCACCCAATTTCCTCCCATTAACTTTGCCTAGGGTGAGTTTTCCAACTACTATGGTAGGTAAAAAAATTTAAATATACATAGAAAGTTGGAATTAATGGAAATGGTTTCTTTTTAGAGTGTATAATATTGAGTGATTTATTTTTTGAGTCTATATAGTATATAGGACTATCTCATTCTTCATGGGAGTGATATCTTATTGTACTACAAATGAGTTGTACTTAATCTATCACATGCAAGATTTGAATTTGATTTCCTTCTTCTAAGAATGCCGGTTTTACACTACTAAAAGAATTCAAGTGTACAAAAAATTAGAGTTAATTTATAGTAGAATACTTTTAATTTTTATCATATTGGTAAGTGCTTCGCCCTTGCATTTTCTATTGACATAGTGCGATGGTTAAATTGTGATGTGAGGGGGCTTAGTTACCATTCATTGGATTGTGTTGATAAAAGCCCAATAAAAATCATCTAGGGGGTCAATAGTGGCCCATTGGCATACCTAATAGCTAGAAATAAAATAAGTAATTAGACCATTTCTGCAACGTTGTTGGTACCAATAATGCATGATTATTGGGGCATTTATGCACAAGTATTGGATCAATTGTGCAAATTTTGTGGTGGTCAAAGTGAACAATTAACAAGAGAACAAGGAATATGGGATGTCTACTCAAATTGACCATTTTTTACCTTTGTGTGCATAACGAAGCCCACAACATTTGTCGTAACTACTCAAAAGCTAAAACAATAGTAATAAGAACTTAAGTCACATACAAAGACAACCAAACAAATCGTCAAATTTTGATGTATCGTTTAAGAGCTTAGGATGCGCAAAGTTGGCTTTAACGAATAATGGTACCCTTCCCCTATAGTGTATGGGACTACCTCATTCTTTGTGTAGGAGACACCTAATTGTCCTACAAATGAGACATACATACCTTGCCCTTGAGAATTTGATTTTGTGATCCCTCTTCAAAGATAACTTTAAGAAAGATCCCCTCAAAAAATATATAAAATCTTGGCAAATCATTCATTTTTTTGGAAAAAGTATTAATTTCTATTAGTAAACTTTTTTTTTTCAAAAAAAATCAATTTTATTGGCAATTTTTTTTACATTACATTTTTTTTGTAGAAAATCTTGATGGATATTAAAAATAATGGGGATTTGCATTAATAATTATTATGGCGATACCTTTCATTTTAAAAATTAAAATTCTTGTTGAAAAGTAGAGGTGTGAGGTGAGAATCAATAATGAGTTTAAGAGGTCGATTCTATATAATTTAGTTTCTACCATTTATTTAAAATGATCTAATATCCCACTTTGTATTTTTTGAGATAAAATGTAACCATAATTTGTAATGCTTACAGAGAAAAAAATTGCTTTTAGACCATTGGTTTCTATTTAGCTCAATTATTCAAAAGACATTTTAACCCCATAAGCATTACAAATTATAGGTACATTTTACCTCATGGAATACAATGAGGGTGATTAGATTATATTTTAAATCAGCTGTGGCAACTAAATATTAATTATATAACCCTAAAGTAACTAATCATTATGGTATATTATAGGTGAATTAATTTAGATTTCAGGGTGGGGGCTTGGCTTGATTGGCAAAAGCTTTATGTGGTAAAGAATGAGGTCACGAGGTCCAGTCCCCCCTATCCCACGTGATACTAGAGGATGTGTTACGTCAACATCACCGGTCACATTAAAAAGTTTACAAAACACGCTGCAATTTATAGGGGGTGTTATACCCAATTCCTACAGTCTAAAAAAATGGATTTCTATAATAATTTATTAAATTTAGGCAAATTTTATCTGATCATGTATTGAATATTGTGGTAAATATTTAATTTTAGAATTTTAATAAAATAAATGCTCAAGTGATTTAAATAAGACTAAAATAAAATTTTGAAAAATGTAGCAATTCAAGTCACCTTCGAACTTGAACTATTAGCCAGATTTTAATTTATGAATTTCTACTATTAGACAATTATGTTGGATTACGGAGAGGGGGGTGAATCAGTAATCTGTGATTCTTTGTACCTTAAAAACCTTCTCTGATTCAACTCAATGTCAACTCAGTCAAACACACTTCGGTATTAACCGATAAAAATAAATTAACTTTATCAATCAATAATAACATTCACAATAAACATTCAACACATATAACACCAGTATTTAATGTGGAAACCCAATTTGGGAAAAACCACTGTGTGAATTGTCACCCACTAAAGAAATACTCTTCTGAAGTATGCTCGGTTAAAAGCCAATCTAGTTAAAGATTACAATGCACATTGTTTTTTAATAAGGTAAAAACAGGTTTTACATGGACCCGAAACTAGAGTTTAAAACAACATAAGATAGAGCATGAAAGAAAACAAAATGAAACAACTGCTGAAAACCCACAGCAACGAACAACAGTCTAACAGCAAAACAACTACCAGCCCGAGCCAACTATTTATCTTTTATCATTTCCTCAGCCTTCTTCTAGAGATCTTCCATCTTCTAGATAGTATCTTGCATTTCCTTCAGCTCAGTAGATTTTCCTGGGACCTTTCTCTGGATGCGACCTCTAGTTCTTGTCCCCGGCCCTGTATTTCCAACATCCTCATCAATAGTGATAGTGGTTTTTTCCAGCATATTCCTTTCCAGGTAATTATGCAACACTTTCAAATTCTTAATGGTCACCTTCAGACCCTCATTGCTATGATTCAGGACACCTCTTATCATGTTGTCATTGTTATTGATTTTAGTCTCTAAATCTTTCATCTTATCTTTAACCTTCTTATTCATCTCAGTTGTACCATCATCCCTAGTATCTTTATTTTTTACCTTATCCAAAAACTTATTCTCCATAATACCCATTTTAGTATTCATGTTATTCATAGTTTTTTCCATATCCTGGATATGGATTTCCATTTCCTGCATTTCCTTCTTCCAGTCCCTATTCTCTTCCTATTTCTCCACATTGTCCTTCTCCTTACTCGAAAGGTCTTCCCTCTGAAAGGTTTCAAATTCCTCTTTATTATTATTTTTCTCCAGCATGACCTTCTCATCCTTCCCATCCTCCCCTCTTAAAGAGGTCCTCCCCTCTTAAAGAGGTCTCCTCTCCAGTTTCACTAGTCGAAGGAAAAAAAACCAGCTTCCTTTCCTTCATTCTCTTGACCACCCTCGAAACCCTCTAAAAAAGCATCATCATCTTTAGATTCCTCCTCACAGGTTTTACCTTCCCCCATCTCAGGCATGGCATTATTCATTTTTCCCTCCTCATGATCATTCTAAGGATAAAAAACCTCCTCCATAGAAAGAGTACTAATCTCTTCTTTCTCAGCATCCTCGATGATAACAGGGGTGTCTTTAGTTACATCTTCAGAAGAGAAATCATAGGTTCCTTCCTCTTCCTCTTCCTCCTTATCATCATCTTCTTCGTCACTATTCACCTCTTTTTCATCATTCCCCTCCTCAATCCATTCATTCCTTTCCTCTTCCTCTTTCTCATAACTTATCTCTTCCTCTTCAGTCTCCTTCTCACTGTCTTCCACAATAAAACCCTTTCCTCTCGATTTGTCAAGGGCAGCTGGGAGTTTTTCTTTTTTAATCCTTCTCTTCTTACTTGTCTCTGGTTCCATCTCCTCCTCAATCTTCACCTTTCTTTTCTCCATGATTTTTTTAGGGATAGGGTCCAGAATGTTATCCCTAATATGCTCAGATATAAGGAGAATCAGCCCTTCATGTAGCACAGGGTTTGAAGCCTTTTTTCTGTGACTAGTAATGTTGCTATTCAAAGAACTTAGCAAGTAATAAGGAAAAGAGATTCTCCTTTTGTGCCTGAAGTGATTAGCAAAAACAAAATGGAAATTGTAAATTTTTGAATATCTCCCATCCAAGGTAAAGTATTCGATCATGGCCTCAAGAATTTTAGCCTAGAAATCTTCAATATTGGATATGTCCACATAGTCCCCCTTCCCCTTGGTCATAAGGGCTTTCTCTTCCACATTTTTGGGAAAAATAGCAAAGGCATCAGTTCCTAGCTTATGATTACCTCTGTGAAAGTGGGTTCCATCAACAGGTAAACCAGTAATTTCAACTAGGTTAGAAATAGTTGTACACACAAAAGTAGTGCACTTCTATGAATCCTTACAATCAAGAACACTCAAGAATGAGGTCTCAAAAATTGATCCATAGCTCTCTATGTATGGAGTTGCAAGATTTAAAATTGCTCTTAGCTAGAGCTATTAAGCTAATGACCTTGCTAGTCAACCACACAATGAGAGATTCAAATGAAGACAAGGGCAAGAATGTCAATATCTCCAAGAATCACTATGAAATGCAATGCAAGTAAGCTAAGAATGAGGATGCAAATATGCAAGCTATACTATGAAAATGAAAGTACAATCTAAACTATGAAATAGAAATAGCAAGTGTTACAATCCCTCCTAATTAAACTATGTGAGATTAATCTATTGCAATGGACCATGAAGATTAAGAGGCAAAAGATTTAATCAATGGTGGAGCATCAAAGAAGAGCAATCCATGTGCACAAGTATCCTCCAATGAGAAAATAAGAGTTGACTTTTGTGTCCCATATAAGACAAAAAGTGTTTTTCTCCTTTTTATAAAATAAGAATAATGCTTTATTTGTGCAACTTAGGATAAGATGAAAAGTGGGGGCTTTTTATTTAATAAAAGGGGAGGAAATATTCCTTTTAATAAATAAAGACTTAGGATAAAATGGTTAGCCCAAGGAAAATAATCTAAAATGATAAAATAGGACTTGATCAAGGAAATTGATATAATTGATAAAATGCTAATTTTTGAAAATATTGATTCAGGAATTTGATAAATTGTTGAATGGGGACCCAAAGTCTAGGTGACCATTTTAGGGTGCATACAATAGTAAGCTTGAAATATTTTCCCCAAAGAAACACCTTACCATTGTTCTAGCCTTCCGCAAACAATGTCGTAATCTTTTTGTCATGGCCATGAAGCTTCTTCATAAACTGAGTGACCCCCCCCCTTCTTTAGCTTCTTCCACACATCTCTATCCTGTCTCCATTTGTTGCAGTTAGAGGGTTCCTCCCTCTTTAGACCCCCTCCCATAATTTTTTGGTTTTTCATGCACTAGTTTAGCTTTTTTTCAGATTTCTCCGCCTTACTTCTCCAATTCATGATACTTTTTTGTTTATCGAGATTAACCCATTGATCGTGCCTTATTGTCTACAGAGTAAAGTAACCACGCTTCAGCTTGCAAGCAAGCCTCCTCGGTAAATGATTAGTCCTTTTCATCATTAATTTAAGTGATGCTACCTTCATTGTGATTAATTCTATCATATTTGATTAGACTAGAAATCTCACTCTTAAGATTCGCTTCCCCTCTCCAATTTTGGATGACGTCAGATAAAGTACCATCATTTGCCAACCTGTCTGTCGGTTTATTGCCTTCATGATAAACATGACTGACATGGCAATCTTTAGTAAAAGAATTACAATGCACATTGTTAAATGTTAGCCTATTAAGGGATTTGCCTTAGATATGTTAGGATATTCACCATGTTAGGAGTGGCATGGTTAAAGGTCTTCAAACACTCTTCTAGAATGTCACCTCTTACAAGGATTTACAATAAGACCGTTAAGTCCACTCAGTTAAGAGATTTTTCTATTACAAATATTGATAAGCAACAGTATATAAATTGATTTGTAAATCTGCAACTACCTCTTGCTTAATCAAATCCCTTGTGTACTCTTTGCCTTCACTTCTTTCCTTCACTTTCCACTAGCTCCAACACTTCATCAATCTCAGCTTGCAGACTCAAATTTCAACCTTTTCTTCTTCACTACATCAGTTGGTGACTCAACAACCTTTCAAATTGTTAGCTCTTTCCTTCATACAATTTCATCCTTTATATAGACTTTTTTTTGCCTCTTAATCTCCTTTATTACATTTTTCTTTGATTAATCTCAACTGTCTGATCAGCCTCATAAACTAATTCAGTAAATTTAGAATTCAGTAAAACATTTTATCATCACCTTAGAACTTGAACTTTCTTGGAACTTGTACCTTCACTTTTTATCGCTTAGATCTATACCATAGATCATCACCTTGAATTTTCTTGATCATAGATCTCTTTAATTAACTCTTCCTCATCCTTAGAATCTTCCAGCTCATTGTAGCTCATCATTAAATGTCATTCTGATCCTTGTATTTAATTTATGTTCATTTCTTGGTGGCTAACTCCTTTTTCTTCAACCAAAATTTGGTTTGCTTCGTTCGATAACTGAAACCTTCTACTCGGTATCTTGACTTCCTTTCACTTTACCAAAACTTACTTTCCTTTTGTTGAATGACTTTTTCCTACTCAATAACCAAATTGTTTTGTCTACCGACTTGACCAATCTTCTTTACCTACTTGATATAATCAAACGTTTAGTAGAAAATAATTATATCAACATAACCTTATCATTGTCTGATCTGTATTAGCTACCCAATCAAGTTCTTCAACTTCACAACATTTCACTTCATCTTCTTCTTTAAATCACTCAACTTATATCATACTCTGAATGATATGGAAACTCAATATAAATTAGAAATCAATTACTTGACATTAATGAAAAGATAATAACTGATATAATCCTTCTACAATCTTGTATACCTCTTTTCACTGTCGGTCTTCATCATCATCACCATTAGTTATGGTAACAATCTCCCTATTTGGCATTAATGGCAATAATCGCTATCAATTGATGATGGCAACACTTACTATCAGTTATAGCTCTCTAATTTTCAATCTTTTCCCTTTGAACTTTTATCTTCTTCTTTCTTCTTTTCTTGTTCTACATTTGTGATCAATTGCATATTCTCCCTTTGTCCATGTAATCATCAATAGCAATCTTCTCCCACGATGGCATATTCTCCCTCTTTGACAATAGTGCCAAAGACACATACTCCTAAAAAATTTGTTCAGGCACTGAATCATACCTAACATGTATTGATTTGTCATTATATATAGAAACATCTTTCACAACTTCAGGCATCATCCAAAGAGTGAACACTAGCATCAAATCACAAAATAGATATTTTAATGAATCCTTGAATTGATGCAACATGCATCTTGTTAGAAAGTAAAGTCCACCAAGATAACTGAGAGGGCGGGGGGAGGGGGGGGGGGTGAATCAGTTATCAGATAATTATAACTTTTATCATCTTCAACAACATTTAACCATGTAAGCAATGCAATTACTAACCATACAAAGATATTCATACGCAATGACACAATAACACAAGATATGTTGACTAGGGAACCTCTTGATCAAAGAGTAAACCCCGGTGGGAATGATGCCCACAAAAAATGCACTAATCTGAACATTCCTTGTGAGAGGATGGACTCTGTTAGGAGTCTTATGAAATACATTCAGTACATATAAATCCATGTTAGGAGATTTTGAATCCATGTTAGGAGATTTTGAATCCCTGTTAAAAGATTCTAACCTTGTTAAGAGTTATGGAAGACAGAAGGACCCACTGCCTAAACAGCTTCAGGGTAAGATCACTGAACACACTGTCCAAATAACCTTGATATTATTCAGTAGAATAATATGAAATATTTTACCTCCTTATTGTGCCAAACCGAACTCACTACTACACCAGATCTTTGTACTTCGCATGTCTTCCTTCATAATTTCACTTTCACAACCTCTTAGGCTCTTTTCTTCACTTCATGCTTACATTTGCATGCAACCAAACCATGCTCACACTTCTTTCATATTAATAATACATACAATAAGGAAAAACATTCCTTCCTTTATACCACACTCAAATAATTACAAATGAGTCGGCACACAAATACAAAATAAAAGTTTCCATACGCTACATCAAAATTACACAAAATTATCGGCTTCCAAATGTAATAACTCTTCACTCGTGTGACCTCGAAGTTTGCATTGTGAACCACATCACCATCAATGTGTCTCAAACTTCCCTTTAACTGCGTAAAATCAGATTCCATCCCGATTAGGAGATATCATCCGATTTCCACAAACCGCTACTCAGGAACACTGCCTGAATACTTCTTTTACCAAAATGCTCATAACTTTCATGAATCAATGAATTAATGTCTACGCTCTTATCCATAGACAAATAACATATCAAAGAATATAACCTCAACATTGCATAGCTCCATCTGCAATATCCCACGTGCGGTAATCAAAACACTATCTGCTTCTCTGCTAGTCTCCAGAAGATCACTGTGTTGACATCAATGACAATCATAGTCATGAATGCAACAACAACTGCTACAGAATGACTGCCAACATCCAGCATTTATTCCTAACAATCTCCCCCATTGGCATTGATGGCAACATAGATGAAAAACATCCAATGTTCCAAAAAAATCCAATACTGCTGCACTAATACTCTGAAAGTTCTTCAAATCTTCTTCATCAATCAAATCTTGCTTCGTTATCCTATTAAGTTCTCTCCAACAGATGTTCTATATTGTTTTTCATGTATACTTCTCCCCCATTGACATCAATGATAGAAATTTCATCACTATGTCAACAACAACTCAATGTCCAAAGACACTGTTTCAGAAAATACATTCACAAGAGTCATCATGACTCAGCTCAGATACACATACTCCCCCATAGAGGAAGTACCAACATCCAATCCAGAAAAAGATAGGGCTCATATACAACTGGACGGATGCAATCAACTGCATCATTACTCAAAAGTAGGCTGGGGCATAGCCCCAAGCATACCTCTCAGATACTCAAATGTATCCTTAGGCAAAGGCTTTGTAAATATATCTACTATCTGTTCCTTTGTGCTTGTGTACTCCAGTCTGACTTCTTTCTCAGCAACTTTCTCTCTTACAACATGATACTTGATCTCTATATGCTTAATTTTAGAATGCAATATAGGATTCTTAGACATACTGACCGTGCTAGTGTTGTCACAATGTATGACAACAGATTCAACAAATTTAATTCCAATATCCTTCAGCATCTACTTCATCCAAATTATCTGGTTACAATTGTTTTCTACTGCTACATATTCTGCTTCTGTTGTACTCTGTGAAATACAATTTTGCTTCTTGCTCAACCATGAAACCAACCTTCCTCCAAGAAAAAAGGCTCCACCACTGGTGCTTTTCTTATCATCAACACTACCTCCCCAATCAACATCTGTATATGCACATAGGGTGAAATTATCAGATTTTTCATACCATAATCCATAGCCCATTGTGCCTCTTAAATATCTCAATATCCTCTTTACTGCTTCATAATGTGACTCTCTAGGGTCAGCTTGAAATCTTGCTACCATTCCAACTGAATGTTGTATGTCTGGTCTAGTGTGTGTTAAGCACTGCAATCCTCCAATCATGGATTTGTATTTCTTTTGCTCAATTGCTGGTGTTTCATCTTTGCTTGATAGTTTGTGTCATGTAACCATAGGTGTTCCAACTGGTTTACAGTTCTTCATTCCAAATCTTTTCAGTAAATCATTCAAGTACATTGTCTGGCTAACAAAGATACCATCACTGTTCTGTGTTATCTATAATCCCAAAAATTATTTCATCTCACCAATCATACTCATTTCAAATTATGTCTTCATTTCATTAGCAAATTTGTCACTAGCTTCATCTTCTCCTCCAAAGATAATGCCATCAACAAAAATAACTATAACTAATAATCCATTTTCAATTTCTTTTGTGTACAGATTACTATTTGTTGTTCCTTTAGTAAATCCCAACTTCAACAAATATTTATCCAATCTAGCATACCAAGTTCTAGGTGCTTGCTTTAGTCCATATAATGCTTTCTTTAGTTTACATACCATATCTCCTTCTTGAGTCAAAGGAAAACCTTCAAGTTGCTCAATGTAGACTTCTTCTTCCAATTCACCATTCAAAAATGCGGACTTCACATCCATATGATACACTTTGAATTTATTAAAAGTTGCATAAGCCAAAAACATTCTTACTGCTTCAAGTCTTGCTACTAGTGCAAAGGTTTCTTCATAGTCAATTCCTTCTTGCTGCGAGTATCCCTTACATACTAATCTTTCTTTGTTTCTTACTACTTCTCCTTGTTCATTCATCTTGTTTCTGAATACCCATTTAGTTCCAATCACATTCTTGTCTTTAGGTCTAGGAACCAATTCCCATGTCTTGTTCTTTTCAATTTGATCTAGTTCATCTTTCATAGCATTAATCCAATGTTCATCTTCACAAGCTTCATTAGTAGATTTAGGTTCAATTTGAGAAATCAAACATAAATGTACCTTATTTCTAGTCATAAATCCTCTGTCCAAACTTCCAATAACTTGTTCAACAGGATGATGTCTAGATAGATACATGTTCAATGTCATAGTCACAGATCTTGCTTCAACTGTAGATTCTTCTTTAGATTCTTCTATGGTTTCTTTTGCAGTATGATTCTCATTCAATAATTCACTGTCAATCTCATAGAATAATTTAGTAGTTTCAATGTTAGGCTGAGGATTAGCTTCTTCATCAAATTCATAATCAAGCATTCTTTCCTGAATTTTAAACTTCTCATCAACTTTAACATTTGCGCTCTCAAAAATATTTTTAGTTCTCTTATTGTAACATCTATATGCTTTGCTCTTCAAAGAATATCCAAGAAAAATACCTTCATCACTTCTAGGATCAAACTTTCCGATATCATCATCTCTCTTTATATAACATTTGCTTCCAAAAATTCTAAAATACTTAACTGAGGGTGCATGTCCAAACCATAATTCATAAGGTGTCTTATTTGTGTCTGCTCTGATTTGTACTCTGTTTATTGTATATACTGTTGTATTCACTACTTCTCTCCAAAATGTCTTCGCCAAGTTATTCTCAAATAACATAGCTCTTGCTGCTTTAGTTACTGACCTGTCTCTTCTTTCTACAATACCATTTTGTTCAGGTGTTCTAGGGGTTAAAAATTGTCTCTTAATACCATTCACTTCACAAAAGGTGTTAAACTCTCTAGAAGTAAATTCTCGACCTCTATTAGATCTCAAAAATTTAATCTTCATTCCAGATTCATTCTCAACTTTATTCTTAATGATCTTAAACTTATCAAATGCTTCAAATTTTTCTTTTAGAAATGCAATCCACATCATTCTTGTAAAATCATCAACAAGAATCATAAAATACCTTTCTCCATAGAATCCTCTAGTCCTGGTAGGACCGCTCAAGTCTGTATGAACAATCTCCAACTTCTCTGTCGATGTGAACTTCTTACTAGGAAATGAACTTCTCTTCTGCTTAGCCATCACACATTCTTTGCAAATCAAGTTAGTAGGCTTCATAATTTTAGGCAAATCCCTTACTGCAAGTGTAGTACTCACTTTCACAATGTTATCAAAGTTTATATGACAAAACCTTCTATGCCATAACCAACTGTCATCAATTTTAGTAATCAAGCATGTCATCTCAATAGGATTCAACTGAAATACATTACCTCTAGTTCTAGATCCAGTTCCAATTCGATTTCCATCTTTATCCTTTATTACACAAGTTTTCTCAGTAAACCAAACTTGATATCCCTTATCCACTAACTGTCCAACACTCAAAAGATTATGTTTCAATCCATCAACAAAGTAAACATCATCAGTATTAGTCTTTCCATCAAGAGTAATAGATCCTATACCTTTAATCAAACAAGGTGCATTGTTACCAACTCTAACAATTCCTTCATCATAATTGTTAAACTTTATGAACTTCTTCATATCTCTAGTCATATGATGTGAACAACCACTATCTATAATCCAATCAACTTTCTTTTCAACTTGGGAAACTAATGCTTTTTCTTCTTTAACATCAAATTCAGAATTTTCTTATTTAATTGCTACAAATCCTATTTCATCATTATTCTCAGTATCACTTTCACTCAAAGTTCTTTCTATACTAGCTTCAAGATCTTCATCATTAGCATAATAACATTCCTTAAATCTTCTAGACTTGAAAATATTTTTGTACTTCTTAACTCTCTTAGAACATTTAGATGCAAAATGACCATATTCTTGACAAGTCCAACATTTAAAAATTTTCTTACCATCTGGTTCTCTTTTCGCAAGCAAGGAAATACCTTCTTCAATCTTCTTATCTTCTTCATTTCTAGATCTGCTACTGCTAGCATAATCTCCACTCACACTGGTACTTCTTGACAAAGTAGGACGAACACTAAGAGCACTGAATGTTGTGTCCATTCTAGGTAAGTCTCCTGATAACCTCAAGTTCATCTCTGCTGCTTCCAATCTACCAAGAAGAGTCTCTCTTGTAAATTTTGTAGTACAAGGTATAACTTGCTCAATCATTTGTGTTTTCTACTTAAATACATGAGTCAATGTCCTCAGAATTTTTCATATCACTTCATTCTCTGTCTTTGATCCTCCACAAGATTTTATCCCTGCAACAATTGCTGACATTCTACCAATATAGCTTCTAACAGATTCATCTTCCATCATTCTAATATCTTCAAATGCACATATCCAATTATGTAATCTAGCTCTTATTGCATGTTCATCACCTTCAAAAGTAGAGTGTAAAGCTTTCCAAATTTCATTAGATTTCTTAAAACATTTTACCTGACTATATTCATTTTCTGGAAGTGTTGTTAAGAGTGCTTCTCTTGCAAGTATGTTACACATGAATAGATCTACCTCATCTTTAGAACTTGTTTCAAGACTATCTTCTTTAATTATAGTTCTTTCATTCTTTGTAATCAACCAATAGCCTAATCCTAAACACAATAGATGTGTCTTCATCTTTTCCTTCCAGCTATCAAAATTTACTCCATCAAACTTAGGGCTTTCTTTCCTGAAATTCACCACGGATCTCCTTAAGCTATTAAACTTTTCTTTCAAGGACCTGCCGCTCTGATACCAATTGTTAGAAAGTAAAGTCCACCAAGATAACTGAGAGGGGGGGGGGTGAATTAGCTATTAGATAATTATAACTTTTATCATCTTTAACAGCATTTAACCATGTAAGTAATACAATTACTAACCATACAAAGATATTCATACGCAATGACACAATAACACAAGATATGTTGACTAGGGAACCTCTTGATCAAAGAGTAAACACCGATGGGAATGATGCCCACAAAGATGCACTAATATGAATATTCTTTGTGAGAGGATGGACTTTGTTAGGAGTCTTATGAAATACATTTAGTACATATAAATCCCTGTTAGGAGATTTTGAATCCCTGTTAAAATATTCTAACCCTGTTAAGAGTTATGGAAGACAGAAGGACCCACTGCCCAAATAGCTTCAGGGTAAGATCACTGAACACACTATCCAAATAACCTTGATATTATTCAGTAGAATAATATGAAATATGTTACCTCCTTACTGTGCCAAACTGCACTCACTGCTACACCAGATCTCAATTCCAGATCTCTGTACTTTGCATGTCTTCCTTCACAATTTCACTTTCACAACCTCTTAGGCTCTTTTCTTCACTTCATGCTTACATTCGCATGAAACCAAACCATGCTCACACTTCTTTCATATTACTACTACATACAATAAGGAAAAACATTCCTTCCTTTATACCATACGCTACATCAAAATTACATAAAATTGTCGGCTTCCAAATGCAATAACTCTTCACTCATGTGACCTCAAAGTTTGCACTATGAACCAAGTCACCATCAATGTGTCTCAAACTTCCCTTTAACTGTGCAAAACCAGATTCCATCCCGATTAGGAGATATCATCTGATTTTCACAAACTGCTACTCAGGAACACTGCCTGAATACTGCTTTTACCAAAATGCTCATAACTTTCATGAATCAATGAATTACTATTTGTGCTCTTATCCATAGACAAATAACATATCAAAGAATATAACCTCAACATTGCATAGCTCCATCTACAATATCCCACGTGCGCTAATCAAAACACTATCTGTTTCTCTGCTAGTCTCCAGAAGATCACTGTGTTGACATCAATGACAATCATAGTCATGAATGCAACAACAACTACTACAGAATAACTACCAACATCTAGCATTCATTCCTAACACATCTTGCCTTAGTGAATATTGGATAAGGGAAGAACCCCTAATTTACCTATGAGATACTCAAAAGAATCCTTCGGTAGTGGTTTGGTAAATATATCTACTATCTGCTCCTTTGAATTCACATACTCCAATATCGCATGCTTGTCTTGAACTTTTTCTCTCACATAATGATACTTGATAGAAATGTGTTTTTTCTTGGAATGCATTACCAGATTCTTTGATATGTTGATAGCACATATGTTATCACAGTAAATATTAATTGGATCAATAATCTCCTCTTGTATACCTTCAAGTAGTTATTTGATCCACACAATATTTGAATAATTCATAGCTATTTCTACATACTCGACTTTGGCAGTAGACTGTGAAATACAACTTTGTTTCTTACTCATCCATGTCACTAATCTTTCTCCTAAAAAGAAAGCTCGTCCACTTGTACTTTTTTTATCATCAATGTTTCCAGCCCAATCAGTATCAGTGTACACCTTTAGATCAAAATCTCCTCCTTTCTTGTATAGTAGACTGAAATCTTCAGTCTCTTTCAAATATCTAAATATTCTTTTGACTATAGACATGTGTGTTTCCTTTGGATTGACAAAAAATCCTGCAACAATACCTATTGCATGAGAAATATCAGGTCTGTTGTGTACAACATACTATATCTTACCGATCATTGATCAATAGAGTGTTTCATTTACTTCCTTTATCTCATCTCCCTTTAACAATTTGCAACTAGTAGCCATCGATGTACCAACCAGTTTTGACTCCTTCATACCAAATGTCTTTAGGATCTCCTTGATATACTTTGACTATGTGATGTAGATCCCATCTTTGACTTGTTGAATATATAGTCCAATAAAGAATTTTATCTCTCCTATCAGGGACATCTCAAATTCCTTTCTCATTTCTTCAGGAAATGATTTACACATTGACTCATTTCCTCCAAATATGATACCATCAACAAATATTTTAGCAATCAAAATCTTATCATTACTATCACATTTCAAATACAAATTGTTGTTGTCACTTTTTCTTTGAAATCTAATCTTGATTAAATATGAATGTAATCTTTCATATCATGTTCGGGGTGCTTGTTGCAAACCATATAGTGCCTTGTGTAGTTTACATACTATATCCTTGTTAGGGTTCTCAACAAATCCTTTAGGTTGTTCAATGTAAACTTCTTCTTCAAGAATTTCATTCAAAAATGCAAACTTAACATCCATTTGATAAACCTTGAAACCTTTATAAGCAGCATATGCAAGTAAAATTCTTATACCTTCTAATCTAGCAACAAGAGAAAATGTCTTACCATAGTTAATACCTTCTTCTTGAGCATATCCTTTGCATACAAGTCTAGCCTTACTCCTTATCACATCTCTATTTTCATTTAGTTTATTCCTAAAAATCCACTTTGTACAATTAACATTCTTGTCCTTAGGTCTCAGTACCAGTGACCAAGTATTGTTCTTCTCAATCTGATCAATCTCTTCTTTCATTGCATTAACTCAATCTTTATTTTCAAGTGCATCCTTGACTAGTCTTGGCTCAAATTCATAAATCAAACATGTATTGTCTCTCAACTTACTTCTTGTCATGACTCTACATTCTTTTCTCCAATAATATTGCTTGGTGAGTGGTGTCTTCTCACATATTTTTCTAAAACAAGCTCGGTAGACTGTGGCAGTCCTTCATTTTCAACATTTTCTTCTCTCGGTAGAGGCTCAATTGGTTCCTCAGTTTCTTCTTGTATATCGGGTAAAGTACTAGAAACTCCTTCATGTACATATACAAATCTTTGATAATATTTTGGTTCCTTTTTGTTATCTTCTTCATTTCTTTCTACAAACTCATCAATCCTTACATTTGCACTTTTCACAATTTTGTTAGTAGCCTTATTCAGACATTTATAAGCTTTGCTCTTGTGGAGTATCCTAGGAATATACCTTCATCTCCTTTAGAATCAAACTTTCCATTCCTAGTATCTTTCAAAATCTAACACCTACTTCCAAATATTTTAAATTAGCTAACATTAGGTGTATGCCCATACCAGAGTTCATAAGGAGTTTTATTTGTACCTTTCTTCAATTGTACTTGGTTGAGAGCGTAAACAAAAGTACTAATGGCTTCTCTCCAGAATGTTTGTGCAACCTCCTTAATCAACAATGTTCTAGCACAATCAACTATTGATATGTTCCTTCTTTCAGCTATGGCATTCTATTGTAGATTTATCGGTGCAAAGACTTGTCTTTTGATTCCATTCTCATTGCAAAAGATAATAAGTTCATCAGAGATAAATTCACCTCCTCTATTTGATCTTAACCATTTCAGTTGCTTACTTGTTTCCTTCTCAACTCTTTCCTTATACTATTTATACATTTTAAATGCATCAGACTTTTCTTTTAGAAACATTGCCGACATCATCCTTGAGTAGTCATAAACAAAAAAAAATGAAATATTGATCACCATAATAGTTTTTTAATCCCATAGGGCCACGGAGATCAGTATGAACTAACTCCAATAGACCATTAGATGAGTAAGACTTGCTTGAGAAACTTGATTTTTTCATCTTACCGATCTGACATTCCTTACACATAACTTTATCAGGCTTGCTCAATTTTGGTAATCCTCTGACTCTATTTTTCTTACTAACCTTGATCATGTTATCAAAATTTATATGACAGAGTCTTTCATGTCATAACCTTACATCCTCAACTTTAAAAAACAAACAACTTTTTGTAATAGTATCAAGGTAGAATAAGCTACCTTAAGATTGTTCACCGGTTCCAATCAAATCTCTAGTAGCATCATAGATCTTCACTTTTCTGTTTTGAAACTCTAGTCATTGAGGTTAGTGTTATTCCATTGTGTAGCACTCAACAAGTTGTAATTTAGTCCTTGAACCCAATAAGCATTATCACATTTGATCTTTTGATTCAACATAATGGATCCCTTTCCTCTTAGAGAACATGGAGCATCATTTCCAAATCTAACAAATCCTCCATCATATTCTTCTAAGTTTTCAAACTTATCAATGTCGCCAGTCATATGATGTGAACAACCACTATCAATTATCCATGGGTCAGTTTTTCTAACTTGAGAAATAAGGGCTTTTTCATCTTCATACCTTTCTTCTTTTGAATAATCCTTCATAGAAACATAGACCACTTCCTCACTTTCTTATGTGTTATCAAATTCATCATTGGTTATTCCTTCCTCAGCTAGGTAGCATGCTTTCTTTCCTTCATCCTTGAAATCTCTAAAATTTCGGTATCAGTTCTCCTTCTTGTCACTTTTATCATTCCTATCATTATCAAGACACCTAGATGCAATGTGACCAATCTTGTTGCAATTAAAACATTTTAGAGGTAGTTTACCTTTATACTTTCCTTTTCCTTTTGGTATCCTTTTTGCCAACAATGCTTCCAATTATTCTTGTTCTTTTTCCTCACTTAGTATACTGTCATATTCACTTCCACCTGAGCTATTGTGATTATCTCTTTCTCTTCTTGAACTACCAATGCTTAAAGATGATTTAAAAGTTGTTTCAATCTTCGATAAACTATTATTATAATTACTAAGTTCAAATGCAGTCAGCTTACCGATCAAAGCATCAAGAGTAATAGTATTATTAGGTATGGATCTTAGTTCCAGAATAGCAGAGACTTGAATAACATATTTAGGTGAAAGAGTTCTAAGAATTTTTCTTACCACTTCTTCTCCAGTTAATGTTTCATTGACACCTTTGGTAACACTTACCACTTCCTTAATTCTGAAACTATATTGTGCAATGTTTTCTTCATCTTTCATTCTCATCTCATCAAATTTTCCTCTGAGACTATCACCCTTTTATTTTTGTACATGCATATCACCTCCATAAACAAGTGCAAGTTTATCCCACATCTCTTTTTTTGTAATACAGTCCTTAATGTCATTGAACACAACATTAGTCAGAGAGGAAGCAATTTCAATCATTACCGAGTTGTGTTCCTTCTTTTCTCTCAAATGATCAAGTGTCACAGGTTTAGGAGGTGGTGGAGTGTAGTCACTATCCAAATGGTTGAGTACATATTCTCCAATTCCAGATAGGTATAACCTCATCCTGCTTTTCCATGTAGAGAAAATATCCTTGTTTAACTCGATACTTCTCTCCTATACATCTTTGGATCTTTTACTCAAGTCTGTCAAACTTATCTCTTTAGATTAATTAGCTCTAATACCAATTGTTGGATTATGGAGAGGGGAGGTTAATCAGTAACTCGTGATTATTTGTACCTTAAAAACTTTCTCTGATTCAACTCGGTCAGACACATTTCAGTATTAATCAATAATAGTAAATTAACATTATCAATCAATAATAACATTCACAATAAACATTCAACACATATTGCACCATTATTTAATGTGGAAACCCAATTTGGGAAAAACCACTGTGGGAATTGTCACCCACACCTTCTACTCAGTGTCTTGACTTCCTTTCACTTTATCGAAACTTACTTTCCTTTTACCGAATGACTTTTTCTTGCTTAGTAACCAAATTGTTTTGTTTACCGACTTGACCAATCTTCTTTACCTACTTGATATAATCAAATGTTTAGTAGAAAACAATTATATCAACATAACCTTATCATTGTTTGATCTGTATTAGCTTCCCAATTAAGTTCTTCTACTTCACAACATTTCACTTCCTCTTCTTCCTTAACTCACTCAACTTATATCATACTCTGAATGATATGGCAACTCAATATAAATCAAAAATCAATTGCTTGACATCAATGACAAGATAATAACTAATCTAATCCTTCTACAATCTTGTATACCTCTTATCATTGTCGGTCTTCATCATCATCACCATCAGTTATGGTAACAAATTAGCATATATTAGCCATTAAAAAAATCATTGTCTCTCTTTCAAGAGTACAAGTTCTCCACCATTCAGTCAACTCCAACATACAAAATATTATATTTGAACCTATAGTAGAATATTTGTAATTTGTATCATATTAGGAAGTATTTCACTCTATCATTCCTTATTGACATTGTGTGATGGTGTGGTTCTTGTCACCAAGGTTCAAACTCTATTAGGGTTTATTGCTAAGTGTTTATATTGAGAATGAGGTTCCCCATTTGTGACCTCGTGGATTTACAATTTTAAGTCAAAAAGTATTTACTCTTAAACAAAAAGAATATTTTGATTCATCAAGTAAATTTTCTATTTTATATGTTCAATTTAAAACATAGAATATATTTTTGTGTATACATAAAGTTGAATTCTAGTTAAATTTGATTTCTTGCGGAGAATTTACTATGCTTACTACTTTTATTATTTATCTAAGTCTTGCTATCTTAAGTAATTTTTATTCTTTATATGCTTCATTTCAAAGCATGGAACATAATTTGTAAATATATGACAAATAATATATATTGTAGAAGATTTGACCTCAGCATTATCTAGGTGCCTACAACATGAGCTTTGTCATTAAATTGAGTTCTCTTTAGAAATATATAAAAAGCAAAAATTGCTTCCTATTGAATTTTCTTTATATGTTCCATTTCAAAACATAGAACATACTTGATAACCATAGAAAATAGTGTACTTAGTTCATTTTAGTTTATAGTGAAGGACTTCTTACTTCTAAAATTTCAATAAATCTTTTGATCTTTGTTCAAAAATTCACTTTCATGTATTCAATTGAATTAAATTTATAACAAAATCTTTCTTACTTCTATCATTTTTCTTTCTTTTATCATTTTTCAGTGTCTTTCAATTTGTCAAGTAAATTTTATTCTTTATATAATCAATTCAAAACAAAGTATATTTTGTAAATATACAAAATGTTTCATTCTATAGCATAATACTTATTAATTCTATCATTTTGGTAAGTCTTTCAATCTATCAAGAAAATTTTAATTTTGTATGATGAATTTTAATTTAAAAAAATAGAGCATACTTAGTAAATATACAAAAAAAAATTGAATTATGTTGAAATCAAATTTATTGTAAATATTTAATATTTTTATCATTTCATAAGTTTTAGTCTCTATTGAAAAATTTACTCTCTATACGTTCAATTTTAAAATCTAGAGCATACTTTGTAAATATACAAAAATTTAAACTAAATTCAAATTGAGTTTAAATTTATTTTACATCAACATTTTAGAGCACACTCCATGATCTACTATTATGATGATAGAGAGGTAAGAAGGTAATTTGAAACATTGATGCAAAATAAATTTGACACAATCATATCCATAAAACTAATTTATGTTTGATATTATGGATTATAGAAATCTTATATCTTTTAGCAAATTGAATTTGTGAGAAAAGTCTTCTTATTTGATCATTTCAGTATGTCTTGTGATGTTCAATTATTATTCTTTTATATGTTCAATTTCAAAACATAAAGTATATCTTTTACACATCATCTAGATGCAATGAGTATTGTCTGAACCTTTCATTTGATGACAATAAGTTTATGTGAACCACTACTTATGAAATATATGTCAAGGAGTTCGACTTAGAAATTACATCATTAAACTATGATAAAAATAACATAATTTTACACAATGTTAAAAAAAACTTCTACTCATCAACACAAAATATACTCTTGTAAATCCAAAACATACTACATAACAAATGATATTAAAAATTATGTGTAGATTTTTTTCATACATAAAAATATATAATTAGTAGTAACTTATGTGTATTAATCTTTGTCATTTTAAGAAAAGTATATGTTAGTATTTTTGTTTACGTCTATATGATGGCACCATTATGTGTCATAAAAACAAAAACGATAAGACTATTGTTTTCTTCCTTATCCATTAAAAATGGCAACTTTCCTTTCACTGTAAATTGTTGTTTTCTTCCTTATCCAATTAGAAATGGCAACTTTCCTCTCACATAAAAAATTGTTGCTTTTTAATCATCCAAGTAGAAATGACAACTTTTCTTTCTGTATTCATTATTACAATCTTCCTTATTCAATTAGAAATAGTAACTTTCGTTTCACTGCACATTGTTTTTTTCCTAATGAATGCTTTAAATTCGATATCTCACTACGTCTTCTACATGAATTTGATTCATATAATATAGGAACTATGTGTCGTTTGAAGAGTAGAATGAATGAAGTTTTGAAGTCTATTAATTGTTGGATGATGCTAAGATGGCTGATGAATTTTGGCATTTTTGTACATTGAAGTTGAAGATGTTAGAATGATTTTAGAATAAGTGAGAGGGGAGTGAATTAGTTATACTTAGTTCCAGATGTACCAACTCAAATTTTAAACTGTTCAAAAAACTTGGATCTATTCAGTAATTCACTCGGTCTCTATAAAATATATTAGTAACATAAAACTTGCAGTCCACTGTCCAAAAGTAATCAACTTGCAGAATATAAAACTTTCAACAACATAACACATCAAATAACATTCACACAAGTATAACACTAGGATTTAACGTGGAAACCCAATATGGGAAAAACCACTAGTAACATACTACTAATTTTCACTCTTCTGAAGTGATCTCTGTGAGAATCCAACCCTGTTAAAGGTTTACAATACACACTGCTAGGTGTGACCTTGCTAAAGGATTTAATCACCATGTTAAGAGTGGCCTAGTTAGAGGGCTTAAGAACATTCCATTAGAATGTCACCTTGATTAAAGAGTTTACAAAATGACTGTTAGGTCAACCTTGATTAAAGGATTTTGACTGATATAATGGTTAGAAAGTAACAATAGGTTTTGATCTGAAATATACAACTCACTTTGAAAATACAGATCCAATATTATCATATGTTGATTTACCGACTGACCTTCATTACCATCTCCATCTTTGATCATCTAGGAAATCTCTTCAAGCAATCACCTCAACTCTGTTAAGCTCTTCACAACTCTTCTTACCCTTGTGCTTAGATTCATCAGTCAATAACATCAACCTCTTTCTGCACACTTCATAACCTCACAATTAGGTCTTCCTTATACCTCCTTGATCAGGTAGATTAAAAATTTTCTACTTAATCTTTTTCATAGATCTTAGGTTTAGGTCAGATTCATTGGATCCTTCCATCATTTTATTTTCCTCCTTATCCTTCTAGATACTTCTCCAAACTTCACCTTGAATCCATAAGAAAATGGTTTACCATGAATTAAATGCTCTAGATCATTCATTATTAATGTCAACACATTTTACATATCCCAAGAATTCAACCATGTTGGTTGGGATTCTCAATTCCTTCACAAACTGTAAATTATTGACACTTGGTCAATACTGTGTTCATCTACTTGATCATCACTAGATATCTTGGTCATCACTAAAATTGTTCTTCTTAGCAATCATTATCTTCACTCGGTTAATTATCTGATACTTGGAAATTACTAATACTCGGTCGACACTAAATATGCTTAGCTTATACTGGTCCTCGGTCGACATTAGCATCACTTAGCTGGGTGAACCCACAATAGTGGGTTAAACTTTTTTGCCTGAACAGACACTGTACTCTAAATTTTGAATAAAACTTTTAGATTCAAATGCATATTGTCGTTAAACCATTAAGAATCAAAAGATGAAGTAAATTAGAGTCTTTTAAGATTTTCTATCTAGATTCTAAATATATTTTTTATTTTTATTTTTGAATTGATTTGATTAGTTTTTCTTTCTCCCACAAAAATTGGTATGTTGCTAAAAATGTCATTTTCAAAGAGTTACATTATTTTCGTAAAGCATAACTTTTTTTCTAAAATAGATATCAATGTGATTCTTTCAAATTTAATTTTTTAACATCCATATGGAGGTCATGCAATTGGTTTTATGACATTATCATGATTATTTCATATTTTATTAATGTTTGAAGTTGACTAAGCCGTAATTTTGACATACCTTGACTACATAACTTATAACTTTTTGTGTATTTATCCAATTTTATTTTTATTTTTTTGATAGAAAGATAACTTCAATACCTAGGGCATAGATATTTTTTAGAATTTTTTTTTCTCTCATTTACTATTTTTCCATAAGCATCGAACATAGAGGTAGAGATACGGTGAAATATCTATGTTTAGTAAAAATAAAAATACAAAGTCATAATAAACTTAATATATATTAACATTATAACAATTGGAAAGAGTTTTCTCAGTAGTACCTTACTACATAGATAATTTTTTTGGATGGATTCATTTGATCTACCAAAAGATAAAGTCAAAGTGATTTTTTATCAGCATTTTAATAGGTGTGAAGGAGACTCCATTATAGGTATGAATGAGGAGTATATATGTTATATCAATGATTTTTTTTTATCTAAGAGGCTTTGAGCTAACCATTTCTAATTAATTCCTTCAAATTGAACCTCTCAAGGCTTAAATAATCATATTTTATTAAAAATGTTTCATTTCAGCAAAAATCAGCATGTCTAAAAAAGTGTGACCCACTATTGTGGGGTCACCCAGGCTCTTAAACTGAATTTATTCTCTTTTGCTCAGTTAAGCCTATGCTTCAAATCTATTGACTACTTCACTTAGTTTTAAAGATAAACAACACATTACCTTGTCAATGTGCCAACTAATCAAGTACCCATTGAAGTATCACATAACTTAAACCTTTCCTTAGGTCCTCTTGTTATCTCCTCTTTTCAAATCATCTTCATCAATCAAAAGATATGGTACTCTACTAGATAGAAACTGTCTTACCAATTAAGGTTTGACATCAATGACTATATAAAAATTATTTCAATTATAGTTTCTAATAGTAGATGAGCCAGGTTGAGATGTTGGCAAGATGGTGGAAGTGATGCGATGAGTAATCAGGTCGAGTTAGACATGTGATTGTAATGGGAGACAAGCTTGGATGGATTTATTTAGGTGGAAAGCACAAAGATCAAGGTTGAAGGCATAGTGACATGATGTTTTTAATGAAATATATTTAATAATGTTAAAGATGTTCTTAGTAGCTCATTCTTAGGCGGGATATTAGAAGTTAAAGCTTATGGCTCCTCTAGTAGTAGGTGACTAGTGATGATGGACTCTTGTGAAGATAAGTCTATATTAACTGATTGTAAATCTGATGTAATTCTCTCTTTAGATATTAATAAAATAATATTGTTAGAGATCAAAAAATTAAAAAAATATTATTATTAGGGAATTACTAGGTTCTAGTGAAGTCTTAAAAATCTCACGTATAGAAAATTATGATAGTTTTATTTTGCTAGTTTTAATTTTGTGAACAAGAGCCTTTTGGTAATGAATGTATAGAGTGATTCAAGTTCATAATATTATTATTTATGAAAGATGTATAAGTAAAGGATAAAAATAAATCTAGTATAAAGTCATTTTTTTAATCATCATGCAGCAATATAAAATATTATTAAAAAGGCAAAAAAATACATGTATAATTGTCTTTATATAACATGTTAAATGTAATAATATAATTATGCATAAATTTGATATATGATATTTATATTACTGATTCGTAGAGATATTTAGATCTATTGCTTTGAACCCTAGATTGGTTGTGGTTAGTCAAGCATAATGTTTATATATATAATTATTTGAGGGACTAAGGGACAATTTTTCTTCTCCTAGATTTGGTGAGAGATTCATCTGTGGTCTTTGGATTTTCCATTCTTTCACATAAATAAAATCTAATTAAAAAACAATTAAACAATAAAAGATTTTTAGATTGCTTGATAAAGGACAAGAATCACAAGAGATTTTGTTAGCACAAGATATATGAGATGTCATATTAAGGATGGTAATAGTCATCCCATAATTACACATATTTGTTTTGATCAATTAGTAGTAGAATGTGAGGGCTCAAGGTCACAATGTGAAACATCTTAATCTACATGCATTCAAATTAAAGATGGAGGTCAAAAAAGGAAAAGTCAAATGTAGTGATGTGATTAAGATTACAAATATTTTGTTATCAGGTATCTATATAATATGGTCCCTTATGTGGTTGAACCATTTTTATTCCCATAAGGAAATATTATAAGAAGATGGTGAAGGAAGACAGATTTTTAAAGGGAAAGTGGAAGAAAAGACACAAGATGAGGTGAAGTGGATAATACAAAAGTAAACAAGATGTGATGGGACGTATTGGTAGGGTGGTGAAGAGATTTGTTGGGTATATGTAGAGGGATATCACCTATCCAAATTTTGTATTTGATTTCTCTAGATGTGGGTTATAGTCAAGGACATTGGTGGAATGTTGTACATCAAGATAAGAGAAGTCGTGAAGTTTCCATTCCAAAACTTGAGATAGTCTATTAGTTATAAGAATGTGTTTGACATTACACAAGTGCTCAATTATAAAAAAATGTTGAGATAAATTTAATATAATTTAAATAAATGTGATAAAAATTTACTAATGGCACATTTGAGCTCTCCCTCTACAAGCTACGGGAAACCTTGGCCACACCTAGACTATTCCAAAGCATTTCCAAGTGGTTGAGAAGGCCATGGTTTGTGTTGCTACTTGGATGAGGCTATTTCTCTTTTTGTTATTTCTAATAACTTTATTTTGTTTTTCCCCTACCTCTTTGTGTTGTGTTTATGTTGGCATGTGACAACTTATCATGCAAATACTATAAAATTATTTGGTGTGGAGCTTGATCAGTCTCCAAGCAAGAGATTATTAGTATGTGGTGACTGGTTATGCAAATATTGTACACTCTAACATATCCTTGCAAAAAAAAGAGTTAGATTAATTTTGTTAGCCAACCTTGTAAACTACCTTAAAAAGTCTCGATAAATAAGTGTTGTGGGATGTAAAATCATCATATTATAATTTTCTCTTTTCTTGATAATAAAATAAGAGGACGACTATTTATTTGGTGGATGTAGTTCATATTGGGTGAACCACATTAAATACCTATGTTATTGTATTTTTTTCTTTCTTATTTATTAATTATCTTAATATTATTTATTTGTCATAATTACCTGAACCCTTAAAGTTTCAAGATTCCTACTAGTTCATCCACCTCTAGACCAAAGTATTGTCTTTGCACTCTCGTCCACCACTAAACCACTTTGTTTGGATGGTGCCCATTGTCTAACTTGTTTTTCCCTATCACAGTTTGTTTAAGGGGAGATTAAGTGGGGCTCCACCTATGCATTGTATGAGGGGTTTATTCTAACTAGGGGAGTGTCATGTTATAGAGATCTATGTGTTGGTTTTTTGGAGGCATTACGTAATTATTTCAGAGGAAGTGTTTCCTATGTTGGGTTTTTTTTTTACTCTAGTGGGGGGTGTTTGACGGTTCTTTCTAGGAATTAGTTCTGGTTTGTAGAGGGTTTTCTCATTGTGTGCTATCAAAGGGGTTTATTGGTGATACCTTGTTTTTTTTTTTAGGGTTTTGGGTTTTATTTGTACCTTCTTGTCCTCTTGGCTAGTAGCTCTTCAGATATGGGGTTGTAGATTAAGATTCAAAGTAGGAAATTTTCTTAGGGTAATGGTAGAGCTTATGTTGCAGGTTTTTGTGATGGGGGTTTAAGTGAGGGAAATATTGAGAGTGACAACCCAAATGGAAATGATGTGAGAGCTACTTCAAAGGGTTTGGTTATTTTCAAATCTGGTAACTAGCTCTACTTTCTTTGAAAGTGTTTCTAAAGATTTGGAAGCCCTTCGACAATCTTATTCTAATATGGAGGTTATCATCTCTAAGGAGTATGAAGATGATGAAGACCTCTATTTCTCTCCTTTTGATGGAGATGAACTAGATAACGAGGATGTGTTCCTCATGAATATGTTTTTGGAGGCTCGCATACTAAAGCTAATAATATTTTTGAGATATTAGTGTTGGAGGCCAAGGATGGCGACCAAATTTTTGGTCTAAGAAGAGGATTCTTTCCCCCTCTCATAAGTTGGAGGAAAAGGGTCTTTAAAAGACCTTAGAGGAGATAGGTCCAAAATATTTGGGCTCGAAGGTTGTTCCAATGGGTATTGATTTTGTTAAGTGTTCTAAGGGAGACATTCATTTTGAATGTTTGATGGTGGTTCCAAACTCTATTGTTTCTAAAGTTGTTGCTTTGGTTACCGATCTTGAGCCCATGATTGATGCTCCACTCCCATCCTCAACATTATTTTATGATGAGGTTGCAGTTGATTATTATGAGGGGGGACTGATCACATGGATATGGAAGTTTCTCAAGTTTACTTTGATGTTCCTTACTCCCTTCTTTCATATTTGATCACTTGGTTCAGGGTTTTTCTTGTTGGGAGGTTCTATGGGTTTCATCCCAATATTAATATTATTAGAAGGTAGATCCATCTATTTGAAAAATTCCTAGAGAAGTAAAGGTTTCTACTATGTCAAATAGTTTCTTCCTTTGTTTCCTTTTCTTTCCAAGAGGACTATTCTAGGATTTTGTTTGAAGGCCCTTGGTTATTGGGCTCAAATGATCTTAGTCTACAAAATTATCTCTTGGTTTCAACATGTGGATGGAAAATTTGTTATATCCTATCTGGATTTGATTGCTTAGTTTACCATTAGATTTTTGGAATGAAAATATTTTCAAGATGATCGCTAATTATTTTTCCAAGTTTAGTGCTATGGACAAGATTACTAAGTTTAAAAAGTGATTTTTATTTGCGAGATTTTGTGTTCTTATGGAGAAAAATCAAGCTCTTTCTACTTAGATCACTCTATCATCTAAGTTTGGGAAGTGTGTACAATACTTTTTGTATGAAGACTCCCTAGTTATTCATCATTCTTCTAACCAGGTGGGTCATGGATATAATTCTTGAAAAAAAATGGTGCTTTATTTGGAAAAATAAGGAGACAAATAAGGATGAGAGTTTTCCTAATTTTCAAGAGGGTCAAAATATAGATTACCAAAAAAGATAAAAATAAGGATGAGACTCCCCCTATTCTTCAGGAGGCTCAAAATACTAATCCTAACAAAGGAAGTTCCCTTTGGATTCATGGATAGATAATACTTTGGGGCCTAACAAAGAATGGGCTAGTGATTTCATATCTCTGCCTTGTCTCAAGAAAATGTGATTTGGGGAGAAGGATCATTCCACTATGCTCATTAAAGATATTTGGACAAATATTTTAAGCCACCCTAATTCCAAATTGGCTCTTGTTTGCTTTGTGAGGTTTTTCCTCTCATTGTTTTGTAGTTGTTATGTTGCATTGTTATTATTCAATTTTAGTTGGTTTTTGTTATGTTGGGATTAATGCTTCATCCTTCTCTTTTTCCAAGGGATTAGATCCCTTTCAAAATCTCTTCTTATCTAATAAAAAATGTGATAATTAAACAAGAGGATATGTGTACATTTAGTTGCAAGAACAATGGATGATAAATTAAGCTTATAGTATTTTCGAATGATTCATTAAGTTATTAAAAATTTAACTATCTTAATCTAATAATCATCTCAAAGCATTAATTAAATATAAAATTTTATATATTAATGTCATACCTATACAATTGATCTTGACTATTGAATAACTAAACGAGGACATGCAAGAACTATTTGACATAAAATAAATTTAAGAACTTATTCGCCTTCACCTTTTAGATGTTTGATTATGTCAAATTGGCACTAATCAACACTATTGATGAGCTTTTTAAATCAATGGTTGAATAGTTCTCCTTGGTGAAATATCTTGATGAATTGAATTAATGACAATGAGAAAGATAAAAGACACCATACTCAATCATTCATATCACCTATACATTGATGCAAATTGAATTCATTTATTATTTTTAGAATAAAAGTGTACTCTACAAAATCTCATTTATTAAATTAATTTGAACAATACACATCTTTAAACACAATGACATAACAATATGTCACATGAATTGTGTGGTAAATTGTCTTATAATTACTATGGCTAAAAAAATTAAAATTTGAATTTTTCAACTTGAATTTTGAGGGTTTTTCCTCACTCCTTAGGAATGATCTACTTCAATCTCGCATCAAATGAAAAAGAAATAAAAGATAGGATGTTATTTTTAAGGCAAGGAAGGGATATCTCAAAATTAGTGTAAATGGGATTGAAATAGAGATACATATGTTGTGAGGTAATTTAGAACATAAGAGTTTGCCACCTGTAGATATGTCCTTGCATCAAGACATTACCATCAACATGGGCACAACTCTAAATAAGACTTAGTATAAATATTGTTAATTACCATTATATTTTCCCCTCACTATGGTATGCACACAAATCTTACACGGGCATGCATTTTAATGTATATGGGCATTCTTAACCAATGTAAAAAGTAAGTATATAATTAACCTAATACTTAAAGTTGGGATAGGTAATAGAATTGAAAGGTAATTAAAGAAGAGGATAAGTGTATTCAACTTTGAGATCAATGATAGATACGTGATATTAATGTTATTTTGAAATAATTTACTATTATTAAAAAAAAACCTCATTCTAATGAATATAGATTAACTTTTAGACTAGCGAAAAAATATGCAAAATAGAGTTGTGTTGTGCATGATTGGTCATAATTATCATGATATTGATCTTACATGTGACACTAGTTTAGGATGTGAATGAATAGTTTTCTAGAAAATTAGTTATATTTAATCCATTTACTTGTACCTTCTAGATATCTTTAAATTTGATAAGAAAGTGTTTAGAGATACTTTTGAGGATCTTGCCAACTTGATGGGTGAACAAGATTTTCTAGATCAAATTCCTTGGTGAACTAAATTGATAATAATGGAAAAGATCAAAGATAATATCTACATGCATGTAAATGATCTATATATGATTACATGTGTTGATTCTTTTAAATTTTCTTTTAAAATTGATATACACTCCAACAAATCCCCCTACTTAAATTAAGTGCATAATGAATGTCTTTAAACAATATGACATAATAACATGTGCAAAATGTGCATTAGGTCATTTATGATAACAAAATGTGAAAGGGGACAAGAAATTCAGATTTTAGACTTGATAACTTAAATTTTGGAGTTCATTTATGTGCTCCTAAAGATTAATGTTCGTCAATCTTACATTCCTAAAAATGATTTTTAAATAAGTGTTGATTCTGAATTGGGGAATGTAAGTAGGAATGTAAAAAAGATGAAAAGGTACGAAGTTGTGAGTCAAGTCAAACATGTGAATATTCCACTTATCATTGAATTATAACATTATAATATTCCTATAAATATAAATAGAACCTAACATAATATACTCATTTTTTATTATAATTTTAAATAATTAATTGATCTATATAATTAACAAAAATTTGATAGTATTATTAAACTTTATTAAACATGAACCCTTACTTTGGAATGTCCTCCTCAACGCCCTTCTACTTGTGTGGCTTCTTCAATTAATACTTCCATGGTGGGGAATGAGCATTCTCTTCCTTCACCCTCATGTCCTAGTGATAAGAGTGACTTATTTTCATGGATCGTTATTCAAAAAGGAAGAAAGATAATTAAAATTTAGGGTGTGGGGGACCCTTCCTTGAGTTTGGGGTGAAAGAGATGTTTCGATAGTGTGATTTTTAATTACAATCCTATGTTTAATATTACTAGGCCTAAAAGCCACCCCTTTCCCTAATCCCTTGATGATATTTTAAGGCTCTAACAAGCATAGCTACGTTCAAGAGGAATTTGGGGTTAGAAAATTGAAAATAAAATTTGGCTCTTATTATCATTTTTTGCATGTTTCACATTGTTTTGGTTCATTGTCTTGGTGCCCACGATATTGCAAAACTAACTTTTTAATGTGTCTATTAATAGTTTTAAATGTATGAGGAGTTTTTACAATGAGTTTTATAGATATTTACCAAGTATATAAGGTCTATTAGAATGGTATCAAAATGAATGGAGACAATGTGTTACATATGTTCTCTTTTATTAAAGATTAATTCATATTTGTGTCTCTCTTTGATGTTGGATATTTATTCTCATAAAGGTTTTTGCCATGCACATTTAGTGCAACATCTTTATTTATTCATTTATATTTGATGTCATATAATGTTTGAGTGATAAATCTAATGTTTCATTAATAAAAATGATGTTTTCATACTCTTTGAAGGGTTAACATTTGTAGTAGTTTATCTTGTTTTTAACAAGTGGTTAGATTGGGTTTCAAGATGGTGTAGATTTATTTATTTAAGGACTTTCACTTTGATTCTCTATAATTTGGTTGGTTGATTTGTTCTCTATGGGGTTGCAACCCTATCTTGTCTCATGTTATGTATGTGCTCATATGTTTTTATTGTTTGACTTTAACATTCTTTGTGATTTATTCATGATTTGGCACTCTCCGCCTCTTAAGAGTGTTATTTTATTAGTATTATTTTTTCTAAAATCACATTACTTAAATTTTCACTATTAAAAATTTTATACTCTTCGAAAAATCCCACATTTACTATTAATAAATAATAATAAAATTAATATATTTACTAATAATAACAAAAGTAATAAAATCACTAACTTATGGCAGGAGGGAAAGGATGGTCCTAGATGAGATAACGGTGGATCAAGGCTACCAGGGTGGAGTTGACAAGGTGGAGGGTGTAAAATGGATTTACAATTGAAAGTCGAATGATAAAGGGATTTCCTAAAACCCCATCCTGGTCAAGATGTTAGAGTCATCTTCATATGTGATCTTGTAGCAGTCTGACAAGGGTCAAGATTTGGAGTTGAATACCCATCTATCTAATAGCCTGTTGAATAACCAAATGGATAAGGGGGAAGAAGGAGAGTCTAGTGGATCCATATTTTTCTACCATGGTTGTACTAGTATGATCTATAAGATCAAAGATTTGGAGAAGGTAAGAGTGTTGCACGATGAAGTCAGTGATTTAAAGGCTTAGGGAGAGGAATCACTAAGGAATATGGCCTCGATTACCCACTACTATTGGAAGGTTATGAGGAGCAAAGCTACTACAATGGTGTTGTAGAAAATATTTGGAGCCACAATGTATTTGGAGTTGTTTGAATTATTCCAACGTGACTAAGATAGGGTTATTCGTCATGCCCATCAAGGTCTCAACTAGGGTTCATGTTGTGTTTGTGTTGTCCCATGGGTTCAATGTTATTTCTCCTTTTGTCTTTTGTCTTTCTTCCTTATCCTTTCACTCCTTTGTTTAACAATTGTTTTACAACTCTTTGGTGGACATCTATTACTCTTATGCTACCTTGGAAGATATTTGGCCTCTAGGCCTAAATTGCAAGGGATAACACCCTTGACTTGTTGCTTATTAATAAAAACAAAACCAAATTCAATAGTACTAAGTATTTAGTATTATTTCAAAAATTATATATAATATTATTTAACTTAATGCATAATCATTTAACATGAATAAAATTTTATGTGTTTTTAACTTGTAATATTTTTATAAAGTTTTATTTTCTTTCTACAAATTTATGTAATGGGATTTTTGTATACAAAATTCTAAAGTAAATCTCATTTAGTTTTAAGTAATACTCGTTAGATTCACCAATTAAAATCCTAATTGCTACGATAGTTTAGGTCATGTTATGATTGATTTAAATATTTAAGAATATAAATAATTTTTTAGGTCTTTTTAAAATATAAGTGAGGTATTTTTATTTGTGTTTTATTTTGGGTATTATTGTATGTTATATTTATATGTGGATGGGGAAATTAATTTGATTTATTCAATAGAAACAACATTAATCATTTAGAGTTAACACCTCTAAATTAATTTAATTTACATTTATGTTTGGTCTCTTGGTCTTTATCTCACACCTCATGAGACTTGAGCTCTCTATCTTATGAGCTATTTTGTTAAATAGAGTCTAGGCCATTTAACTTTTAAAAAAAATGTTTGGTAAACTTTTTAATGTGACTGATGACACTAGCATGAAATTCCCTCCATCTCCACATGGAACACTTTTGACCTGGAGCTATGAATTAATGAGGGAACAAACAAGGGACCTCATCCTCACACTTGTTCAAACTTGTGAGCACAATGGACCAACAAAGGCACAAGGCCTACGAGCATAGTGGCCCAATAGGGATTTGAACCTTGGTGGTTTCTCCACCAACAAAGTGTTTAACCAGGACACTACACATTTGAAGACATGTAGACCATTTAACCTTATTTTTTATTGGTAATGTAGATAACATTTTATACAAATAAAGTATGAGTATTCTTCTACCGATCAAACCTTTGACTTAGATGTAATGAGTATTGGGAATCTCTTTCATCAAATTCATCCAAACTTATACTTGGAATTGAATCTTTCATTACACCATATCTAAATTGAATATGATAATTAGTCTGACTTACCACCACTTTCTTTTGACCTTAAATGTAGGGTATGACATAACCAAAAGTAGATGTTGTAATTAACACAATATATCAAGACCTACACTTGGCCTTGATCACTAAGTATATCACCATTAAGTATATCATATCCATGTTAGAATACAAATGATAGACTACTTGGAGAACAAAATAGGAGAATGTGAAGATGATCACCGAGCTTCTAAGGTATATGTGAGACATTAGATCAGTTGTTATATTGTCATTGATGTCAACTAGTTTTGACTTTACTTATCATGATAGTTGCAAACATCCAAAGAAGGTAATGTTTTGTGAAGGAAAGGAGATATTAGCATGAAGATGAGATGTATGAGTAAGTTATGATTGAGGTATTCATTGGGTAACTTATTGATGAGTCTATGACAAAATGATAGTGATTTGATTGGCTTACATGATTCTCTTAAGTATTGAAGATCAAAAGTGTACAAGCTACTTTAGTTGGTATATGAAGAACTTAGTGTATACCAAGCAGTTGTAGTGTACACTGAGTGTGGTATTAACCGAGTAGGAAGAAACTAGCATATCACAATATTGACCGAGTGGGAGAAATAAGGAGGAACATGTGATTGCTGACATGTAATGATGAGCAGGATGAATCTAGAAGATTCCAAGGATAAAGATAAAGTTTGTTATGAAGATCTACGGTTGGTAAAATTCAAGGATGATCAGATGATGAAGATTGAAGATGTCTTAAGTCACATGTTTCGAAGAAGGTTAAAGAGACAAAACCAACAATGGAGATTAAGAGGCAAAAGCTAAGGCTAAAAAGAAAATGGTTTACATCTCTATATAAGGAGACAATAAATTAAAAGAGATCGTGCATGATGAGAAGATCACATGTCTATACAAATTGCTAGTTCATACATGCAAAGCTGGTCAGACAGGTTGAAGTAAGAACTGAGTGATTCTGTACACCTAACTGAGTAACAGAAGGAGATAACTGAGAAAAACATTGTTAGAGGAAGAAGGAGGTTGAAGAGATTATGATGAATAGAATGATGTTGAGCTTAGCATATATATAAATATGAGAAAAGGAAGTTTCATTTGAATCAGTTCATACACTGTTGCTTTCTAACCATTTCTACAGACAAAATCTTTTAACTAAGTGAGACTTAACTATCTTTTTCTATTTATATTCTATGAATGTTACTTATTTTCTTTTTGACCCAAGTGAATGTATGGTCATAGAGAACTCTCAGTGATAAATCCTCTAACAAGGTCACACCTTACAGTGTGTTTTGTAACCTTTAACAGGGTTGGCTCTTAACCGAGCTCACTTTAGAAGAGTGAAAATATTTCGGGTACCAGTCTCAGGTGGTTTTTCCTCTAACAGGGTTTCCACATTAAAAATCAAGTGTTAAATGTGTATGCATGTGATGATTTATTATTTTACTTTACACATAACAATAACTGGCTAAATTGGTATATGTTAACTACTAGTTGGTTTACATTATCTAACAGTCGGTTTATTGACCAGAAAGTCACATACAAGTTATTACCAAGTTGTTTAGTTTATTTTTTCAAGTTGGTATTATACATCATAGAGGAATTTGGGACTGTAGGATAACTGATCATAACTGATTCACCCCCTCTCTCAGTTATCTAACAAGCCAAAAGTGGATGCACTAATTAAACTATCTTATGAGGACTTACACATGGCCTTGACATTGAAGTACACCATTCCCAAAAGTAGATGTGGTAATTAACATTAGGACTTAACTCAGCCTTAATTATTGGGCTATAAACTCTAAAAGTGGATGCAGTAATTAGCCCAACTTACCAAGACTTATACTAACCTTGACTATTAGAATATGTCATGCCAAAAAGTGATTTTAGTAATCAAAATTACTTACTAGGGCTTACACTTGATCCCAACTATCAATATATGACATTCATGAAAATAAATGTGACAATTAACTCATTTTAATTTAAAAAATAATAGTATTTATAATTGTTATGGATATATAAACATCTTTTTAACTTTTCCACCTAAACCTCTCACCTGGAACTTTCAAAAAATTTCAATTTTTTGGTGCACATGGCTACAAAATCTAGGGAGGGCTCTACCTCCCCCACCATCCCCCCCCCCAACTAGACCCTCCCACCAATGTGGTCACAACATAGGCCCAATCTTCTCTTGAAATGTTTCTCAGAGATTCTAGAAGTTTGTCAGATGTGGACAAGTCTATGTCTGGATCCCCTACTTTAGTGGGTGTGAAGACCAATCATGAAGTCTCCAAAATCAATTGGAAGGGTGCCCTGGTTGTATCTCACAACAATGCTTTGGATTTTATTCTTCTTTATATTGTTCAATTTAAAGAAGGATCAAAGATCTATCTCCTAGATATTGTTATGGACCGGATTGTTTCATCAATGCACTTGGTCTTAGTGGCTAGATTCTTTTCCTTTAGACCAACTATTGATATGGTCCATCACTAGGTTGCTACGTGTTGGAAGATGAAAGAAAGTTCCACCATTTCTAGAATGGTAGGAAGGTTGTTTTTGTTTTAGTTTACTGTAGAGGAGGATCTCATTTTGGTCCTTTTGGGGTGATGGGTGTATCGAAAGCACTTTTTAGTGCTATCCAAATGGAAACTAGGCTTTGACCCATCCATTGAGCTTAATAGGATAGCTCCTATTTGGGTTCGGATGTCGAGTCTCCTGGTTGAATTTTGGGATAAGAAGATCTTTTACTAGGTCAGTAACTCCTTTGTACATTATGTTAGGGTATATGTGATTGGTCTAGAAAATTCTAGGTTAGTCTTTTCTCACTTCTACGTCAATGTTGCAAAAAATAATTCTCTTCCTAATTTCATCACTTTGAAATCAAAATGGAGGAATTGGACACAAACGCTTTCATATGAAAATGTCACCCTCTATTTCTAGCACTATGCTAAATAAGGTCATGTTGTGGTGGACTGCAAGCCCTAGCCCCAAAGGAACCCAAGCTAAAGGAGAAATTTTCTTCCCCTATTTGTCTAGGAGAAGATGTGTAGATGAACTAAAACCCTGGTGAGTTGTATGAATATACTTTTACTAATGGTATTTTGGAGTTGATGAAATTACTAGAACCCAAGGTGAAAGATTCCTCTCTAAGACAAGAAAATATTCCCCACGTGCCCTTGGAGGAATGATCAATCCCTCATTTTGGTGATTTGAGGTTGTACCCTACTTGTGTTTAGCTTATGTCTATGGTTAAGACTGATGAAGGATTGTTCTCCTCTCCCTATACTATTGGGAAGGCTAATAAGGATAGTACTAGTAGTATTACTAAAGAAGTAAATCAACCTTCTAGGGGTCCTCAAGAAGTAATTACTATCAAGGAACAACAACAAAATGAAGTAGGGGTACTCACATATATCAGAGATAAAATAGAAAATAATACTCTATGTGTAGTCTCCCATTTACCTTCTGATACATATGATCCTTCTTGTGAGGTTACCAAATTAGTGATTCTCACCTCGGATCGCAAGCCAACCTCCTCCCCCATATCCCCAAATGACATAGACAAGGATGACGGATAAGTCCAAAAAAGAAAACGAGAGCAAAAAAAGTTGACGCGGGGACTGAAGGTAAGGTGAGAAGACCTTCTAAAAGGGTTTTAAGATACGAGGATATGATCAAAGAAATTGCTAATGGGTGGAAATTAAATCTATATGTGAACTAACAAAGTAATGAAGTTCCTATCATTGAATGTGAGGGGATTGAATAGTCCTCAAGAATAGTTTTCTCTTAGACAATATATCATGGATATTAAAATTGATGTTCTATTACTTCAAGAGGTTAAAATGTCCTATCAAAATTTTTCTAAAGTGGCTAGTATGTTATGGTCGGGTTCCTCCTTTTATTATAGTGAAGTTGATGGTGCCTCTGGAGGTGTAGAAACTATGTGGAATCCTAACAATATGGATGAAGAAACCTATGTTTTTTCACACTCTTACCTTGTAGTGACTTTCAAAATCAACAATTGCACTTGACACCTATTTAATGTTTATGATCCTAACACCAAGGTTGGCTAATTATGTAGGGGAGAATCTCTTCCTTCATCATCAAATACCAATAGACTCTTTATATGGTGGTGGATGACTTCAATTTATCCCTATTTCCATTAGAAAAAATAGAAGGTCTGATGGATTTTAATGATAGTATGCATGGTATTTCAAACTTTATACGCAAGACTAACCTCTTTGATATGGAACTGCAAGGTAATCCTTATACTTGGTCTAATAATAAGAAAGGTTCTCATTTGATTTAGGTTAGATTATATAGATTCTTTGTTTCCTCCAAATGGGACCTAAGATGCAATGCTTCTCTCAAGGCTCTCCCCATAATTGTCTCTGATCATTTTCCCATTCTCCTATAATGGTTGGATAAACCCTATTTAGGTCCCCTCCCTTTTATATATGAAATCACGTGGGCCTCCCATCTAAAATGTAAAGACTATATGGCCCAAAGGTGGTGGGCTACTCCTATCTAGGGCTCAACTTTGTACAAGATTTCACAAAAAATGACATCATTAGGATAGAATTCAGAGGATGGTATAAGAATTTCTTTGGGGACATCTTTAAGTAGAAGAAGGAAATTGGCTCCAAAATTGAATACATGTAGAACTTGATTACTATTGGTAATTTTTCCCAGTCTATTCATGAGGAGGAAGAAGGTTGGGGAAGGAAATGGAAGGACAATCTTAGGTTGGAAGAAATAGTTTGGAAGCAAAGGTTAAGAATTGAATGGTTGAAGGAAGGGAACAAGAACTTATCCTTTTTCCATATAACAACTAGTAGAAATAAGAAAATTAATACTATTAAGTGTTTGGTTGATGACAAAAATCAAGAGGTTACTGATGATGGTAAACTTGGTGAGCTTGTCTCCTAGTTTTCATTCAGCAATATGTGGATAATGAGGTAAATCAGCTCGGGGAAGTCTAGGACAGACTCCTTAATCACCTCCCAACAACCATTGGGTAGGATGACAATAACCAACTGCTCCTTTCCCCTATTACACAAGAGGAAGTCAAATTGGAAGTTTTTCTATGGGTGTGTACAAGGCCCAGAGGCTTGATGGGTTCCCCCCTACCTTTTTCCAAGATATTGAGGACATTGTCAGCTTTGATGTGATGAGGGATACATGCTAATTTTTCAAGAGTGGTAAGTTGTTGAGAAAGATGAATAATACTTATATTGTAATTGTCCCTAAATTTTAGGACCCAAAGTGTATGGAAAATTTCAGGCCTATAAGCCTATGCAATACCATCTATAAAAAATCTCTAAGGTATTGGTCAACCAACTAAAACCTCTTTTGGACAAGTTTATTAGTCCCTACTAGAAAAGATTTGTCCTAGGGAATAAAATACTAGATGCTACCATTACCACCCTTGAGATCATCCACTCTATGGACAAAATCCAGATCCTAGGTATGGCCTTTAAATTAGACATTTCTAAGGCATATGATAAAGTTAAATGACACTTCCTATACTGTGTGTTATCTAAGCTTGGATTTAGAGATAAACTAATTGGGATCATCTGAGAATGTATAGAGATAGTTCATTTCTCAATTTTGGTTAATGAGATTCCTTGGGGATACTTTAGAGATAGAAATGGAATTGAGAAAGGTGAACCCCTATCACCCTACATTTTTATCATGGTTGTTGAAGTACTTGACATAAATTTTCTCAATCTAGTTTGGGTTGGTAGAATTTAGGGAGTCTAAGCTCCCACCATGCTCCCTCCTTCAATTTTGTAGTAGTTTTTCAATGATACTTTCCTTTTTGGTAAATCGTCAGTTATGATAGCTAATAAATGGAAATGCCTTCTTCAGGACTATGCTAGAGCTTCAAGTTAGTGTATCAACTATAGAAAAAGTAGCCTATATTTTATAACACTAAGATGGACCTATAGGATAAGGTCAAATATATGCTTGGTTGTTAATTCTTTTCTCTTCTTGGTTCCTATTTTGGCCTACCTCTCATGGTCAAAGAGGTCACTTCCACCTTTTGGAATACTATTCTTGAGAGAATTTAGAGGAAATTAGCTAGATGGAAAGGCAAATTATTGAGTAGCGTTGAGAAACCCCAACTACTATCAACATCTCTGCAAGGAATTCCAGTTTACGTCCTATCCCTCTTCAAAATATCAAGGGATATGGTTGATAAATTAGAGATAATGCAACATACTTTCCTTTGAACTAGTGTTGAAGAAAAAAGAGAATGGTGCTTGTCAATTGGAACACTATTTATAAAACCAAATTTTTGGGAGGCCTCAAGAATAGAAAATTGAGAAACTTGAACAAAGCTTTAATTGCCAAGGTCAGTTGGAATATGACTTTCAATTTTCTGGATTGAGGTAAAATCATGATGGCAAAATAATTAAATAATGGTAGTTTTCATAGAGCCCTCGACTCACATGACTTACCGACTAGATCAAAAATATGAAATAACATCCTCAAAAGTAGATCCCTTATAAGGGAAGGCCTGAAGTGACAAATAGGTAGTAGGAGAACTATGATATTTTGGGAAGACTATTGGCTAGGGGATAAAACCCTTGCTGACCCTTTTAGTCACTTAATGAGAAGAATAAAGACTTACTTTGGGAATTATATTGTTGATTATGTCACCCCTAGATGTAAATGGAAAATCTCATGAACAAAGTATTAGAGATAGACCTAATCTTCTTCCTAAATTTGTTGAAATATAGTCCTGGATGATGGAAGTTAGACTTCCTCTATTCCGAAGAGAAGATAAATTTATTTGGACAAAGATTGTAATAGGGGCCTTCTCTATTAAGTCATCTTATAATATGTTGATCAAGTGCAATAACGACCCTAATTCCTAGAAGGTATCAACTCACAACTCATTCCTAAAATTAAATTTTTCTAGCAGGCCTCCATGCATGGAAAAAATTTAACTCAAGATAATCTAGTTAAAAGAGGCTTCCAACTTCCTAATAGATGCATCCTTTTTAAGGTGGAGGAAGAGACAATTCAACATATTTTTTATTCACCATCAATTTGTCTCATGAATCTAGTGCAACATCCTACATAAATTTAGTCTCCAATGGGTGTTTGGAAGGAATATGCAACAATTTATTCTTAACTATAAATTCCCGTCAAATCATCCACTCATTAGGTAGCTCTGGATAAAAATACCTCCACATGTTTGTTGGTGTCTATGGAAAGACAAGAATAATAGGATTTTCAAGAATACTGAAAACACTATTGATAATGTGATTTTGATCTTCAACAAAATCTTGCTAGAAAATGTGGCTGTAAGCAATTAGAAAATCCCTAATGATCCTCAATCTTGGAATTATCAACTTGCATATAGTTGGAAGCTTCCAAGGGATTTTCACAAGTTTGATAACTCAAAGAAAATTCCTAGGAAAAACACTATTTGGAAAGCTCCTTGCCCATCCTGGTTTATATTGAACTTTGACAAGGTAGCCAAATTGGGCTTGACTGCTAGAGAAGGTGTGATTAGGGATCACAAGGGAAACCTAGTGGCGGCTTACACTAGAAGCTTGGGGAGATATACTAGAAATCAGGTGGAAGGGATGACCCTATTTTGGGGCCTAAAGATATCTCTGTCGATTGGCATTAGAACCTTGGAAATTCAAGGGGAATCTTAATTAATTATAGAAGAAACCAGAGGTACAATAATGACGAGCTAGAAATTGGAGGAAATACTAAAGGATGTAAGATCTCTCTTAGCAAGGTTTGATGATTTTGTCATACAAAATACATTCAAAGGGGGAAATGTTGTGGTTGATTCCATTGTTGCTATTGGACTTGAAAGAGTAGGGTTACATTGTTGGAGAATGGTCCACTTTCTACCTAGCTCCACGAAGTCCCTTTTAGGGAAGGAAAAAGCCACCTTAGTTTCTAATGGAAATTGTTAACTTTGTTGTTTGGGCCCTTCTATGGTGTATTTGGGCTTCACCCTGAAGAGATGGAAGGTATTTAAATTTGAATTACTATCCATTTTTTGCCTATCTTCAATTTTCTATAAGGTTTCCATGTGATATTTACTTGGATTGTACGTGTTATCCCATGCCTTTTCATGATCAAAAGATGTGGTGATCTTTTGATTTGAGTATAGGGAAAGGCCAATTCCTTGAGGGTTACATTACTAATTTGAAGGCTAGCTTGATATATAGTTTTAGATTACATCCCCGACTTTAACTTTTAATATCAACCATATTTCCTGTTAGATGAAGGACTACTCGCACAAGGGAAATGGATACATAGATTTGGATATAGGAGGCACTAAATACTATAAAAACTCATTATCATCATTTATTTAGTGTTCTTGTGCCTTTTTTCTCTGTCGAGTTCAATTTGGTGTTTTTACAGCTCTATAAAATCTCTCCTCAAGCCTACACCATAAACACTTCATCCCTAGCTATTAATATCATGGTGGGATCAGGTTCATGTTGAGCCTGATAAATATGATGACTATAGAACAATGCCATTGTTTGGCGTGTTTTTAAAGAAGGTGGAATCACCTAGTTTATAGAATGCATGATTGGCTTTGATGAAAGCCTTTCTTGACAATTTATCTTTTCCTAGACTGAGAGAAGATTCACCATGGGGGGTATCTCATTTGAGGTTAACGAAGAGGTCATTACTTAGGCCACTCACCTTTCAATGAAAAGGAAAAAATGGAAGAAGAAAGTAGGGTTTCCGATGAGGCTAGCCTCAACCAATTCTTCTATGGAAAGGAAAAACTTGTGAAGTTGTGGGGAGGAATGACTGAGAGAAATTACCAGAGCTCTAGGAATAGGTGTGTATGGTTGTTATGAAATAATTTACCCTTGAAGGAATGTATGTGGTCTATTACTATTATCATATGCCCTTTTTAAACCACTTTAGAAACTATGATGTTATTTCTATTATGTTTTTCCTTCTCCACTCACTAGAGAGTACTATAAAATATTTTGCAGAATATAAAAATCAGGGCAAAAAGTATACCATTATGTAGCAGGGTCTTATGTTTAGCTTATACCATTTTCATCTTGTGCTTTGTCTGTCATGGGTCATTACTGTGTAAGAAACCCCTGCTTCCTCAACCCTACCATCAACTAGTTTGATGGACACCCCTGGCCCAAGTAAAAATAAATTTATTAAGAAGCCCACCTACAAAATCCCTCATGTCTCTACAAATAATTCTCCTAATACAATGTCTATGGAGTTTCCAAATGAGAAAAAGAGAAGTGACCCCCTCATAATTTGAATACCAAAGCCCAAAGAAATCCAAATTTAACATACAACAAATTGACTTGAATGTGGAAATCATTGAAGAGACAAGTACCCCTCGTCACTCCACTAGACTTGCAACCAAGCCCTTGGGGAAGTGGAAGACCATAAAAAAGGATTTGGAGTTGAAAGATGTTGGAGGTAGTGAAAGTAAGAGCCTCGTGGATAAAATGCCCAAAAAGGAGTGGTGTAGGAGCACCTACTCTACAATCATCAAACAACACCACTAAGGATCCTAAACACATCTAGTGTCTTATAATTTCTAATCAAGCACCTAGACCAAGTTGTAAGGCCTAGCTCTAGGATTGGCACAATTATAAGCCCTTGGCTAGCTATGGTCAAAAGTGGTCAATGGGCCTCAAATCTTAGGATATTAGTTTCTTTTGTGTTTTTAAGGTCTTTGACCCATGTTGGATCATTGGTTAAGGTTAGGACCAATTTTGGTCACTAGTTTTGCAATTTTGCAATTTAGGCAAAAGTTGCTCTAAAAGTTGTCATGCAACTTTCGAGCAACTTTTTAAAAGTTGTCATAAACTTGTAATCAAACCTCCCAAATAGCTAGTTGGTTCAAACTAGTCATGTAACCATTGGGAGCATCCTATATAAGCCCTTATAGGTGGGTGATAGGATAGAGACATCTAATTTGGCAACCAATCAATAAAATCAACCATTTTCCTTGCAAATCTTGAGAACAGTGCCCTGGTATGGAAGTGTATGGACTTGTATGCATGAGTGTTTGAGTTTGGAAGTTTGTGTGTTCAATCTATTGTCAGATGCAATTGGTTTTAGGATCTAATTCATCCTAGATCAGAAGATATCAAAGTTTTTGTGTTGTAACCCGGATTGAGGGTTTCTGCAGTAGGTTTCTGATAGGGCTCACTTGTTTGACCCTATTCCACCATGGGAATTTGATTCCCCTTGGTGGAATGAAAACTTTGTTTGTATGCTTTCATAAAATGTAGGTTAGAGGTGGAGTTCTAACCAATCCTCCTACTAAGAACGTCAACAACTTTTTTTGCTACACCCTTTTTATGTTGAATATTGAAGGTATAGGCCTGCAATTGCTCTACCCATTTGAGATGCCTGACTGAAAGTTTTTCTTGTGAATTTAGGAAGCTTAGTGCATGGTTGTCAGTGTAGACTACAAACTCCTTTGGGATCAAGTAGTGCCTCCATTTCTTGAGTGCTTGGACCATAGCATAGAGCTCTAGGTCATATGTAGAATACTTTCTCTTAGCCTCATTCAATGTCTCTAAAAAGAATGAAATTGCCTTGGCTTCTTGGCTTAGGACTGCTCCTATGGCCAAATTACTTGCATCTGTCTCCACAGTGAAGACTTTTTTAAAATTAGGGAGGACTAAGATAGGGTATTGAGAGACTCTATTCTTCAAGTATTGGAATGCATCATTGGCTTCCTTTGTCCATGCAAACTTAGTCTTCTTTCCACCTTTGATTGTTTCAAGCATTGGTGCACACACATGACTGAAATTTTTTATGAACTTCCTATAGAATGTTGCAAGCCCATGGAAGCTTCTTACATCACCTTGATTCTTTGGTGGAGGCCAATTAATGATTGCATCTACCTTCTCAGGATCCATCTTGAGGGTACCCTGTGAGATCACAAAACCTAGGAATACAAGTTCCTTTCTCATAAACATGCATTTTTCCAAGTTGATTACCAACTTGTGCTTATGGAGTCTTCTTAGTACCTATTCCACATGATCAAGATGGTCTTCCTTGCTATGACTGAATATTAGTATGTCATCAAGGTAAACAACAACAAATTTTCCAATAAAATCTATGAATATCTCATTCATAAGCCTCATAAAAGTGCTAGGGGCATTGCTTAAACCAAAGGGCATTACTAACCATTCAAACAAACATTCAGTAGTCTTGAATGCTATTTTCCATTCATCTCCAGGCTTGATTTTGATTTGATGGTAACCAGACTTTAAGTCTATCTTGGTGAAGTAGCAAGCACCTCCTAGCTGATCCAATAGGTCCTTAATCCTTGGCATGGGAAATCTATACCTTATTGTGATTTTGTTTAGGGCCCTCCTATCAGTGCATAACCTCCATTTTCCATCCTTTTTAGGGGCCAAGACTGAGGGTATAGCACAAGGACTGAGACTCTTTTGAATGAACCCTCTTTCCAACAATTCAATGACCTGTTTTGCAATCTCTGCATGCTGCAATGGTGTCATTTTGTATGGTGCCTTATTAGGCAGGGATGAGTCTGGTATGAGGTCTATTTGATGACTAATGTCCCTAATGGGAGGGAGGCTAGAGGGCAGGTCACTAACAGTGACATCTTTGTACTTTTGTAGTAGATTTTTGACTTCATTTGGTATGGACTCTTGTTGATCAGACCTGATGTTGTCTTTGGGCTTTGAGATTAAAAAAAATGGTTCAGTATCAGATTCTTTCAATGTTTTTAACATCTCCTTTTCCCCCATGATAATCAGAGTGGGTTCTTTTTCAGTCTTACTATCCGGTAGGGGCTTCATAGTGAAGGTCTTCCCATCTTTGGTGATGGAGTAGGTGTTTTTCCTATGGTATCAACATCAAATGGCCAAGGCCTACCTAGAAGAATATGTGAGGCATCCATCTCAACTACATCACAAAGAACCTTGTCTTTAAAATCTGCAATTGAAAACTCTATCCATGCTTTTTCTGTCACTAGAGTTTGTTGGCTTTTGGTTAACCATGATACATGATAGGGGAAAGGGTGTGGCTTCTTAGGAAGGTTTAACTTCTTAACCATTTCACAAGACACAAGATTTTTAGTTGAACCAGAACAATAAGAAGATCGCATACCTTTCCATGACATTTGAACTTTGTCCTGAAGAGATTCTTTCTTTGTGGAGGCTCTTGGGTTTGTGGTACTTGAAGGAAGACCTAAATCATCATTAGACACACTCATTCTTTTGGATCCAAGTCTCTAGCATCAACATTGTCTTCTTTCTTATCTTCTTGGACAAGTTGTGCTCTCCTCTCACCTTGGTTATTGTTGTTTCTCTTCTCAGGGCATCTTCCTGCATGATGTCCAATTTGGTTGCAATAAAAACACTTCAATGGTCCATTACCTCTTCCTAAATTTGTCCTTCCTCTATTGAAAGGTCTTCTTCCTCTATAGTTTCCTCTTGAGTTAGAGTCACTATTTTCCTTGTCTCCTTGGTCAGGGCCTTTGCTGCTGCTGCCACTACTTTGTCCCTTGTTCCAAGAGTTGTTTTTGCCTCTAAAACTCTTCCCACTATGATTGCTCTTCCCTTTGCCAAAATCCTAATTTCTCTTCCATTTTTCCTCTACCTTAAGTGCCATTTGATAGCACCTATTGACTGTGGTAGGGTAGTGTAGACTCAACTCTTCTTGAATGGATACTTTCAAGCCATTCATGTACCTTGCTAGCTTCTCTTCCTCATCTTCAGCCATATTGGTCTTCATGCATAATTTCAAGAACTCCTCGGTGTATGAGCCTACATCCATGTCCTTTTATTTTAGACTTTGCTTCCTCCTATGGAGCTATACCCCATAGTCCTCAGGTACATATGTCTCTTTGATCAATGCTATCATCCTATTCCATGAATTGATCATGTTATTCCCATTCTTCACCCTCTCTATTTGGATGAAGTTCCACCAAGTTAGGGTTGCTCCCTTCAACTTGGATCTTGCTACCTTTACCCTCTGCTTTTCAGGGATGTCTTCACATTCAAAGAATGTTTTCAATGCTTCTATCCAATCCAAGGCTAGATCAACATTCATCTTGCCATTGAAAACTGGCAAATCTATCTTCTCCTCCATGGTTCTTCTTCCCATGGACTTCAAGGCATCTATGAAAGGTCTTTGGTCTACAGGGATATGCTGATTAGGATCATCCTCCTCTTCTTCACTCCCTTCTTCATTTTCAGACTCATCCTTGTCCTTGTCATCAAGCTTCTTCTCAAGCTCTTGAAGCCTCTTAGTTAAGGCCTTATTTGCAGCCTTTTTCTCTCTCACCATCTTTTCTAACTCACTATTTGTAACCCTTGTAGGGATCTCATTCTCAGGATCAGGCATAGCTCTGATACCACTTGATGCAACAGTGGTCAGCGGAAGCCTCCAACAGTGAGCAATTTGGTGAGTTTTGAACCCCTCAACACCCAAGGTGAAGGGTCTAGTGCTGAAATACTTATCACAAGTATCAAAAAGGATTTTATGAAGGTTATCACAACCCTACAAGACAATATAACCTAATCACTAGGTTTGCCAAAGTCCCAAGCACCAACAACCAAGAGTTTACTAAGAGGTCTCCTTAGGGAAATAAGTACTCAAACTCCATGAAATGAATACTAAGACCAAGGGTGGCTTATAAACATTGCTATAGTCTATTTAGGTCTTATTTTGATAGTTCCAATGGTTCTTTCACCATTGAACAACTCACAAGGTTATGCTGCTGCACAATCCTAGGATTTGGCTTGTAGCCTTTTGAAACTAGTATCTTGAACCTAGTTCAAAATCCTTCCAAACAAGGAGTAGATCTAATTGAGGATCCTGATACCCTTTTGGAGTTTATGGAACATATCCAAGCACCAGGACTTGAAACCAAAAGGAGGTTACTATTTTAGCCAATTTTATGACAGGGCTAATAGGCCTAATTAGGGCTAGTTTGCACTACAAGTGTCTCTTCCTCCAAGACAATGCTAAGATAAATTATGGGATCCTTTGGGGGCATGTAAAAGGGTTTCAAATCCTGATTTTTGGGTCTTGATGAATCCCCAATTGGATTTTATCATGATTGTCCTAAGTCACAGTTTAGGTGCACATATGGGCCTGTACACCTAGGGCTTTGTGGCAAACTCACCTCCCTGTAGAACTCCACCTCTAACCTACATTTTATGAAAGCATACAAAAAAAGGTTTCATTCCACCAAGGGGCATCAAATTCCCATGGTGGAATAGGGTCAAATAAGCAAGCCCTATCGGAAACCTGCTGGAGAAACCCTCAATCCGGGTTACAACACAAACACTTTGATATCTTCTGATCTAGGATGAATTAGATCCTGAAACCAATTGCATATGATAGTAGATTGAACACACAAACTTCCAAACTCAAACACTCATGCATACAATTCTGTACACTTCCGTACCAGAGCACTGTTCTTGAGATTTGTAGGGAAAATGGTTGATTTTATTGATTGGTTGCCAAATTACATGTCTGTATCCTATCACCTGCCTATAAGGGCTTATATAGGATGCTCCCAACGGTTACATGACTAGTTTGAACCAACTAGCCATTTGGGAGGTTTGATTACAAGTTTATGACAACTTTTAGAAAGTTGCTCGAAAGTTGCAAGACAACTTTTAGAGCAACTTTTGCCTAAATTGTAAAATTGCAAAACTAGTGACCAAAATTGGTCCTAACCTTAACCAATGATCCAACATGGATCAAAGACCTTAAAAACACAAAATAAACTAAGATCCTAAGATTTGAGGTCCATTGACCACTTTTGACCATAGCTAGCCAGGGGCTTATAATTGTGCCAATCCTGGAGCTAGGCCTTACAACTTGGTCTAGGTGCTTGATTAGAAATTCTAAGACACTAGATGTGTTTAGGATCCTTAGTGGTGTTGTTTGATGATTGTAGAGTAGGTGCTCCTGCACCAAGGAGGGCGATTTTGTTATAGCCAGTAGCTCCTCCCATGCATTAGAAAGTTTACAAATTGAGTCTATTGACCCAACACATAATATGGAGACTGACAACAAGGTCGTATCCGCTATTAAAGATAAGGAGAAAACTATAGTGGAAGGGGATTGTGGTAAATGTGGGACTATGTGGGGAGAGATCAAGGAAATTAAAAGCGAAATCAAAGGTATGGACAACATGTTCCAAGAGGTGACATATTTTGCCCTTAAAGTTATGCATTCCTCAACCACCACTCTTTGTTTGTTGTAGAAGGACATGCATGATGACAAAGGGAACCAAAGGTGGTGACTTTGAGGAGCTATTTAAGTTCACAATGAAGGACTAGGCATGGATGATGTTGTCTAAGTAATGCAAGAGAAAGGGTGCTTAGTGTGTTGGTTCTTGGTTTCTTTTTGTTGGCATGTTGTTAATGGCCTTAGAGGCCTAGTTTTAATTTCGATCTACTATACCAATACTCTTTTGTTTGTTTTTAAGAACATTTGTTGGTATGGCCTTGCATGGCCTTTACTTAAAATATTTAGAATGCTACTTATATTTGTGGTAGTATAGTTATGCTAGTTGTAGTGCTTTTAGTTTTTGTGACTAGCAGGTTTTTTATGGTTTTTGATATGTGGAAGCCATGATAACTATTTAGTTTTTTTGTTACTCTGTTGTCAATGTACTGACATTGTGATTATGTTGATTGTCGCCCTTTGAACATTGTACTAAAGAACAATATGTTTCGATATAAAAAATAATAGTAATTTATATTAATAATTTCAACAAATTAAATATAAACTATTTTAAAGAATTAACTTAAATCTCTAACATAAAATCCATTAACTTAACTAATGAAACTCACCCCGTTTTAACTTAACTTAATAAACCTAACAAACTTAATATAAATAATTTTAAAAGATTAATTTAAATCTCTAGCATAAACCCCATTAACTTAACTAATGAAACTTACCCCCTTTTAACTACACAAATAAATTCTTACCAAATCTTTACATAAACGTTTGGATAATCATCCATATTAAAACAGGATATAAACCATAAATTGAAGGAAAAAACTGATCTAAAATGTATGCGTGGAAATTGAGAGTACCTAGGGGACATTGAAGTTGTTGGCATAAATGAAGCTTGGTCCTCTCTTGCATGATGGAACATAAGATTTGCTCAAAAATAATTATTTCTAGCGTGCACACCCAACTTTGGCAACGAAAATGTCCAAACCAAAAGCATAATGGAATTTTGGCCCACATAGGAAATGTCCCGTGTATTCAAACATCATTACTCTTTACTCTTGTGTGCATGTGCACTACACCAAATTTGACTATTATTCTCATTATAGTAATATTTGGCTATGATAAAAGTCTATTTTTTCAATCTAAAATGTAAATTGATGGTGAGCTGTTTGTTAATTTAAATGTCAAAATTTATTTACCATAACATTATTGTATTTCTAAATGAAAATGATACAATGATGAGAAGATGTTTACTTATGATAACATAGAAAAAAATTTGATAATGTTTACTTGTGATAGCATAGAAAAAATTTGATGATGAATGGTTTGATATGAGTATCTTTTAATGATGAAGAAGATTAAGTCGGATCAAGTTATTTCATAAATGTTTTCATTGACTATGATGATGGTAGGCACTTTGGAGTGAGGAGAAATATTAAAATAATTAGGTCAACCAATTCGAAATTTAAATGCTTGTGGAATGTCTTTTGTGTGGGCGAGTTTTTAACTAGGGTTAGGTTTAGATCAAGATGTGGTTTGTCTGCCATAAGGAGGAAATGACATGTTAATTTATAAGCAACCAATTAAAATAAATTGGGTTATGATAAAGTCAAAGCATATGGATGGTAAAGATATACAAACCCACTCACTCTCTTTCCCACCACTCCATACTTTTTTGTTTCCCTTTGATTTTTCAATTGGAAGAAATTGTTTTTTAAAGCAAAGTGGAAAATTAATGAAAGTGTGTGTTTTTATGTGTTTTTTTATTAGAGTAATATAGTAATCGAGGATGCTTGTTAATGCAATTGTGTGAAAGCATCAATGTTCAAGAATATATTTATGGTTAGGATGCAGAAAAATATTGATGATGGATTATGTTGAATATTTGAAATATGGATGTTAAAAAAATGATATTAAGTTGTTTTTTTGATATATTAAGTTTTTTTTATAGATTATCATAGGTATTGTTGTTAGTTGTTTGTGAAATGAATTGATTTTAAGAAATATATTGGGTTCTAATTTTTTGAACATCTTATTACGGTGGTAGAATTTTCTTTTGAAGATAAGAGAGCAATGAATGTGTGGTGTATATGTTAAAATGTATTGCTTATATAAATTTTTAATAATAAAAACAACAAACAAGGGTATTGTCCCTTACAACAACCTTAGGGCATAAAATAATAGACCAAAATTACTATTTACGACAACTATTAACAACACACTAGCAACACAACTAGTAACCCACATCAAGAGTGGGAAGATAAATCATCCACATCGTGGGGAGGAGAATGAGGGACTACAATGCGACTTTTCCTTCGCCAATAGAAAATTGTCCAAGAGATACTTTTAGTAGGGTCCCCACCGTCAGGGGGAGGTGTTGGAACCCTCTTTATAAGACAATCAATACTAGGAACACAGTGTTTGCAATGTTGTATCTCATCAACCAAAGGCTGGAGCAGATAAGGAGTAGCCATTGAAGGAGGGTCCATGTGGCTAGAGGGGACCACATGAGCAACAAGAGTTGGTGTTGGGTCCACTGAGTCTGAGGAGGCCAAAATATATGAGGCTTATATAAGTTAATCTAGCGTCATTAACTAAATTATAATTGTAAACTAGGGTAATGGGTATGGATTGATATATGAAATAAATGTTAAATTAATTTTAGAATTGAAATGAAGTAAATATAATAGTTAGTTCAATGGGTGATGATGGAAAAGTGGTGTGCTAGATGTTAGGAATAGATTTGCTAGTGTTTTTTATTTTGAAAATTAATTGTTTGTAACTTTGGTGCGCATCCATGTATGTGGGTCTAATCTCTATACATTTGGATCTTCTCTTGACATTTCTAATTTGATCTTTCGGTGTGTAAATTTGGGCTCTCTATGTTTGAACATGATCTTCAATATAAACCTAGATTGATGTGTACAAATCTAAACTAACATGAAGTACCTTGATGTAAGGGTTATTGAAGAAGTAGAGTCCTCATTAAGGGGAAGTATTAACCTTACAAAAATATTGATAGAAATGAGTATCCATTTTGTAAATAACAGGTCCTCATTTTTAATCGGGGTCCCAAGGCAAAAATTAAATTAAATACCTATTTTTGTTTGAGATCCCAACCAAAATAGGTAACCTTTTTTTTAAACTATTTATTTTTCTTTGAACAAGTACCAGTTGTCTGAAATTTATAAACATAGTGGGTACCCATTTTATAATAGGTATTTATTTTATAATGGGGTACCCGTTATTAAAAATTTGAAATATTGACCCACATTTTGCTTTGGATTTAGGCTCGAGAAAGGAATGGTGAGCCAACCTTTAGCCCTAGACCTTTAAGTACATGGAAATGTCAATGTCAAGAAAAAAGGTTGACTTTAGATATATGTCTAATGATTTTTTGTTTCAGATTTTTTTTACAAAATTAAATCACATTACAGATGATAATGCCTAGTTTTTCTATATGTATTTTTTAAGGATTCGAGTATTTTATATTTTTTAAATAATTTTTAATGAAACTAGTCCATAAACTTGAAATACCAAATTTTAGTATTTTTTAATAACTTTTAATTTTATATGTCTCTTGTAAAAATAATATGACATGATCAATCTACACATAATTCTTTACACATTGATTTTTTTTTAAATAATTAGTTTAGGTTAAATTATGGTGGTCATACATGAGGGGTTTTCAAAATAGCAATTAGGGCCAATAAAAATATTTTGAAAAAATATAAGAAATATCCTTATCAATCTTTAGTATGTTACACATCTTTTTATAACACATTTTAGACAAAAAAAACACTTTTATGTGGGTGAAAATATGGTGGTTGTACACATACATGGTATGGACATGAAAAGTTGACTTTTAGAAAATGAGTTTTATACATGTCTATTAAAAATTAATTTGTATCATATGGGTATTAGAATACATTACATATTTTGAAAACTATACTCAAAGTACCACATAATATTACTATCTAATTTTTTAAGACTCAATGCTTAAGAGCTTCAAATCTTTAGACCAATAGTGAATTTTTTTGAAAATTAGGAAAAACACTTCCACTTTGTGAACTTTTTAGGGACTTGGCTTCTTTCATCTACCCATAATTTACTTACTTTAATTTATATTATATGTTTTCTTGAAGGACCAATAGTATTTATAAACACTTCGAGGAAATTTATTGTATTGCAAGGGTCATGTTTTCTCTTCAATTCAACCCCCAGTGGATCAATTATATAACTCTAAGAGAAACAAAGTGAAGACACATAGGCAAGCAATGAACGTAAGATGGCTTCTTGATAACACTTAGATGGTCCTTAAGAAGCTTCACCCATGTGGCTTAATATCCTTAAATACAAAATTTGAGTGCACAAATCAACAAAATGTGTATTAAGTTAGCTTAAAATAGCTAGTAAAACTCTTAACATTGACTACTGTGTATGCAAAATACCTTCATAGGATTAGTTCATCAAAATATCAACTCAATTATGGAAAATATGACAATTTTAAAGAAATTGAATTAAAATAATGACAATAAGCATCCTATGGATCTCTAACTAGAAAAGCTAAAGAAATGCTCTTAGATTAGCATTCATTAGAGATAACTCTAGAATGATAATTAATGATCTATGATGAAATTATGCTAATATAACTCAAATTATGCTCAATTATGCTCAATTATGCTCATATATGCTAAGAATTCACAATTAAATGCCTATAATATGGATGCGATTAACAACTAATGAGAGTGGATCCTTTTCTCCTGATTTTTCCCTCTATTTATAGATTTTTCCAAAGCTTAGGGTTAGAGTAAGATTAATCATGATTAATTTTGAGTCAAGTTAATGGTTTCAAATGTTGGGACAAAGTAAATATTTTGTTCTCAAAGGTTGGAACAAAGAGACAAAATGAACGGTCAAGATGTATCTCCAAGATGTGTGATGGAGAATTGATTTGTCTTTGATCCATGTGAGCTCATTCCTTCATTCTCATTTGTTGATTTGATTTTGTCCATATGTGGTTGGTGAGAAAAATAGGAATTAACAATTGATTTAATTGATTTATCTTAGCCATGTGTACCCTTGAATGGGTTGGATTTGATTTGATTTAACTATATAATAAATTTGATTTAAATCAATTACACAATTATTTGATCTTTTTTATTTAATTAATCCAATAGCCTTGATTTCAATTAATTCCTACTTTAGTCCTTGATTGCTCATTTTATTTTCCCTTGACCATTTTTAGGTGTATACAAATGCCCCTCTTTGAATTAATGTGTGAAGCACATTGATTCAAAAAATGTTTGATGTTTGATTCACTAATGACTGATTTGACTTTGATGACTGATTTCTTGATCTACCACTGATTGGATGATGAAACCATAATTTGATGATGGAATCTTGATATGATACTTGATTTGAAAAGTTTTGCCAATTTTGATGCCCCACTGATGATTTCAAAAATTTCACACGCAATGCCTCTGATTTGAAAAATTTCACTGCTCTACTCGATTTTACCACCTTTACGATATCCTACCCCCTTGAAAATGAAATCAAAGTTGATTTGAGGAATTTTGATCAATTTTTTATTTTTCATTTTTCTGAATTTTTTTCAATAATATTTGCACAAATTAGATTTTATTTTCGATAATGATACGATGACTCATTAATGATAATACCCCAATTGTAGAAAAATTAGTTGAACACTTTTGACCTTGGGTAAAAATTGTGATAAAAGTCTCATTTTTAGGTCAAAGGGTTTATATAAAGAGTCAAAAAGTCATTTTTACTATTCATGTTCACGTCTCCTTCTGACATTTTACTCTTAGCCTTCTAGTGATATAGCAGCGATGGTGGTCCCCGTTCAAGTGCATAGGTTCGAAAGAGGCCATAGATTCTAGCACCCACATGACTATGGACCTCCGGTAAGTACCTCGATCCTTCCTTGATTTTGATTTTTTCATTTTAGTGAAAAAATTAAATTTTTAGGCGTTGATCTACGCTTCTTTTGCCAATTTTCTAAAATAGCACGTAGGACTAGTTTTAGTAGCACGTAGTAAAATGTTTTAGCAAATATGTGCACTAAAATAGCATGTACAATAGGTTAAATAATGTGTATGAACATGTGCCCTAGGATTATTTTAGCGCGTCTAATAGGTTTAGTAGCACATATAAATATATCAACACAAACAATAGATTCAGCAGTGCTTACACCATTTAGAATGGCGTGTATGATGAGAAATGATGTGTACAAGATTTTTTAGTGTATATGATAATTTTTTCAGTGTGTGTGATAAAAATAATAACACTTAGGTCTTTTGATGTGTACCATAGGATGAAATGATGTGTAGCTTCTTTTTTTTTCAAATTTTAACTTGATTGATTGGTCTATTTGATTCAGTTAATTTCTGTGATCGATCAATTGATGAAAAACATTAAGCCTGTTATGAAAATAAGTGTTGTGATATCAATTTGATCATTTTTTATGAGTGTTGATTGCTAATCTTGATAAATTGATATGATTGATTTGATGTTTTTCCATCTTCTTTGATTAGAATCAGGATAAAAATGATGTTGTACTTTAGGCGAGCGATAGGATGATAGGTTTTCTGATTGACTTGTGATGATCCACTTAAATGATTATTTATTGATGTGATGTCACTTGATTCAACAGGTTCATCTCTAGAAACTATATGTATGGGGTTTATATCCATGACCCTTATATATGGTTGAGTAGCTGAGTGCTCAGGAGTGACGACTTATCGATCATTGTGGTTTGTTCTTCCCCTTAGAAATGCCTTGATTATGTGTGAATCAAGGTCTTCTTACTGCTATGGTAGAGTGTTGAGACTCTGACCATAACACTTTCCATTTACCTATGGGTGAGATGATAGTCCCCCCTGAGGATGTGTATAAATTACTTAAGATCTCGACATGGGGTGATCTAGTATATTAAAATAAGGTTTATGATGGTTTATCTTGTCAACGAGTCTTTGGAGATGCTACCATTGGTGATGAGAGTATCCCATGGGAACAATTCATCTATTTTCCTACTCTTCCAATAATTTTGGGCATATTAACTAGGGGATTCTTATTACTAGATCAGAGAGGACATGGTTTCTCTATTGGTTGGGATAGGATCTTAGAGGACATGAATGATGTGTCCTTGCATAGTTATTGAATAGAATTAAATTGGGCTAGGTGTGTGAAATATATAGAATGTGAAGTATATGTGATGGAAAATGTTGTGAACATACAAACTAAATAAAATAGAAAGACTTATCTTGAAAGGAGGCTGATGCAAAAATTACTATTTTTTGATGTCGGTGTTCAATTTCAGGAGATTCTGCAACCTACTCCAAACTAGAAATGTCGAGATAGACAAAACCCAAAAAACTTTTGTCCTTTTGAGGTTATGTCAACTTTGACTCAGATAGCAGGGTACAATCTTACCCCTCACTGAAGGTCATCCCTGACCCGAAACAGCTCAGATGGAAATTCTATTCACAGATCCTGAAAGTTCACCAAAAAGGGTATCTAGATCTAAACTGCAATTCATTGTCATGTACCTGTACCTGCAAGAAAAATGGTTTTGTTGTTTGGATGAGGGGTTTTCCTTAGTCAAACCTTGGTTTGGAATCAACCTTAATAATGAAATTGAAATAGAGAATGCTAGCAAGTAGTAGAAGTAGATCTAACAATGAAGCTATGATATTCAATAGATATGCAATTGTATTACAAATGTAAACAAGTATGTTGATATGAAAGCTTGAACATAAAATTAACAAGTGTAAATTAAAACCTCCATGATTGTATGCTTGGAAGCCACCTTGAGGGAAGAATGAATAGATCTTGAAGATGAACAAAGGATCTTGAAGGAAGATCACACCACCATGATGGATAAATCTAGGGTTTGAATGATGAATCTTGAATGCTTGAACTAAATCCCTTCAAAGGATTGAATGCTTGAATCCTTGATCTTCAATGGAGAACTTGAATGCTTTCTCATGAAAATTGGATGTCTCCTTGAGAGCTCTTGATTATTGATGGATGAGATTGGATCATGAAATTTCTTGGTTGAAGATGGAGAAAATGAGAGAGGAAAGCTTCCTTTTATAGTGATCTAGGGCAAAAACTCCTAGAGAAGGCCAACATTGGAGAATTAAATCCCAATTAACCTTAACCCCTATAAATGGACCTAGATTAAATGCAATTTAAGAGTTTACCATTCTGAAACCTGAAACAACTGACCCTGAAGCAGGAAAATAAAACTTTTTGAAGCTCGACATCCTGAAACTCCTGGAACTTGAAATTTGGACCTGGGGTCACGGTCGAGGTTGAATCTACCATAGGTTAGAGTCAAGGTTGAATTTGACCTAGGTCAAGGTTGAGGTTGACCTTGACCCATCAGGTCATCATTGACCCAGAAAGTCAAAGTCTTCAGTTTATCAGAGAAAGTTATCAGAAAGAGGCTAGAAACAGGGAGAGAGAAGCAAAACAAGGGGGAAACATCCAGATCCATGCAAAGACCAATTCATAGTGCTTGACATGACCCTAAACCACTTAATCGAAGGGCTAAATGCTCTTAAGATGGAAGTGCTTCCATTTTAAGATGATACAGTTATACCATGAGTTACACCATGTAGTCTATTGTCATGGTGTTGCATTATTTACAGGTGCTATTTTGTTACAGCTCTAGACTTGGGAGCACCTTCCTATCATGAGGCCTATTATAGCCCGAGATAGAGATCCTACGTGGTCATATGCATATATTTATGAGGGAGTAGTTTTCTAGCCTCACATGGGAAAACTATATTTTTAGAGAAGCATGCTAGATGACATTAATTAGGTTTGATGGCAACCATATCTTGGATGCGAGCCCTAATGAGAGGATGATTTAGATCTTCCCTTCATGTTTATACCTCGGTGGATGATTGGAAAAACTCATTTGGTGATTGAGAGGTTTTTCTTCCATAGGTACTCCAATATTTTGGCTGAGTACAGGACATGCCATAGGGTTTGGAACTATACACATGGGTACATGCAGAGATATCTATATGGGATCCTTAGATAGATTATCGCATTTCTCATGATGAGATTCTTGCTTTACCACATTTAGCATGGGATATGAGAGACCTCATTGTTGATGTTGGCATGACAGATGATTATTCTTAGTGGTTTACACATCATCCCTTCCCATATTTTACAGATCCTGTATAGACTATTCTTGACATTGATGAAAGATCTGATGATGTTGATGATGGGAGAGGTGGCCTACCAAGAAGAGTAGTGGTGAGAGGTGGTCAGGGTGGTGGACGGGTTGTAGCTTATGGTCCTCTGAGAGGTGGTGGTGCTAGATTATGAGGTGGTGGGATTGGGAGAATGAAGATGAGGGGTGGAGGAGTGAGGATGAGAGGTGGATTTGGGAGAGATATTCATTAGATCAAGATTGTAGATTGGGGTCAACAGAGTTCTAGAGTACCTAGAAATATAAACACTCCTCAGGGTCCTATTTCATATGTTTCCCTAGTTATTATCCCACCAGCATAGGCAATGCCATCTTCACAGGCACCAGATACACTTTCTCAGGATGTTAGGGCTTTACAGGCTAACATGGTTCAGATTAGGAATTAGATGGATCAATTTGGGGTCATGATGTAGATATTCATGGCTATTATGGCCCATCATGGTTTACAACCTAGTTCTAAAAGAGGTGTAGGCACATATACAAATATGATAGGTATAGGTGGGCCAAATGGCACAAATGTAGGTGTCACTAGTTGAGATCATTTATTTTTCCACCATTGTATCATATGTATCACTTTGATCAGGACTCTTGTTGATGTACTTCATGGACATTTGATTTTATTTGATGGACATTCTCTTTGATTATCCTTATGATAGACTCTTCTCTTTTATGATGTCAGTATATGTTATACTTTTTTATTTTTGATGATATATGCAACTTTATATGTCCTATCTATATGCTTGTTTTTGTTGTTTTGTGATGCAAAATGTCATAAATGCATTTATCTTACATTCTTTGGATGAATGTCTTAGATGGACACAAAATTTTAATGAAATGTATTTAATGGTTCTATTTATGCTTTAATGATTAATTATTAATGATGCACTTATATGATATTTACATGTGTTCCAATATGATTCTATATGCTTCTAACGATTAAATCTATGATGTGATTCTATATGGAATGGATGCATTTAATGATTTATTTACTAAACTATTATGCTACTAATGCCATGAAATGTTATAATGCTATGCAACGTAATAAATCTAAATGATATGTAATGCAATGATAATATAATGATTGATAATGCACTTAATGAGCTAACCAAATGAATGCAATTTAATGATTAATGAATAATGAAAACTATATTAGAATGCATCTTAACATGCAACTAAAGTATGCACTCCTATATTTTTATTTAGTCCAACATATTCGATTAAGTAAATAAGACATGATGAATCTTTTGATTGTACTTGAATCTACCCCTTTTTATTTTTTGAAAAAATCCATATGCAAACGACATGTAAATTTAATCTGTATGAATGCAACTAGCTGTCTCTTTCAATAAAAATGATGCTTCTTTTCATCATTGAACTTTTCAAGCATGAAATTGGTACAATCATCACTAGTATTCATACGATCTAAATACCGCTTTCCTTTTGAATTGTGCGCATGAAATTGGTACAACTCTCACTGGTTTGATTTTTAACCATGATGGTATGAATACCACTTTCATCAAATTCAATGTTGCAAGTAGATTTTTCAATTAAGATATGAAAGATCAAAATGACCAAGGTATCCTATTGCGTAAGTAGACAAAGATACGATTCTCTCCATATGTACATTTCCTTGATGATTCTTTGATGATCATGTCATTAGATGGATGCTACATAATTTGAAGCATCAACCTTAAGACAATCATGCATAAATCAGGAAAATTATCATGCTTTTATCATTACTCCTCTAGTCAAAAGACCTCATCAATTTGCTAAAAAGACATGACTCCACAATCATGTAACACTTTTGAATATTTTGCCATTGTTTTCAAATCCATATTTCAAGTAGAATTCCATCCATTTCAATCTTTGTTTTTATTTTTAATCCTGATAAAGATAATGCAATGTGTAAATCAAGGATCAAAGTGTAAATCATTTTTTAGATCAAATGTGTTTGAATTAGGAATTGATATGAATCAAAAGTTTTAGTGTCAAATTTGTGGTTTGATGCATCGATTTGTGTCAATTGGTGTTTGTTTGATGAACTTCTTTGATCTAGGATAAATGTCCCTAGTTTCATTCCATAGCGATGTTGGACTTAGACAATTTTCCAAACCATGATAAAAGCCTTGGGTATTTACAAATGCATCTCTAAGAATTTATTATGCAATATGTACAAATGATGGCTAATAAAATATATACAAGGATGATGGAGAAATACAGATGGCAGATGCAACTAGACTTGACTTAAAGGTCAAATGACGTCTGTTTACCATGTTTTCACCACTTGAGTTTATTGTTCTTTTTCTCTTTTATTTTATTTTTCTTTTGCTACCAAGATGCCTATTTCTAGGTTTTCACCAAGGCACTTTTTCTCTTTTTACTATTTTTTTTACTACCAAGGTGCCTGTTTGCCAAGTTTTCACCAAGGTAACTATTTTTTTTTTAGGATCCATATTTGAATGTTTTTGCTTTCTTCATGATCAATTTTACACTCTTTTTTATTTTCTTCAAGAACTCTTTTTACTATTTTTGATTTCTTTAGGAACTCTTTTCACTGTTTTTTATTTCTTCAGAAACTCTTTTCACTATTTTTTATTTCTTCAAGAACTCTTTTCACTGTTTTTGATTTATTCTTTTTGATTTTTTTGTCTTTTCAGGATCAATCTCTCAATATTTTTGGATTTATTCATGCTCAATTTTTTGTTGTACAAGGTTGATTCTATCCCATCTAATATTCTGATACTCTTTCTAACTGATAATCTTTCAACTGATACTCTTTCAACCAATTTAGGTATAAAACCTTTTTAGATGTATGATATTGATAGGCTCTTGTAACTCTTTCCCATCACAATCAACTAAATTATATATTCTTGTCCCGAAGGAAGATGTGATAATGAATGGTCCTAGCCAATTTTCTTCCCGTTCCCCCCCCCCCCCCCCCCCCCCCCCCCCGCCTTTTTTTTCTCTTTCTGCTTGGTTCTTTGGGTTTTCTCTTAACACCAGATCAAATACTTGTATTTATCTTGGCTTGATATTTTTATTATAATTCCTTGACATCCTATTTTGATACACCTTAAGATGTTCATATACTTGTTTTTTACGTTCATCAAGTAGCTCTAGTTCTTGGAGTCTTTCCACTCCATAATCTTCTTCTGTTAACAATCCATGCAATGAAATTCACAAAGATGAGATCTCAACTTCCAAGGGTAATACTTATTCTACCCCATAGACTAGTGAGAAGGGTGTGACTCTAGTTGGTGTTCTTATACTTGTGTGATATGCCCATAATGCTAGGTTCAATTGTATATGCCAATCTCCTATTGAGTTATCCACTATTCTTTTCAAGATCTTAAGGATATTTTTGTTTGTTGCTTCTTCCTATCCATTTCCTTGAGGATAGTAAATGGAAGATGAATGGTGAATGATGTGAAAATTATCACTCAATTATTTGACATCTTTGTCCTTGAAATTTTTTGCATTGTCTGTTATTATGGCATGAGGAATACCATATCTACAACTTATGTGATTCAAAATGACTATTGCAATTTTTTTCCCCATTACAATAGATAAAGGCATGACTTCTACCTATTTAGTGAAATATTATGTTGTCATGATTATGAATTTATTAGCATTGAATGATGGTGGATAGATCATCCCAATTAAATATGGCCCCCATTGATAAAAGGGCCAAGGTGTGGTCATTGGGTGTAATTATTGTGTTGACACATGAATCAAATTACCATGGTATTGGCAATTTTTGGAAAGTTTAACAAAATGACACGCATCATTTTCCATGGTTGGCCAATAATATCCCTTTCTAAGAAGTTTATTAGCTAAGGTAAAACCACTTGAATGTGATCCAAAGATTCCCTTGTGGACATCTTGTAAGGCTATTTTAGATTATGTATCCTCTAGACACCTAAGAAGCTTTCCATCAAGACTCTTACAATACAAAGTATCTGAAACAAGGGTATAGCGAGAAGCTTGTCTTATAAATTTTTTTCTTTGATTTCTGGTTTGGTCCAAGGGCAAGGTTTGTTTCTCTAAGTAGGTGTAAATAGGTCCATACAAAGGAGAGTCATGTCTAATTAATAAGCAAATAATTTGGGAATCAAGAATGTCAAATGTGGGTTGTTCCAACTCTTCTACCAAGAACTCTTATTGTGCAATCTGGTTTGGCATTTGTAGGAGAGAAGCTAGTGTTTCCATGACATCTAATTTTTTTTTTCTCTTGGTATTTTTTCAAATGATATCAAAATAAATTACTTCTTCAAATAATCTACCATCCTAAATTGTAAGGCATCAACTTATCATCTCTTGTTTGATATTCATCATTGATTTGATTTTTTACAAGTTGTGAATCACCATACACCTATAACTCTATTATTTTCCATTCTGGATGCATTTTCATGCCTATGACAAGTGCTTCATACTCGCCAATATTATTAGTACACGGAAAGAGAAGTTTGTAATATTTTGGAATAGTAGAACCTTGAGGTGTGATCAATAAGATACATGCTCCTGAACCATGTTGTATATATTAACCGTCAAAATAGAGTTTCTATGTCTTGGCTTCAATATTTATAATTTTTGCATATGGGAATCCTACTTGAATAGGATATTTATCTATCAAAGGTGCTTTCTCCAATTGGTCTGCTATAAATTTGCCTTTTATTTCTTTCCAATCCACATATTCAATGTCGAATTCACTCAACAACATGACCCACTTTTCCAATCTTCCTGTTAGGGCCGTTTTACTCAATAGATACTTCAAAGGGTCAATCTTAGCTATGAGTCAAATTTTGTGTGCCAAAATATAATGTCATAGTTTGTGTGAAGTAAAAAATACCTCCAATCATGCTCTTTCCATGAAGCTATATTTCAACTCATATTTTACCAAAGTTTTGCTAATATAGTAGATTGCCTTCTCCTTGCCATTTTCATTTTCTTGAGCTAGTAATGCACCTAAGGAATGCTCTATTGCTGAAATATATAATAGTAAAGGCTTGCATCTTATTGGTGACATAAATATAGGTGGATTGATAAGATAGTTATTGAGAAGTACAAAGGCTTCTTCACATTAATCATCCCATTTGAATACTATGTCCTTGTGAAGCAGTTGAGTAAATGAATGACATTTTTGGCTAATTGAGAAAAAAATCTTCTTATGGATTGTAACTGTCCTTGAAGAGATCTCATTTATCTTATGTTTCTTGGTGTCCCATTTCCATTATTGCTGTAACTTTTGCAGGGTCTATCTCAATACCTTTTGCTGACACCATGTATCTAAGTAACTTTCCAGGTTGTACCCCAAATGCACACTTTTTTAGGATTCAATCTTACTTTAAATTGTTCAAGCCTTGTAAAAATCCTTTCTAGAATTGGAAAGTGTTCTTCTCTTAAATGAGATTTAGATAAGATGTCATCCACATAGTCTTCTAGGAATTTGTGCATCATGTCATTAAATTTGGTAGTCATAGCTCTTTGATATGTTGCTCTGACATTTTTGAGGCTGAAGGGCATCACATTCCAACAAAATGTTCCCCAAGCACATGTAAAGGTCATATTGTCCTGATCTTCAGGAGAAATCTTGATTTTATTATATCCACTAAACCCATCCATGAGAGAAAACATAGAATGACCTGTCATCAAATCTACTATTACATCAATGCTTGGTAGTGGAAAATCATCTTTAGGGCATGCTAGATTAAGATCCCTAAAGTCTGTGCATACTCTGATTGATTTGTCAGATTTTAAAACTAGTACAATGTTGGAGATCCAATCGACATAATCAATGGCTATAATGAAACATCCAACCTTCAATAGCTTTTCCAATTCATCTTTAACAAGTAATGCAATATGTGGATGCATTTTCCTTAATTTTTGCTTGACTGGTTTGACTCCTAGCTTAATGTTTAAATGGTGCATAATTTTTATAGGTTCTTCATAATCTTTTCCATCACATGTGGCTATCTTGTATGTTATTGTTCCATAAGATGATGTGATCATAAAGGGTCCTAGACAATTTACTTCAAATTTCCCTTTCTTTTCTCTTTCTTGTTGATTTCTTGGATTCTCTCTTAAGACTAGGTCTCCTACTTGAAATCCTCTAGGTTTGTTTTTTTTGTTGTGGTTTCTTGACATCCTCTTGTGGTAGACTTTGAGATGATCATAGGCTTGATATTGGTATTCTTCAAGGAGTTCTAATTATTGCAACCTGAAAACTCTATATTCTTCATCAGCTAATAGGCCATGTAGATAAAATCGAAGTGATGAAATATCAACATTTAGAGGTAAAACTGATTTAGTTCTATACATTAATGAAAATGGGGTTGCTCCAGTGGGTGAATAATACTATTCATGTAGGCCTATAATGATGGATTTAACTGAATATGCCAATCCCTACCTGAATCATCAACTATTTTCTTGAGGACCTTAAGGATGTTTTTGTCATACGCTTCTTCTTGTCCATTTCCTTAAAGACATTAAATGGAAGAGAAATGTTGGATAATATGGAAATTTTCACATCTCTTTCACATCCTTATTTTTAAACTATTTTCCATTATATATTATTATGGCATGAGGAATACCATATCTACATATTATATGGCCCAAGATAAACATGGAAATTTGTTTTCGTGTTCTAGTTGATAAGGGTACAAATTCAATCCATTTTGTAAAATATTTCATTGCGGTTATAATATATTTATGGCTATTTTAAGAATGAGGATAGATCATCCTTGTCAAATCAAAACCCCATTGATAAAAAGGCTAAGGTATAGTCAAAGGATGGAGCGCTTGTATAGGTACATGTATCAAGTTCCCATGGAATTGGCACTTTTGAAAAATCTTTACAAACTTGCATGCATCTTTCTCTATTGTTGGCCAATAGTATCCCATCCTAATGCATTTCTTGGATAAGGTAAACCCACTTGAGTGTGACCCAAAAATACCTTTGTGTACATTCTTTTAAAGCGATACTAAACTCCTCACCCTATAGGCATCTAAGAAATATCCCATCAAGACCATTATGGTATAATGTATTGGTTATAAGGACATAACAAGAAGTTTGGCATATGAATTTCCTTTTTTATTATGGGTTTGATTCAAGGGTAGGGTATTGTCTTTGAGATATGTATAAATAGGACCATACAATGGAGAATCAGGAACAAAAAGTAGGCATATAATTAGGGAATTGGGCTGATCATACACAAGTTTTACCAATTCCTCCACTAAGAATTCATATCTTTTATTTTGATCGGGTACTTTTAGGAGTGAAGCTAGTGTTTCCATGATAAATTTTTCTTTATTTTTACCTCTTTGAATTTGTTCAAAGGTGATGATCACAAAATATCTCTTAATATCATCTACGATCCTCATATAAGGCATCAATTTTCATCTTTTATTTGGCATTCATCATTTATTTGATTAATAATCAATTGGGATTCACAATATATTTTTAATTATATTGATCTCCATTCCAAGGCCATCTTGATCCCAATCACAAGGGCTTCATTTTATGCTATATTTTTGGTGCATGGGAATAAAATATTGTAGGACTTTGGTATTGTGAAGCCTTCAGGTATAATGAACAAAATTATTGCCCCCGAGCCATATTGAGTATATGATGTTAGGCCCAAAAGGAGGCAAGCACAATTAAAAGGGGGGGGGGGGGGGAGGGGGAGTACTGCCCGGTTAAGAGAAAATAAAAAGAACAAAAAGGAATGCACATGTATTCATAGGCCCACTACCTAGAGATCACTACTCGCAATACAAGCACAAATCTGGTTCTCAGTCGGGTTTACTGATCTATCTTTTATTACAATAGAGTGGACATACAGTCCATTACAACTGAATTGACCAATAGAATCTTTAATGTTGATACAGTTCCAATGAAGTACAATTTCTACCTCCAATATGGAGTACAAATACCAGTATATCACCTTTGCACATACATACCTTCTCTCGATTACAAAAATATCTCTCATTTATACACATTACAAAGATTAAACATCAACTAGGTCAGCTAAGACCTATTACAATAAAAGATATAAATATTATGCTCAAATCACAAAGAGATCCAAAACAAGTCATCCAAGACTTAGATAAGGTCCAAAACATTATTCTTGAAAATGCTCTACTATTTCCAAATTAGCTTCAAGAATCACAAAACGTTACTTCACCAAGTTAGTTAGGACCTAAATGAAGAAACACCAACATGCTAATAAAATACCATACGCAATCACCTTGATCAATGTGATATAGCAACAAGGACATAACATGATCCAAAATTACCACCAAGAAACATGAATAAATTCTCAAACCTTTTCATTATCTCAAACTCAAAATCTAAACTAAATACCAACAATACTGAATACCAGACTCTGTCACAAAAGAAAGATAACTTGCCAAACTCTAAATAATGAAGAACAATAGTTGAGGACACAATAATGAATCCTCAACACACCACAAACTTTACAACATTTGAATCAACCATACCAATTCTCACTGAAGTAATAACTCAACCTCTGTCACAATAGGAGCACTAAAATACTATCACCTAATAAATCAATCGTATCTTCCTCAAACTTTCACCCAAACTCTTGCAAACCTCTGTAGACCAACTATAGACATATATGAACCATACCTTTTGATCATAACACAATATATTCAATGTAGCTTCTGATCAACTAAAATCTTCTTCACTGGACATATAGAACACAATGTTTGCAACAACAATTAGTATGTTGACATCAATGACAAAACATTAATGTCAACACACACAAACACCAAAGATATGACATGCTCAACTATCTTCGAATAATCTCCCCCTTTGACATTGATGGCAATATTAAGAAGTGAACAATGATCAATGCTCAAAGTTATCAATATATCCACCTGATCACTTTAAAATATATCCACCCAATCACTTTGAAATATATCCACCTGATCACTCTGAATATCCAACTTCAAACCTCTCAATAAGATCTTAATTTTATTTATATCTATTTTCACATAATATCTCCCCCTTTGACATCAATGGAAAAGGGCCAAAGACATCAAAAAGAACTGAACTTACATAAAAAAGCACAATAGATCACAAGACTACTCTCTTTGAGGAGAAGTCTCCAAACTCATCAATCCAGAGATTCTAATAAATTTTTGAACTAATACCATTTCTAGCATCATTAGCTATGATCAGGAGGGGCCAAGACCCCAATCTTCTCTTTGAGATACTAAATGTATCCTTCAACAAGGGTTTTGTAAAGATGTCAATAATTTGTTCCTTAGTAGACACATACTCCAATTTGACTTCCTTTTTATTGACCTTATGCCTCAATACTTGATACTTAATATAAATATTCTTTATCTTTGAATTTTTCATAGGTTTCTTTAAAATATTTAAAGCACTAGAGTTGTCACAGTAACTAACAATTAGTTCATCAATGTTTATTCTAAAATCCTTCAATATATTCTTCATCTAAACAACTTGATTACAATTTATAGTAGCAACAACATATTTTTCTTTAGTAGTGGTTTGAGAGATACAATCTTGTTTCTTACTAGTCCAAGAGATTAGTTTCTTACCCAAAAAGAATGCATCTCCACTTGTACTCTTCCTATCATCCACATTACCTACCCAATTAGCATTAGTATATGTAATTAAGGTAAAATCATCATCTTTTCCATACCATAATTCATAGTCATATGTGCCCTTCAAGTATTTGAAAATTCTCTTGACATAAACCATATGTGATTCCTTCACTTCTACTTGAAATCTTGCAACAATTCCAACTGTATTTGATATATCTGGTCTAGCATGAGTCATCTATTACAATCCTCCAATCATAGATTTTTTTCTTGTCTGATTTACATGATAGGATTCATCATCCTTAGTCAATTTACAATGATTAACCATAGGAGTCCCTATTGGTTTTGAATCTTCCATACCAAATGTATTCAAAAATTCTCTGACATACTTGGACTATGTAATAAAACTTCCTTTATCCACTTGTTTAATTTGCAATCCAAGAAAGAATTTCATCTCACCTACCATAGGCATCTCAAATTATTTTTGTATTTCATTAGCAAAACTTCTACTTAGATCATCATTACAACAAAATATGATATCATCAACAAAGACTTCAACAATCGAGATATTATCATCAAATATTTTGAAATATAAATTATTATTTGTAGTACCTGTGTACTGGAATTTTTACCTTCATAGAGTTATTATTTTCAAATAAATCAAATAGAAACTAAGTTACCACAGATAGAAAATCTATTTAGCAAATAAATGAGCAATTAAGCACTCTATGGCTCTCTAACTAAGAGTGTTAATGGTGAAGCTCTCAGCAAGCCTCCATTAATGACAGTCTTAGAATGAGAAATGAATGATAAGCTAAGCTAATTAATTCAATTCCAAATTGAAATGCTCAATTAACTTCTAAAGTTCCTTTCCAGCTATAATTCTCAAGAGGTTAGATGCAATTCTTAGTTTTGTGGATTTAATTATGAGTGAATTTAGCCTTGCTCTTATAGGATTTTGCAAGGGTAGGGGGTGTAGTAGAGTTAATCAAGGTTAAGTTGGTGTTAAGTCCTTGGTTCCACCCTTTGAAGACAATTTAAATGGATTGTCCTCAAAGCTTGGGACAAGAAGACAAGATGAGTGGACAAGATGTTCTTTCAATTTGAGTGATTTAGATTCATTTTTGCTTGATCCATGTGAGCTCTTTCCTTAAATCCTATTGGTTGAGGCTTTTTCCTCCCATGTGGTGTTGAGAGAAATTAGGATTTAATCAATTGATTTTAATTCATTTATTTAGCCAAGTGTACCCCTTGAATGGGTTGAGTTTATTTAATTCCAAACTATACAATTAATTGAATTAATTGCACATTGATTTGATTTAACTTGATTAAAATGCTCTTGATTTTGATTTAAATTGAATTGAAGCTTGATTTTAATTTTGATTGGCTAAATGCTCATTTCAATTCAATTGCCTTGATTAATCACTTGAATGACCCTATCCACTTTTCGATGATTACAAATGCCCCTCTTTGAGTTGACATGTGAAGCGTGTCGATTCAAAGAATGTTTTGATCCAATTGATAAAAGGTCCTGATTCTGTTGATGGTCGATCTTGATGTTTGATATGAGATGCAAATATTGATGATGTTTGATGTAGTTTTGATTGATTTTTGTGTCTTGATGATTGATCTAATATTAGATTGCTGATGTGATACCTGATTTGATGTGGTTCAATGTTTGATGCCCCTTTCGATTGATTATCAAAAATTTCCTAATAAAAGATTACATTTTGATTTGATTGTCGTTCTCCTGATTTGATGATGTTCATGTGATTTTAATCTTTGATTTAGATTGATGATGTGAGTGCATTCCCCCTCGGGAAATGAATCAAAATGATTTTGGATGATTTGGTTGAGATTGGGAAATTTTGATTTATTTCCCGATATAGAAATTTGTAAATGCCCCGATCATGAGAGGATTTGATGAGAAGAGATTCAAACGATAAAATTTTGTTGATGTTGTGAATGATTTGATGATGGTTTGGTATCATTTGATGTCAGTCAGAATCACTTGGTTGATGTTGATGTCAATTTGATAGGATAAGTTGATGGGTTGATATTTCGCTCTCAAGATCTAGAGAGACAAAACATTTATTTTCCTTCCTCAAGATCTAGAGTTAGGAGATTTGATGTGCTCAAGATGAGCTAATGGATGATAGGACAACTTGATTGATGTTAGATGATCAATTAGATGATGTGACTGATTGATATTTAATACAAGATATGATTAGATGTTTTGATGATACGGAGTTGATTGGATGTTCTCATGATGCAAAATTAGAGATTGGTAGAAGAGAAGATAATGAACAGAATTAGGTTGCCCCTATTTGATTAGCATGATTGATTATTGATGATGTCCTTGATGTAGCATGAATAATTTGATGGATTAGACATTTGATAATGTATCTTGATGATGTTGATGTACCTTTGATGATTAGATTGAGTATGATTTTTGATGAGGGATACTTCAAACATTGATTATGTTGATCAAGACTTTGATTCTATATTGATGGACATTTGATGATGTGGATCAAGACCTTGATTATATATTGATGGACATTTGATGATGTAGATCTCAAAACATTTGATTATGTACCATTGATGATATCATTAACCATTTGATGTATCTTGATTTGGTCTTTTGATGATGATAACTCTACCCCCTTTAGCTTTCGTTACATATATTGAGAAAAAGAATCCACCCATGCAAAATAACATGCAATTAATCTATATGGATGCAACTAGCTGTCACTATTCAGTATTGGATGCTTATTTTCATCATCAAGCTTTTGGAACATGAAATTGGTACAACCTTCACTAGTTTAACCATGATGATATGAATGTTAGAAAGTAAAGATCCCCAAGATAACTGAGAGGGGAGGGGGGGGGGGTGAATCAGTTATCAGATAATTTAACCATTCAACTACTTTAAACAATATAATCAATGTACTAATCAACCATAGAAAGATAACCATACACAATTGCACAATAACACAAGATATGTTGACTAGGGAACCTCTTGAAAAGAGTAAACCCCGATGGGAATGATGCCCACAAAATGATGCACTAATATGAAATTTCCTTGTTAGAGGATGGACCCTGTTAGGAGTCTTATGAAATACATTCAGTACATATAAATCCCTGTTAGGAGATTTTGAATCCTTGTTAAAAGATTCTAACCCGGTTAAGAGTTTATGGAAGACAGAAGGACCCACTGCCCAAACAGCTTCAAGGCAAGATCTCTGAACCCACTGTCCAAAAGATCTTAGAATTATTCAATAGAATAATATGAAATATATTACCTCCTTCACACTGTGCCAAAACCACACTCTCTTCTACACAAGATCACAATTCCAGATCTCTATACTCACAAGTCTTCCTTCATCACTAAATTAGCTCTTTTCTTCACTTCATGCATATATTCGCATCTCAATCTTCATAGTACATATTACAACAAGGAAAAAATTCCTTCTTATATACCAAACTCAAATAATTACAAAATGAGTTGGTCCTCAATTACAAAATAATAAATTCTACACGCTACACACAAAATTTCACATAAAACTGTCGACTTCCAGATACTGTAACTTTCTCCAAACATATCTTCAAAGTTTGCACTATGAACCACATCATCATAAATGAGTCTCCAACATCCCTTTAACTGTGCAAAATTAGATTCCATCCTAGCTAAGAGATATCCTCCGATTTCTGAAAATCGCTTCACAGAAACACTGTCTAAACACTGCTTTCACCAAAATGCTCATAACTCTCATAAATGAATGAATTTATTTTTGCGCTATTAACCATAGGTTAATAACACACCAAAAAACATACCATCAACTACACAAAATCTAATCTACAATACAACATGTGCGCAAAACAAAACTGTACCTACTTTCCTGCTAATATCCAGAATATCACTGTGTTGACATCAATGACAATCCAAGTCATGAATGCAACAACAAATGCTACAGAATGACTGCCAAAATACTTTGCATTCATTCCTAACAATCTCCCCCATTGGCATTGATGGCAACATAGATGAAAAACATCCAATGTTCCAAAAATCCAATACTGCAACATCACTGTAAATTATCAAATTAAATCTTGCTTCATTTTCCTATTCAACTCTCTCATACAATCCACAATGTTTTTCATGTATATCTCTCCCCCATTGACATCAATGATAGAAATTCCATCACTAATTCAACAACAACTTAATGTCAAAAGACACTTTTCAAAAAAATACAATAACAAGAGTCCTCATGACTTAGCTCATAAACTCCCCCATAGAGGAAGTTCCAACATCTAATCCAGAAGAAAGATAGGGCTCATATACCACTGGATGAATGTAATCATCTGCATCAATTCTCAAAAATAGGTTGGGGCATAACCCCAAGCATACCTCTTAGATACACAAATGTATCCTTAGGTAAAGGTTTTGTAAATATATCTGCTATCTGTTCCTTTGTGCTTATGTACTCCAATCTTACTTCTTTTTCTGCAACTTTCTCTCTTACAACATGATACTTGATCTCAATATGTTTAGTCTTAGAATGTAAAACAAGATTTTTTGACATACTCACTGTACTGGTGTTATCACAATGTATAACAACAAGCTCATCAAACTTTATTCCAATATCCTTCAACATCTGCTTCATCCAAATAATCTGATTACAATTATTTGCTGTTGCAACATATTCTGCTTCTACTGTACTTTGTGAAGTACAATTTTGCATCTTACTTAACCAAGAGACCAATTTTCTTCCAAGAAAAAAGGCTCCACCACTGGTGCTTTTCTTGTCATCAACGCTGCCTCCCCAATCTGCATCAGTATAGGCACATAAAGTAAAATCATCAGAATTCTCATACCATAATCCATAATCCATTGTTCCTTTCAGATATCTCAGTATCCTCTTTACTGCTGCATAATGTGATTATCTAGGTTCTGCTTGAAATCTTGCTACAATTCCAACTGAATGTGCTATATCAGGTCTTGTATGTGTCAAGTACTGCAATCCTCCAATCATAGATCTGTATTTTTTCTGCTCAACTGCTAGTGTCTCATCTTTGCTAGATAACTTATGTCCAGTTACCATAGATGTTCCAACAGGTTTAGAATCTTCCATTCCAAATCTTTTCAATAATTCATTCAAATACTTAGTCTGACTTACAAATATACCTTCCTTGCTTTGTGTTATCTGTAATCCCAAAAAATATTTCATTTCTCTAATCATGCTCATCTCAAATTTAGTCTTCATTTCATCTGCAAATTTTTCACTAGCTTCATCTTCTCCTCCAAAGATAATATCATCAACAAATATAACTATAACCAACAAACCATTCTCAATTTCTTTTGTGTATAAGTTACTATCTATTGTTCCTTTTATAAATCCCAATTTCAATAAATACTTATCCAATCTTGCATACCAGGTTCTAGGTGCTTGTTTTAATCCATATAAAGCTTTCTTTAACTTACATACCATATCTCCTTCTTGTGTCAAAGGAAAACCTTCAGGCTGCTCAATGTAGACTTCTTCTTCCAATTCACCATTCAAAAATGCTGATTTTACATCCATCTGATACACTTTGAATTTCTTGTAAGCTGCCTATGCTAGAAACATTCTCACTGCTTCAAGTCTGGCCACAGGTGCAAAAGTTTCTTCATAGTCAATTCCTTCTTGTTGTGAATATCCTTTACATACCAATCTTGCTTTGTTTCTTATCACTTCTCCTTGTTCATTCATCTTATTTCTGAATACCCACTTTGTTCCAATCACATTCTTGTCTTCAGGTCTAGGGACCAATTCCCATGTCTTATTTTTTTCAATCTGCTCCAATTCTTCTTTCATAACATTAATCCAATGTTCATCTTCACAAGCTTCATTAGTAGTCTTAGGTTCAATTTGAGAAATCAAACATAAATGTACCTTATTTCGAGTCAAAACTCCTCTATCTAAACTTTCAATAACTTGCTCAACAGGGTGATGTCTTGAAGTATACCTGTTAGGTGTCATAGTTACTGATCTTGTTCCAACTGTAGATTCTTCTCTTCTTTCTTCTCTATTTTCTTCTCTATTTTCTTCTTTGTTTTCTTCTCTATTTTCTTCTCTATTTTCTTCTCTATTTTCTTTAGTATGACTTTCATTTAGCAAATCACTGTTAGTTTCAAAAAATAATTCTGCATTTTCAATGTTAGGCCGAGGTTGCGCTTCTCCATCAGATTCATAATCAAGCATTCTTTCTTGAATTTTAAACTTCTCATCAACTTTTACATTTTCACTTTCAACAATAGTCTTAGTTCTTTTGTTATAACATCTATATGCTTTGCTTTTTAAAGAATATCCAAGAAATATTCCTTCATCACTTCTAAGATCAAATTTTCCTATATCATCATCTCTCTTTATATAACATTTACTTCCAAAAATTCTAAAGTACTTAACTGAGGGTGCATGTCCAAACCATAATTCATAAGGTGTCTTGTTTGTATCTGCTCTAATTTGTACTCTGTTCATAGTGTATACTGTTGTGTTCACTGCTTCTCTCCAAAAAGTCTTAGCCAAATCATTTTCAAACAACATAGCTCTTGCTGCTTCAGTTATTGACCTATTCCTTTTTTCTGCAATACCATTTTGTTCTGGTGTTCTAGGGGCTGAAAGTTGTCTCTTAATACCATTCATTTCACAAAAGGTGTTAAACTCTCTAGATGTAAATTCACCACCTCTATCAGATTTTAGACACTTAATCTTCATTCCAGATTCATTCTCAATTTTGCTTTTCATGATCTTAAATTTATCAAATGCTTCAGATTTTTCTTTCAAAAATGCAATCCACATCATCCTTGTAAAATCATCAACAAGAATCATAAAATACCTTTTTGCATAGAATCCTCTAGTCCTAATAGGACCACTCAAGTTTGTATGAACAATCTCTAGCTTCTCTGTCAATGTGAACTTCTTGTTGGGAAATGAACTCCTTTTCTGATTTGTCATCATACATTCTTTACAAATCATGTTTGTAGGTTTCATAATTCTAGGTAAATCTCTTACCGCAAGTGTAGTGCTCACCTTGACAATATTATCAAAGTTTAAATGACAAAACCTTTTATGCCATAACCAACTGTGTAATACCCCTCTAACCCTAATATAAGTTTTGTGTTTTTGAAAGAATTAAGATCCTTCGATGTTTTCTTATAGCTTAAGTTGTACACGATACTTGTTTGATCTATTCCTATAGTTGTTTATAATAATTTCATAAGCTAGTACTCAATGATTCTAATATCAGACATACTATCTAAAGGTATCATTTTTGTATGTATTTATCTCCATGTATGTATTGAGTACCTACAAGACCTTTATGAACATAGTTAAGATGTTATATGATATGTACTTGATAGATATATATAAGTGGTTATTTATATTTTCTTCTATTAAGGTTACTTTGGATGAATCTTGTATCTCACTTGATGATTTGATTATGTTGATTTATTATTAGTATTGATAAGAGACTAACACAATGCTTGAGATTCTAACCTTCGTTATGATGATGCTACATGCTTTGAGTGTATATATATACATGATGTGTTTTCATGATTCAGGACGAAGTTGTAGTTACTCACATAGCTGAGGTCCACACAATGTATCGATCCTGGTCATCTGTCTGCAATGTTTTCTTTTATACGTATATCCGTGCATATGTATTTCTTCTTTGTGATGCAGGCTTGCAGGTACTGGGCATCGACTTCACCTGGCTTCACAGGTCTGAGCATGCCCTCAAATCCTCGATGGTTGTTGTTATGGAGATAGTACTAAGGCCCCTACATGAGTCTTCCTTTGTCATTATTCCAATTTGGGAATATTAGGGTTCCTTCTTTGTCAGTCAACCTTTGGGTCAAAAACCCAGATCCAACGCACCCGGTTGGGCATGGTTGTAGTTAGTGCCTTGTGACCACTTGAATTCATTTGGTTGTATGATTTGTTTACTCATTTTATTTATTTCTCCTTCTTGGTATGATTCTTAGTTAATCTTTCTATGTTGTGTTTCAAGAGTTTGGCTTGACTTTCCTTGTTGACTTTGGTTGACCTTGTTTGATTTTATAATTTTCTCAATATGTTTCATAGTTGATTTTTATGGCCTCTTTGGATGATTAGATTTATTTTGAGGCATGTGATTTTATTCTACCTCAGTGTTATATCCTATAGCAATTATAAATAGGTAATAATATCATGATCTATTACTTCATAATCTTATAGATTATAGTGTTTGGTATTTGGCATGTATCTATATAAATATAAATATATATATATATATATATGAAAATATATATATGGGTGCACACATATATGTATTTATATATATATAATTTATATGTGATTATATGTTAATTATTGTAGATATTGTTGATGGTGTATATTTCGGGATTAATGTAAAGTATAATATTATTAATAATTAAATATTAAATAATGCGAGGTATATTATTCTCAATTGTTAATTATTAATAATGAGGATAGGTTATATATATAGATATTGATGTAATTAATGATGGCATATGCATATATGTTAGGATAATATTACATATGTGTATGAATGAATACAAATAATCTTTTATTATATATTTGAGTAATATAGTTGTATGATATTAAGTTATTTTATAATACCCTTTAGTTAAGAGTTAGTTGGGAGTTGGTTACTTTTCCTCTCAACCTTTGGGAAATCTATTTATATGCACTACTTTTTCATTTGAAGAGGGGGGGGGGATTTTGGGGCTGAAGCATTGAGGAGAGGATGGCCTTACTTTTCATGGAGATTTTGGAGAGAAAACTTGAAGATGTGAAGGAGAGTTTGTAAGTATATGTCTTTAAGAATTTTTGGTTATCTTTGCTTTTGGGAGAGAGATATTTTTGTGAGAATTTGAGTAGTTGAGAGAGGGATTATTTGCTGTGGAATTATTTCTTTCTTTGATGGAGATTTCTGAAAGTGGATAGGGTTTGAAGGATGCATCTCAAGTTTGGATTTGTCTTCTCTTTTGTTTCCTTCCTTCTTCGATTCAACCTTCGTAGGACATGAGGTATGGATTGAATATTTTAGTTACTTGATGTATCTGATAGATTATAGATCTATTTATATATTATCATTATTTATTATATCTGTACTTTTCATTTGTATGGTTATTTTAAAGTTTTGAGTTTTTGTTTGTAAGAATTGGCATGTGTTTTCCTAGGGTTTTTAGCAACTTATTTTTGGAGATCTGTTATTATAACAATTTAAATTGCATCTATGGTTTTACTAAATTGATTTTATAGAAGTAAAATTCATAGTTCTCAAATGGGTATCTCTCTGATTTTATTTTTAGGGTCGAATTAATGCTTTATTTTTGACATTTTGGCAGACTATGCCTGTCCATTCTTGATTCCGAATTTTCTGTCAAATGTATTCGTATGCTACAGGCTGATATGATTATATAAAAGTCTAAATTTGATATCAGATATTATATTAAGTCTTATCTTTCATTTCCAATTGGTTTGATGAATTTTAATTATATTTTGTGAAAATTACAACCGTTTTAGTGAAGGCGGGTCTGAACCCTAACCAGAATTTTCTCTTTTAAACCAGAAGTCATAACTTTCTTTCCCACCGTTGGATCTTCCTAAAAATAAAATTGAGAGTCCATAATTATGTTATCTAAATCTCCACTAAAGATATTTCCTTTATTTTATGTTTTGTGGAAGATATGGATGACTGTTCTATGATGACTATTCTTTGCATTTAATCCTTGCTTGAAATAATTCAATTTAAGAACATCATTAAGTTTTAAGGTTTCGTATGGTTACCAGAGGCTATTAGAATTTTTTTTTGGTTAATTGGATATATGTATACTCTAAATATGTTTATAATGTCACTTGGATGTCTTCTTATATGTTTGGAACATTCTGAATGCCATATTGGGTTTAGGGTTGTCAAGTGGACTAGGGACAACATATGTTTTCCTAAACTCAATCAAATGTTGTTATGAAATTGATATGAATTCTTGATGATGAATCTATTATGTTCTTATGATTTTTATATGTATGTTAGGGAACCTAAGTACACTAGGTGAGTGGCTCATAGTGAGGGGCCGGGGCCCTAAGTGGCTAGTACCAGGATAACCTACTATGAGTTATTTAATCAAGTGATAACCTAAATAAATGAATTGGGAATGGGAGATTATTGGAATGGGAAATTACACACTAATCAAGATTAATTGTGCCTCGACCATGCCTTTAGTGCTAGTAAAGACTAAGGATGGGAGTGGGAGAAGGTACCTATGCGTAGGTACAACTGAATGACCTTGTCTGTACGAGAGGCATTCGGTTCCGCATGTGCCTACTTGGGGGCCGGGGCCAAGAGTGGCTAGTACCAGGACAACCCAAGGGGTGAGGGCTATGCGATGACACTCACCTAGCTTGTAGCTTAGAGTCTCTATCAAATTTGATCATGCCTCTGGTAGTCCTTGTGGTCTTCTTGTCTTTTCTTTTGTGTTGTGACTTTGGAGAAATTTTATCACCACCTTAGGAATTTCCTAGTTGTTACCTCTTGTATGGGCCTTTGGTTCTATCTCCTAGCTTGGGGCAGTGGGTCTATTGGTTCCACGTGGTTGGGTGGTTAATATTTATATCGAGGTATTGTTCGTGATTCTCTGGATGATCCTAGCACATATTCCTTTCCAAATCTGCAGTTGAAGATTTCTTATTGGATATTTTAATATGTTGAGATGTACTTATGTATCTGTATTCATGTAATTTTAATCTCCTAAAAGGAGTCTTGTAGTATTGATGTAATCTCAATTCAAGGCAATGCTAAGGGAATGGGTAGTTCTAGGTAAAAGAAAGGGAAAAGAATGTGGAATATTGGACATGTTACTAGCATTAAAAGAAAGTATTTATGTTATTTCTCCTATCCTCTTATGTTGTCCATATGTAAAGGAAATAATCTTAAATATAGTTATATATAATGATGTATCACAACAATAATGTATTCTCTTGATGAAAAAATTCAAGGAAATTATTGAGAAATGATAGATTAGTGATTGGAATTATTAACAATGAATGGTTATGAAACAATGCAATAAAATAGTAATTTGATTTTAACGTTAATACTTGGTTCATGTTAATGAAGTACCTAGGATGATGCCTACCTTAATGAATATTAATCTCTTACCTAAATTATTAGAGAAAAGTGATATAAAAGATAGTAGATGTAGATGAAATCAATATGAATTTATGGAATGAGTTGGTAAAAGGAATAATGATGTTGGATGATTCACTTATGTTTAATAAAAGAAATAAGTTAGGGACATTTAACTTGATGCATTAAAATGAACGTAGATCTTTTAAGCTCATGATTCTATGAATATCTTATGCATGTAAATGGTTTATATGATGTTGCTTTAGTAGCGACGTTAGAGAACCTGGGAGGACTTAAGTTGTATAAATCTTACATTCAAGTAGTAGAAAATTATTCTTCTTTTAGAAATATGAAGTGTAATGATGAATATTATTCTAGTTAAAATAAATAAATAAAATAAAAATTCACTACTTGCATTTTATAGAGGTTTTATGTCTTGTCCTCTTGGGTTGCCTGGTGGGGTGTTACAAACTGTCATCAATCCTAGTTATCAAACATGTCATCTCAGTAGGATTCAACTAAAATACATTACCTCTAGTTCTGGATCCTTTTCCAATCAGATTTCCATCTTTATCTTTTATCACACAAGTTTTCTCAGCAAACCAAACTTGATAACCCTTATCGGCCAATTATCCAACGCTTAGTAGATTATGTCTCAATCCATCAACAAAATAAACATCATCAGTGTTAGTCTTTCCATCAAGAGTAATAGATTCTATACCCTTAATCAAACAAGGTGCATTGTTACCAACCCTAACAATTCCTCCATCATAATTATCTAACTTAACAAACTTTCTTTTATCTCCAGTCATATGATGTGAACAACCACTGTCTATAATCCAATCAGATTTCTTTTCAACTTGAGAAACTAATGCGTTTTCTTCCCTTTTATCAAATTCAAAACTTTCTTCTTTAATTGCTACAAATCCTATTTCCTCAAAGTTATCATTATCACTGTCACTTAAATGTCTTTCAATTCCTGCTTCAAGATCTTCATCATTTGATAATAACATTCTTTAGATCTCCTAGGTTTAAAGTTGCTTCTACACTTCTTAACTCTTTTAGGACATTTAGATGCAAAATGACCATATTCTTGACAAGTCCAAAATTTAAATATTTTCTTACCATCTGGTTCTCTTTTTACAAGTAATGCAATACCTTCTTCAATCTTCTTATCTTCCTCAGATTTAGATCTGCTACTACTGGCATAATCTCCATTCACACTAGTACTTCTTGTAGGTCTAATGTTAAGAGCACTGAATGCTATTTCCATTCTAGGTAGCTCTCCTGATAATCTCAAGTTCATCTCTGCTGTTTCTAATCTTCCAATAAGAGTCTCTCTTGAAAAGTTTGATGTACAAGGTATCACTTGTTCAATCATCTGTGTTGTCTACTTGAATACTGGAGTCAAAGTTCTCAGAATTTTCCATATCACTTCATTCTCTGTCTTATCACCTCCACAAGACTTTATTCCTATTACAATCTTAGACATCCTACCAATATAGCTTCTAATAGATTCATCTTCCATCATTCTGATATCTTCAAATGCATAAATCCAATTATGTAATCTAGCTTTCTTTGCATGTTCATCACCTTCAAAAGTAGAATGTAAAGCTTTCCAAATTGCATGAGATGTTTTCAAACATCTTACCTGACTATATTCATTCTCCGGTAGTGCTGACAAAAGTGCTTCTCTTGCAAGTATGTTACACATGAATAGATCTAGTTCATCTTTAGTTCCTGCCTCTAGATTGTCTTCCTCAATGATAGTCTTCTCATTCTTTGTAATCAACCAATAACTTGGTCCTAAACACAATAGATGAGTCTTCATCTTTTCTTTCCAGCTGTCAAAATTTACTCCATCAAACTTAGGGCTTTCTTTTCTGAAATTCACCATGGATCTCCTTAAGTTGTTAAACTTTTCTTTCAAGGACCTGCCGCTCTGATACCAATTGTTAGAAAGTAAAGATCCCCAAGATAATTGAGAGGGGGGGGGGGGGGGGGTGAATTAGTTATTAGATAATTTAACCATTCAACTGATTTAAACAATATAATCAATGTACTAATCAACCATAGAAAGATAACGATACACAATTGCACAATAACACAAGATATGTTGACTAGGGAACCTCTTGAAAAGAGTAAACCCCGGTGGGAATGATGCCCACAAAATGATGCACTAATATGAAAGTTCCTTGTTAGAGGATGGACCTTGTTAGGAGTCTTATGAAATACATTCAGTACATATAAATCCATGTTAGGATATTTTGAATCCCTGTTAAAAGATTCTAACCCGATTAAGAGTTTATGGAAGACAGAAGGACCCACTGCCCAAACAGCTTCAAGGCAAGATCTCTGAACCCACTATCCAAAAGATCTTAGAATTATTCAATAGAATAATATGAAATATATTACCTCCTTCACACTATGCCAAAACTGCACTCTCTGCTACACAAGATCACAATTCCAGATCTCTATACTCACAAGTCTTCCTTCATCACTGAATTAGCTCTTTTCTTCACTTCATGCATATATTCGCATCTCAATCTTCATAGTACATATTACAACAAGGAAAAAATTCCTTCTTATATACCAAACTCAAATAATTACAAAATGAGTCGGTCCTCAATTACAAAATAATAAATTCTACATGCTACACACAAAATTTCACATAAAATTGTCGGCTTCCAGATACTGTAACTTTCTCCAAACATATTTTCAAAGTTTGTGCTATGAACCACATCATAATCAATGAGTCTCCAATATCCCTTTAACTACACAAAATTAGATTCCATCCCAGCTAAGAGATATCCTCCGATTTCCTAAAATCACTTCACAGAAACACTGTCTAAACACTGCTTTCACCAAAATGCTCATAACTCTCATAAATGAATGAATTTATTTTTGTGTTGTTAACCATAGGTTAATAACACACCAAAGAACATACCATCAACTGCACAAAAGCCAATCTGCAATACAACATGTGTGCAAAACAAAACTGTACCTTCTTTCCTGCTAATAACCAGAATATCACTGTGTTGACATCAATGACAATCCAAGTCATGAATGCAACAACAACTGCTACAGAATGATTGCCAAAATACTTTGCATTCATTCCTAACAATGAATACCTATTTCCTTGGATTTTAACAATTTCAAGTAAACAAACAAAGAATTGATCCCTTTCATATATAAATGTCCTCGATGATTCTTTGATGATCATGTCATTAGACAGATTCGCATACTACAATGAATCAACCTGACAAGCACTCAAGAAGAAATCAAGAAAATATCATGTCTTCATCATTGCTCATCTAGTCAACCATCATCAATTTGCTAAAAAGACATGATTTCACCAATCAAGTAATCACTTTGAACATTTTTTCTTTTGTTTGTAGATCCATATTTCAAAAACTTCATCCAATTTGATCCTTAGTTATGTTTAAACCTTTTAGATTTTGATTTGATTTGTTGTTTGAAGATTTAATGTGTCAAATATTGTTGTTTAAATCAAGTGTTTGGATGTTGAAATGTAATATTGATCAATAAGTTTAAGTGTAGCAATTTTCTATTTTGATGCAATGATTTTGAGCCAACTTGTGTCTATTTTGCTAAGCTTATTGAATTTGGATTGGTGCCTCTAGTTTGATTTAGCAAATATCATGCTTTGTTGGGCAATGCAACTTTTGAGTGTTTACTTAAGATTTGCAATTTTTAGATTTTTAGATTTTTTTTTGGCTTTTTAAATATTTTTGATGTTTTTGGATTTTTAGAGATTTTTGATGTTTTTGAATTTTAGATATTTTTGATGTTTTTTGGATTTTAGATATTTTGTATTTTTTTTTGGATTATTTGAGGAACATTTTCACTTTTTTTTTTAGATTTTTAGATTTTTAGAGATTACTAGTTCTCAAAAAAGATCACATTGAATTTTTCCCCAATGTCTAGCAAGGTATAGGACATGAAAGATAGATTTGCAAACTGATGATTCACCAATGAATAGGCAATGATGGATGAAGCAAGTGTGTGACCCATAGGACCATCTCCTCAAGATTATCCAAGGTAGGGAAAAATAATATTTCAATATAGGCCAATGATGTGGTGTTGGATAGCATATGGAATAATGACCCAGTGTCATGACAATGGTCCAAAGGAGTGGACATATCAAGAGACTTTTTCTAACATTTTTTTTTCATTTCTTTTATTTTTCAATTGGATCAATATTAAGGGATCAATGTGGATAGGATCACATAATCATGATAAAGGGGTGGTGAAGGCTATGCGTGAATGATTTGGGATTATGGGAAGGCTTCTCAGAAATAATGAAGGTGGCTTTAGGATAAGCAAGATCATGATAAGGTAGCGTGAACATAACAAGTGAATAGGCTGATGGATAGGATAACTCATGTCAAGATACTTAATGCTCATGGATATTTTCAACCTTGTCAAGATCAAAGGAAAATGATGTAATACGGATGCAAGTGAGATCAATGGTAGAAAGATAAAGGATATGATGGATAAAACTTGCCCCCAAGTATAGAGTGCAAGAGAGAGGAATTATGCATGATGCCTGTTTGCTAGGTTTTCATCATGGTACTTGTCCAAGATGCCACAAGAAGTGGTTTTCACCATAGGATGGATTTCTTTTCTTTTCTTTTTCTTCTTTTTTTTTTTCTCTTTTTTTGGATGGACTCAAGCTTCATGTTCTTTGGATACTCCTTGAAAAGGTATGATATGATGAGCCAAGGCTTTTGAAAAGTATGCTCAAAGATGTTGATATGGTGATGGAAAGGTAATATGGTGGATAAGGTAAAGGGTGGCTAAAGATTTATGAAATGGATTGGATAATGGAAATGGAAGGATAATGAATGAGAGGATAATAAGTCTTTCTATGCATGGGCGTGAAAAAGGGAATGCAAGGATAATGAACAGGAGGATAAGAAGTATTATCAAGATCAACATCAATACACATCTTGAAGGGTAGTGGAATAATGGAGGAAAAATGGGTGAGATAGCTTGAGACTTTGATGTAAGAGAGGATGCGGATCTTGGGACACAAGGACCCAAAATGGATGGATGAGATGGAATGTGTTTGGGAGAACATGGAGTGGAATCCTTTGGAAGATTGAATGTCAACTTTGATTTATCTTTCATGTGTAAGTCCTTCAAAAGTGACTTGGGAATCCACAGTTTCTTTGATTTTTCTTTTCTTTTGGATTCTTTAGAATGCATTTCTTCGATGAGGGATTTATGAATCCACATTTCTTTGATTTTTATTTTTGCTTGATGGACCTTTGTGGTATCTTGAATATTTCTTTTTTCCTTTCATCACATGTCAATTAGATGGGACATGGTGCTCTTCATACATAAGTGGATTCTTGGATTTTTGATTTTTATGTTGTGCATTCAAATTTCTTCCAAAGGACTTGGGATTGGTGGATGAATAAGGTTGATATGGCTGGTTCATATGGATGGTCTGATATGGAGGATTGACATGGATGGGTGCTTGGTTTCTCAAGTATGTATGTCTTTGTTGATCTTGATACATGGTAAGGTAAGGGGATGGTGGGATAGGGATGGTAGGAAAGGTTGATGGAGGAATGTAAGGGCCCAATATAGATTTGGAAGATGTATAAGGTTTTAAGTTTGGGATATAGGGACCAATGATGGATTTGGAGGATGTATAAGGTTTCAATTTTGGGATATAGGGACCAAGGATTGATTTGGATGATGTATAAGAAATATGCTGATGCACAAATGGAGGTAAATGGGATGTGGGTGGGATATCAACATCTTTATTTTGAGCTGCATGGCCAAGGCTTTTATCTTTTGGATTTATCTTTGTACCAATAGGCTTATATGTAGCTTTGATAGGAGCAGTTGAATCTTGAGATAGATATGGAGGCTTATGAAAAGTGGATGTTGGGGTACTTTGATCTTGACAAGGATCTTTTGATAGCCTAGGAATGATACTTTTCTTTTGATTTTCAATAAGTTCATTAGAGATGGAAGGAATACCTTGATATTGCTTAGGAGATGGGTATGATATAGGAGGTGAAGGAATATGAGGTGTTTGAGATGGAAGGATATATTCTTGAAATAAATGGAAGGGTATGAAGGATTCATCATGGGATTCTTGGGATATTGGACTTTGGTCAAATATAAGATAAGGAGGGATATTATCTTGATCTTGATCCTTCATAAGACTTGTTTCTTTTCACTTTTGTTTAGTCTCTTGACATGGAGCCACTTCTAAGGACAAGGTAGGAGTTTGGATCCGCACAAGGGATTCTTGAAGGGATGATGGATGTTCATTTGAAATAGGTACAATAGGCATTATAGCACATGAAGGCTTGGAGTCTATAACCTTTGAAGTATGAAATAAGTTTGTAGCAAGATGTAGGTTAGCTTGGATCTCTTTTAGAGGTAGCCCTTGAGGGTATACATAGTCATTATGAAAACTGTTTGGATCTTTGTTTGATGGAGGAATATTGGATAGCTTTGCTTCTATATGAAATGGAGGAATGGTGGAATAGGTGAAAGCTATAAGAGGACCACTACTAGACATGTGTTCATAAGTTTTATCTTGCTTGAGAGTAGTATCTTCATTAGATGAGTCATTAGGATCTTCAATTTCAATTAAGTCATCATCAATAAGATTTTAGATTTTATGTTTCAACTCCATGCAATCTAAAGTTTCATGCTCATTATGTCTATGATATGCACAATAGTTACTCAAAAAGATAAAACCACATGAAGTGGTTTGAGGCAACGTGATGAGATCATTCTCAAGGAGTTTTTCCGAAGTCAATTTGTATGAAATTCCCAAAGGAGTAAATGATCTATCCCAAGGATAATTGGATGTATTTGTGTTTCTCAAAGAGTTTTCATATGATGAATATTGTTGAGATGGGACTAATTCCTCTTCATTTCCTTGATCAAACATGAGATTCTCTTGATATTTTGAAATAGGTTCTTCATCAAATATTGGTTTATCATTAGGATATTCTTTTTGATCAAATCTTGAATTATCAAAGATATGGCGTTCATGATGTTTTTCTTGATCATAGAGGTAAGGAAACAATGTTCTTAATGAGAATTGGTTGGATAATGTTTCCATTTCTTTTTCCATTTATTGAATTCTTGTGAATAGAATATTCTTTTGAATCTTTATTTTTAATTGATTTTTGGATCTTAATGGATGCTTTCTTTTTGTAATCAAAGACCTTCAAGTACAACACAGTAATTTTATCAATTATCACAAGAAATTCTTCCAAGCAATCTACCTAAGTTCAAATTTGGCTTTTAAAATGGCTCTAATGAGGCAGGCTTGCTAATTTATCAAGGATTTAGTATGGATTCCGTTCAAAATGGATATTATACTTTCACCCTCCAAGTATATTAAGAGGCTTCCCACCACTGGTATGTCAGAGTTTTGCACAATCCCGAAGGACTACTCGAGGAAGTTCAAAAATTTAACACCCTTTTGTCACACACCCCATTAAGGATGCATGCATTTCATTTTATAGTAGGTTGGATGATCACGAAAAAGGTGATTGTATCCCACTTTGGGATGTCCCTCTCATTGGCCTTATTAAGGAAAATCTCAGGAGGCAAGCCCAACTATGGATCTAGCATGTTCATTTGAAAGTGATAAAGTGGAGTTAAGAAATAGGTTTTGGGAGTTTGATTCACCAAAAGGTGAAGAGCATATCCCTAGCTACTTCTCAATTCCCAAACACAATTAAAAATTTTCAATTACCAAACCCACTAACTAATGGGATTCAAGTATTGCTACTCTCTTCCACAAACAAGGGGTTTCCAATTTTAAGTGCTTGATTTCCTTAACCTTTCTTTTTAATCAAAGAGTTTAACACTTTTGGCATTTTGATTCACTAAAAGAAGTGAAGAGCATAGGCCTAATGTTAAATTTCCTCAAACAAAGATAGGCTATTTTTAATTACTAGATTTTGAAAACAATAAAGTCACAATTTAAGTAAAAAAATGACTAAGTTTAGGCTTACCTTTTCCTTGTAGCTAGCAAAGGCTAGGGGAATTTTTGATTGATTTTCATTTTTTAATTCTTACCTTGGCGATCATTCCTTTCCAATGTGCTTTTCCTCCAACAAGTTAGTCAACAAAACCAACAAAAGTGAAGAAAGCAAGACAAAATTGAATTTAAAAGCCTTATTTATCAAATTTAAGAAAAACTTGATTAAGGTGAAAATATCCAATTTAATGAAACAAATTTTGCCTTATATGCTTCTATAACTTTGATGTAATGATCATATACCTGACTTTCCTGCTGCGAATCCTCAAGAACCAGCTTAATGTGAGCAATGTTCTCCTTTTTTATCTTCCTTGTCAAAGCTTTGCCTTCTTGATTGAATCTGATCTCTGGTTTTTTTATTCTTTTATGTCCAGACATCTTGCAGAGATAGAGAAAACATTTTCTGACAGTAAAATTCTATTTATTTTCAAATTAAGCAAAAACACTATTGAATCTATTGAAAGTGCTCTTTAAATGCTCAAATGTGCTAGAGATAAAATTGAAAACGCTAAAGAAAATAGTAAAAGCACAGAAACAGAGAGTAAAAGCGCTAAAATCATGCGTAAAGGCATCAAAAAATGATCAAACGTGCTGGAGATTGAGTTAAACGCGTTGGCTAGTCTGGGAATAAGCGCTGATAGGAATTAGACAGAAGCCAGAAAGAATCGAAAGCGTTGTTTCTCTATGCAAAGGAACACAAATTTTCTGTGGAAGTGCTGTTACAGTGCTCAGAAGCATTGATTCACTGCTCAAATGTGCTGTTTAAAGTCTCAGAAGCACTATTTCACCTACAAAACAAAGAGCTTAACATGCAAAAATTTGAACAAAAATGAAATTTATGAATTTTTAGAAAGTGAAGCCTAAGGCCCCATGGTGGGTGCCATTTTGTGTACTAGAATTTGTACCTTCATAGAGTTAGTATTGTCAAATAAATCAAATAGAAACTAAGTTACCACAAATAGCAAATCTATTTAGCAAATAAATGAGCAATTAAGCACTCTATGGCTCTATAACTAAGAGTGTTAATGGTGAAGCTCTTAGCAAGCCTCCATTAATGACAGTCCTAGAATGAGAAATGAATGATAAGCTAAGATAATTAATTCAATTCCAAATTGAAATGCTCAATTAACTTCTATATTGCCTTTCTAGCTATAATTCTCAAGAGGTTAGATGCAATTCTCAAATTTTGTGGATTAAATTATGAGTGAATTTAGCCTTGCTCTTATAGGATTTGGCAAGAGCAGGGGGTGTAGTAGAGTTGATCAAGGTTAAGTTGGGGTTAAGTCCTTGGTTCCACTCTTTGAAGACAATTTAGATGGATTGTCCTCAAAGCTTGGGACAAGAAGACAAGATTAGTGGACAAGATGTTCTTTCAATCTGAGTGATTTAGATTCATTTTGGCTTGATCCATGTGAGCTCTTTCCTTAAATCCTATTGGTTAAAGATTTTTCCTCCCATGTGGTGTTTAGAGAAATTAGGATTTAGTACCCCTTGAATGGGTTGAGTTTATTTAATTCCAAACTATACAATTAATTGAATTAATTGCACATTGATTTGATTTAACTTGATTAAAATGCTCTTGATTTTGATTTAAATTGAATTGAAGCTTGATTTTAATTTTGATTGGCTAAATGCTCATTTTGATTCAATTTCCTTGATTAATCACTTAAATGATCCTATCCACTTTTCAGTGATTACAGTACCTTTGCTGAATCCAATCTTTATGACATACCTGTCCAATCTATGTCCAGACTCAGTCTCTACCCTCTTCTTAAATATTTGAAATTTATTAAATGTTTCTGATTTCTTTTTCAAAAAGGCAACCCACGTCATCCTTGAATAATCATCAATAAATAACATAAATTATATGTCTCCATAAGAACTTCTTGTCTTAGTAGGACCACACAAATTAGTATACACCAAATCTAGCAACCCACTTGAAGAATATATCTTATTCTTAAAAATAGATCTTGTCAGCTTACCTAATTGACACTCTTTGCACATACTATCAGGCTTCATCAGCCTAGGAAAATCTCTTACAACATTAGTAGCATTAACCTTTACCATATTATCAAAATTTACATGACAAAATCTTCTATGCAACAACTAGCTTTTATCAATCTTAGTAAGCAAAAATTATTATCAATAGTTTTCAAATGAAATATATTACCTGTAGTTTGTGTATCAGATGTAATTATATTTCCTGTGCTTCCAATGATCTTACATTTATCATTTATGAATTACAATTGGTAGCCCTTATCTAGTCGCTTCCCAACACTCAACAAGTTATGTCTTAAACCTTCAACATATAGAACATCATCAGTACTATTATTACCATCAAGAGTGATAGATCCTTTTCCTCTAATGAAATAACATCTATTATTACCAAACCTAACAACACCACCATCATAATCTTCAAGCTTCACAAAATTATCTTTATCACGAGTCATATGATGTGAGCATCCACTACCAATGATCCATTCATTTATTTTTATCAACATGCGAGACTAAAGATTTCTCTTCTTTGGGATTATCTTCTTTAATAGTAATAAACAAAATCTCTTCATCACCAAATTCATCATCGGTCACATTGTCTTCAACATAAAATCTTTTATGAACCTTATGATGAAATTTCTTAGATCTTAACATAGGTTCCTTAGAAACTTTATTAGGACATCTGTATGCAATATGATAATTCTTATTACAGTTAAAGAGTTTCAAAGGAAACTTTCCTTCATACTTACTGAAGCCCTTAGGTAGTCTTTTTGTAATCAAGGCTTCAAGTTCATTAATCTTCCTTTCCTCTTCCATTATCTCTTCCCATTGCTTAGCATAGTGGTTGAAGTTATCTTTAGAGGAGCTCTCTCCCTTTTCATAATTAGTCACATTGACTTTAAATGTGGTTTCAACCTTTAGAAGTTCCTTGCTAATATTTTTCATCTCATAGGCACATAGTCTACCAGCCAAAGCTTTTGTTGAAATGTCTCTAATAGTTCTCAATTCCTCAATAACTGCAACCTTCTCACTATAACATGCAAGTAAAGATCTCATATTTTTTTTACAACTTCATCATTAGCCAAAGTAACACTAGCACATCTGATGTCACAAATTAGATCATTTAATATCTACATATAGGCTGAGATAGATTCACTTTCACTCATTTTATATCTTCAAAATTTCCTTTAAAATCTTGCAACTTAGCTTGCTTAACATACTTGTCACCTTCATAAATAGTTTCTAATTTAGTCCATACCTCATGCACTTTCCTTGATCTATAGATGTGTGAATACTCCATGTCTGATAAGGAATTGATCAAATCTTCCCTTGCTAACATTTTCTCCTTTAATTTCTTCTTTTCATCAACAATAGCTTGAGATAAGTCATTAGGAATGATGTAAGGCTTCTCTGTGATATCCCAATATTCATCTACTACACATATTAGATAATTAATCATCTGATCCTTCCATATTAGATAATTAGTCATCTGATCCTTCCATATTAGATAATTTCTTCCATCAAACTTAGGGATTTATTTCCTTATGCTTTCCATTTCATATCTCCTTCAAGTGATTACTCTTCTTCAAAAGGACTTTGCTCTGATACTAATTGTTAGGCCCAAAAGGAGGCAAGAACAACATAGAGGGGGGTGAATTAGTTGTATTCCAATAATTAAACTTAAATACACTTAAACCAATTAATGATATGAAATATGAACAATGAACCATGATCCACAACACATAACTAAGAACACCAATTTTTTGTTCTCGAGGAAACCCTACTAAGGGAAAACCCCTAGTGGGTATGATACCCACTAGATATATGTACTATGTTAAAAGTACTGCCCAGTTAAGATAAAATGAAAAGAAAAAAAATGAATCAACATGCATTCACATGCCCATTTCCTAGAGCTCACTGCTCACAATACAATCATAGATTTTTCCCTCAGCTGGGTTCACCAATTTAGCTTTGATTACAACAGGGTGGACATACAGTCCATTACAACCAAACTAACTGATAACATCCTCAATGATGATAGAATTCCAATGAAGTAAAGTTTCTACCTCCAATGCAAAGTACAAATACCAGTATATCACCTTCACACATACACACCTTCTCTCAATTATAAAAAGGTCTCTCATTTATACAAATTACAAAGATTAAACATCAACTAGGTTGGCTAAGACTTATTACAATAAAACATATAAACATTATGCTCAAATCAAAAAGTGATCCACATCAAGTCAACCAAGACTTAGATAGCATCCAAAAATTATCCTTGAACACACTCCAACATTGCCAAATCAGCTTCAAGAATCACAACACGTTACTTCACCAAGTTGGCTAGGACCTAAATGAAGAAATTCTAACACACTAACAAAACACCAAACATGATCGCCTCGATCAATGTGATCTAACAAAAAATTCATAACATGATAAAAAATTACCAAAAATTAGCATGAATAAATTATCAAACCTTCTCATTATCTCAAACCCAAAATCTAAACTAAATACCAACAATATTGAACACTAGACTCTGTCACAACAGAAAGATAACTTGCTAAACTCTAAATCATTAAAAACACTACACAATAGTGAATCCCAAACACACCACAAACTTCATAGCATCCAAGTCAACCATATCAATTTTCACCGATGTAATAAGTCAACTTTTGTCACAACAAAAGAATTGAAATACTATCACCTGATAAATCGATCATATCTTCCTCAAACTGTCACCCAAACTTATGTGAACCTCTCTAGACCAACTAAAGACATCTGAACCATACCTTATGATCACAACACAAGATCTTAAATGTATCCTCTGATCAACCAAAATATTATTCACTAGACATACTTAACACAGTGTCTACAACAACAATTAGTACATTGACATCAATGACAAAACATTAATGTTAGCATAGAAAAACACCAAACTATGACATGCTTAACAATATTCCAACATATGACTCATTAAAGAAGAAATTTCATGTTTGAGGGACAAGTGTAAGAATATGTGCATCTAGAAATTCTACTTTTATAGGATCTTCACTTGATATTGGTGCTTCTGATAATTGGTCTACTATAACTTGACCTTTGATAGCTCTTCAATATACATACTCAATGTAAAATTCACTTAGCACCATGAACCACTTATCCAACCTTCTTGTGAGAGTTGATTTACTAAGAAGATATTTTAATGGATCTATCTTAGAAACTAACTTGATTTTTTGTGCTAACATAAAATGTTGTAGTTTTTGGGAAGAAAAGACCACTACTAAACACACTCTCTCTATAAATGTGTAGTTAAATTCATACTTCCTTGTTGATTTAGTAAATGAATTTTTCCTTTCCTTGTTCATCCTCTTGTGTTAACAAATCTCCCAATAATTTTTTGTGGTTGAAATTTAGAGTATCAAAGACTTTCCTATTATTGGTTCCATTAAAATGGGAGGGTTCATAAAATATTTCTTCAAAAGATCAAATGCCTCTTCACATTTTTTTTCCCATTTGAAGGTGATGTGCTTATGTAGCAATTGTGTGAATGAATGCCACTTTTCCGCAAATTGTGAGATGAAACTTCTTATAGATTGGAGCCTTCCTTGCAAAGATCTTAATTGACTAATGTTTCTTGGTGAGCTCATTTCCATGATGGATTTGACTTTAGCTGGATCCACCTCTATTCCTTTTGCTGAAACAATATATCCTAGCAATTTTCTTGATTGAACTCCAAATGCACACTTTTTTGGATTTAATATTACTTTGAATTTTTCCAATCTTGTGAAGATTTTTTCAAGGACTGGTAAATGTTCACCCCTTGTAAAATATTTTTCTAAGATATCATGTACATATTCTTCCATGAAAGTGTGCATTAGGTCATGAAAAATTGTTGTCATAACTCTTTGATATGTGGCTCCAACATTCTTGAGACCAAGAGGCATTACGTTCCAACAAAATGTTCTCCATGAACATGTAAAAGAAGTTTTATCTTGGTCCTTAGGTGCTATCTTTATCTGATTATATCTAGAAAATCCATCCATTAATAAAAAAATTAAATGTCCTACTATTAGATCCACTATTGTATCAATATTTGGAAGAGAAAAATCATCTTTGGGACATGCTTTGTTGAGATCTCTAAAATATATACATAATATTATTCTCTTATCATGTTTTGAAACTAGTACTCTATTTGATATCCATTCTACATAGGCAATAGGTCTCATGAATCCGATATCCAAGAGTTGAACCTTTAATTTTACTTTAACAAATAAGGCTATGTGAGGATGCATCTTTCTCAATTTTTTGCTTGATGAGCTTGACTACTGGAGTTATGTTCAAATGGTGAATTATCAAGTTTGGATCTAGCCTTGGCATGTCAACATATGACCATACAAAATTGACTTTTCTCTCTTTGATGAAATCTATGAATTTCTTCCTTACTTCTTTAGACAAAGATCTTACTAGATTAATGATTTTAGTCTCTCCTTCAATTCCAATGTTTACTTTCTTTGTTGGCTCAATCAATATAGATGACCTCTCTTCATAATGTTTAGGTAAAGTGTCGAGTTTCACATCTTTATGTGCCTCAATTGGGTTTTCACCTTCATATACATCTTTCAGGGCCCATTTGGTAGCGAACCATTTCCAGCATTTGTCTGGAATTGGCATTTGTTATTGCCAATTTCATCGAATCCTCAGTTTGGCAGTGCAATATGAAAATGGAATAGGAATGTGTTAATGCTCATTTTGGTTCAAAATGAGCATTAACATCTTCCATTTGAAAAGGTGGAATTGGTTGAAATTGGAATTTGAATGGAGGGAAAGCAAATTTTTAAATTTCTCATGTCTACACTTAATTTTTTCATTTTTTATTTGTGTGGGGAGGGATTTAATTTTATTTTTTTTATTGGGTGGTTTGTAACTTTTTTTTATTCAATTTTTTTTGAAAAAAAAATCAAATTTTTGCCGAATTTTTTTTCAAAGTTTTTTTCGAATTTTTTGACAAATTTTTTTGTCGATTTTTTTTCAATTTTTTTTTAAAAAAAATTGATTTTTTATTTTTTTGAATTTTTTTTCAAATTTTTTGTCGAATTTTGGTTGCAGTGACTGTAACTTGGTTGCCTACCACCAACTTTGGCTACCTAAAATAGTCTGCGATTCCATTTTAAATTTAATTCAATTAATAAAAATGAATTATTAAATTCAAAAATATTAAAACAATTCAATTTTTTTTTAAAAAAAATCATACTCAAATTCCAATTCTAGTTTCACAAAGTGGAACCAAACAGTCCAAACATAATCCCAAAATGAAAAACTGGATTTATCAAATCCACGATTTGACCATTTCCAGCATTTGATCAAATCCATCATTTCCTAATTCCCGCTACTTATTTCTACTTTTTCTTGATCTAGTATTGCTACATGGTGGTTTTCACCACTAAATATTTATTTTTTTCTTTATTTTTATGACTAATAAATTTGAGACTTTCCTCCTTTGTTGCCTCTTGATATGATTATTGGATGGAGAATGGCTCAACCACATTTAGGTACTATGATATAGAAAATGGCGATCAATGATATATACCTAAATCCTCTATACATTGGAATATAAAACCCTCCCTTAGGCCAAATCTGGTTTTCTCAATCCAGAAGGATAAAGGGATGCAAATGCAAGATCTAGATAAAGGGGGGTTTGAGTATTCCTTGTATGGATAGAAAGCCTGATTATGATATGTAAATGAAAGAAAGATGCTTATTTTATGACTAAGGAAATGATAACTAACAAGATGTAATATCAAATCTGATGCATAAAAGTAAATGCTAAAGAAAAATATGAATGATGTACTCACCTTGAAGACTAGGAGAGGAGGAACAAACTTCAGATTTGGAATTGACTGTCGAAAACCTATCAAAATTGAAAATAATTTTGGATTTAGAACTTTGAGACCTGCAACTCTCAACTATGAATTTTGTAGATTCAAAGGACAAGGCTGACCCAAGTTGGCCTAGTCCCAAAAATTTGGCCTATTCCAAGAGGCTAAAAAATTGGTGGAATCTATAAAGGTTCAATCCCTAGTTCTAAAACCCCAAAAATTTAGACTTGCAGCTATTCCACCATTCCTACACATAATAAAGAAGTATACATTGTTGTGGGAAGGGGCTTTCGTTGGTCAAGCCCCTATTTAGGAATTAACCTTGAAATGTAATTAAAATTGCATAAGGAAAGATGAAATGTAATCTAAACATAAATCACCTTATACCTCAAGGATACATGCCTTTTTTGATCTTGAGGTATGATGGAAGAGGTGGAGGAGAATCTAGGAGAAAGAGGTATAGTAGATGGAGGGATATAAGCTCCCAATAGGGATGGAAGGTTTGAAGGTTTTAACTTTGGGATATAAGGACCAAGGATGGATTTGGAGGATGTAAACAGATAAAGGATAGGGATATCAACATTCGTAGAGTGAGAAACATGGCCAAGGCTTTGGTCTGTAAGGTCCATATTTATACCAATAGGCTCATGAGTAGCTTTGATAGGAAAAAGTTTGACAAGAGCAATTGGAGCTTGGGAATTTTTATTCTTATGCAAATGAGTAGGAAAAATGGGGGATTTTTGAGATGGATGTGAAGGATTATGACAAGGAGTTGCTGGGATATTCTGATCTTGACAAGGATCTTTGGATAATGTAGGAAGAGTAATTTTCTCTTGATTTTCAATAAGCTCATTAGAGATGATGGGAGGGTTATCTTGATTTTTCTCGGGTGATGAATAAGATATAGGAGGTGAAGGAATATACTTTTTGAAGGAATCATCATGAGGCTCTGGGGATATGAGACTTTGGTCAACCACTGGATAACGATGGATGGTATCTTGATCTTTATTGACATTAATATCTTCACACTTCAGATTGTCCTCTTGACATGGAACCACTTCTAAGGATGAAATAGGAGTTTGGGTATGTGTGAGGGATTCAAGAAGGGTTGATGAAGGAAAATTTAGGATAGGTATGATAGGCATTGAAGCACAAGGAATCTTGGGTTCTATGACCTTTGAATCATGGAACAGTCTTGTAGCTTGGATTTCTTTTAGAGGTATCCCTTGAGAATACGCATAGGTAGCATAAAAATCATTAAGTTATTTTTTCAATGTAGGGATGTTGGATGGATTTTCATTTTTAGGAGATGGAAGAATGGTGGAAGAGGTAGAGGCAACATGCGAACCATTACTAGACATGGGTTCATGATTTTGATCAAGCTTGAGAGTAGTATATTCATTAGATGATTCATTAGGATCTTCAACACCAATTGTGCCATCATCAATGAGATCTTGGATTTTATGTTTCAAATCCATGCATTGTGAAGTCCTATGTTAATTATTTTGATGATTCACATAGTAGAGCCTCAAGAATGAAAGTTCACTGGAAGTGGTTGGAGGTAAAGTGATGAGATTTTTTTCAAGGATTTTTTCCAATGTTGATTCATCAGATTCTCCCAAAGGTGTAAAGATTCTTTTTGAGGTATGATTATATAGTTTTTTTAATGTTTTTGTAGATAGAGAAGACTCTTAAGTGAATAAGATATTTTTGCATCTTCACTTTCTCAATCAAAGATAGGTTGGTCATGGAGAGGTTCTCGATCAAAGATAGGTTTGTTAGGAGTTTGACATTTCTCAAAGGTAGAGTTCATGTGAGAGTGTGACATGGCCTTGCTTGAAGAAGATGAAGATAATAGAATTATCTCCAAGAATGTTGGTTAGAGGATGAATCCTTTTCTTTCTCCAAGTTTTTAATGTCAGATTTTAAAGATTTGATTTTCTCAAATATGTATGTTGCAAGAATCTCTTCTTCCTTGTTGTTATAGTCAGAAGATCTAGTCCACTTGTTTGCAGCCATGAGAGAGGGGATTGATAAACTAATAGTAATAAGATTACTGAGCTAATGTAAGAGGATCAAGGTAATGATAGCTTTTGTCTCAAAGATAAGTAGATAGATAAAGTGGCTAGAACAAGGTGCAAGGTACCGAGATTGAGGCATGAATGCTTGCTGAGTGGAACTTGCGACCAAGTTGATATCCAAGAGAACTAAGTACAAGGTACCAAGAATGAGGCCTGAATGCCTGCTGAGTGGTACTTGCCACAAATTTTGAGTAAAGTGTAATATTAGATAATATATTTGAGAAAAGGATAGAGCACTTCCAAGATCTTAGAACAAGAGAAAAGAGAGATCAAATTACTAGAAAGGACTCAATCTATTGAGGATACCAGTTTGTAGATAAAAGAAGCCAAGAGAAAACATGAGAGATCAATATCTGAGAATCTATTGGGACTTTGAATTTCATGTGCCAAGAAATCAATGAGCATGTATGATCATTTTTGAGAAAAATAAAAAATGCAAAATTTTTTATATTTTTTTAGTATTTTTTGATGTTGTAGTAATTTGCATTTTTGAAGGTCTTCTTCTCATTTTTGGGAGTTGAAATTGTCGATAGTCTCAAAAATTGGGATGCCAAAGGCACCCTATTTTTAAGGCTAAAACTAGAGATTTTGATTATCTTTCCAATGATGAAAATGGTTTGCAATTTCAAGCATCGAGTCAAAAGTTATGGTCCTACCAAATTGATGTAAAAATTAGAATTTTTGATATAGACATCCACCAAAGCCACAAATCATTGATCAATCAGGTATGGAAATCAATTTGGAGTATGAGCATCTCTAAATCTGGTCTGAATGTTTCCAAGCAAGCAAATAGTGTGAGAAAACAAAGGTCTTCAAACAATCCACCAAAGGACAAAACAACTTTGGGGACACAAGCATTTTTTAAGTCTAATGAGGTATAGAAATGTGTCAAGTGTATTATCAAAAAAGTATTCATGGGTCTTAGCATAAGAAAGAACATAAAGGAAAACTACCTAGGGTCAAAAGGGAAGTGTTCCAACCTTTGCCACAACTTGAGACTCCTTCACCTCACACAAAGTGATGTTGGATTTGTCATGGATTTGCATCCAAGGGAGTACATATGGTGAGTAATCTTGGGGTGATATGGATAAATCCACTTGGATAAGTCCTTGCACAAAGGAAGTCATAGGGCTGAAATGGTTAGCTTCTAAGTCCTAAGGTGTTTAGTAAGGGTCTCCATTCATGATTACCCCTTGTAGTTTCACAAGAAAAATTAAGGCCTATAGTGCTACAAAAACCCAAAATGTATAGTCTCATAAGCAATATTGAGACCTCTTGTCTCTACACAAGTTGAATGTACTCCTCTTGTAGTCTTGTAAACAAGATTGAGACCAATAAGGCCCTACAAGAACCTAGTCAAGTGTAGTCTTGCTTAGTAAGATTAAGGCAACTAGGCCCTACACATGAAGAAGCATTAGAAGTAGAAAATTGACAAGTCTTCCCTCTCTTTAGATTGAATGAATCTTTTAATTATAGTGGGATTAAGTTATCTAGGTTCTCTTATTTCCCACTTGGGTTGGGTCATTCCCAAAAGATTTCTCTCTTGGCAGACCCTCTAAAGATAAATGCAAGAAAGCAAATGGGAAATTAGAGAAGGTCTAGATTTTTGATTTTCCATGAGGAAAAGAGCATACTCTCCTACTCCATAGTGTCTCCCAAACACATAAAGCACATGTTCATTTACCCAATACTCTTTTCAAGTGATCAACTAAGTAGGTCAAGATTTCTTATTTTCCAAAAGGAAAAGAGTATACTCTCCTACTTCTCAACTCCACAAGACAAGAAGCCCTCTAATTAAGCTAGGTTCCTAGAAATCAAATGTATGAAAATACAATGTTTATTTGTATCTCCAAGGAAACCAACAAGACATATAGCATTAGTAGTTTTAATATTGAGTCTTTGACAAGTGTCCTACATCACAAAACATTAGTAGTCATGAAAGTGTTGATCTCTTTGGAAAGAAAATCCTACAAAACCACAAGCTAGGGCACAAAAGGCATGCAAAATGAAAGCAATAACCCTACAAAGTCACTTGTTAGGTTATGTTGGAAAACTAGAAAATCCAAAAATGCAAGAAGATGCAAGAAAACTAGGCTAAAAACTTAGACTTGTACAATAAATTTGATCTAGGCAACACTTCATAGTTTGCTAGGAAAATCGTACGATAGACCTATGGGAAGAAGATGATATTACATAATACTATGATCGATTATAAAGAAGCAGGACAATATTTTTCCAAAAGGAAAATGATATACCCTAGAACAAAGAGATGACATTCTAGAAAAGGAGAAATTTCGCCTAACAGTATTAAGAAATATCATCCTGGTATATCTTGGAATGTCATATGATTTTATGGCCTGCAAAACAAAGTTACGAACCTATGACAACATAGTGACGAAAAATGCAAGAAATGGAGCTAAATGCAAATGACCAGCCCCACAGTGGGTGCCAAACATGTGTGATCAAAATGTGACACACTTATAAACCATTGCAATTGAGGGGATCAATGAAGAAGAAATCTCAAGAAATGTCTTATAGCTTCCTATCTATGACATGCAAGAATCTAAGTATTATGCATAGTGGCTCTCAAATACATGTCAATAAGAAACCCTTGCAAGGTACACCATAGAATGGAAGATTCAAATGAAGATGCAAGATGAGAAGTAATCTAAATTGAGATGCAAGAACTAATCTAGAATTAAAATGAAAGAACAAGAAAGAAAAGCTAATCTAACAAGATTACAATACCTCCTAGCTAAGCTATGTGATTTAATCTAAAATGCAATAAGGAAATGCTAATCTAGGAATGAAAATAAGATAGAATGTAAGTAAGCATTCAAGAATTCTTCTAAGAATGGAAGTAAAAAAAATGATAGCATAACAATAGCATAAGTCTAAGAGATACAAGAGTGAGGAAAAAGTCTCCTTTATAAAGAGTAATTGACAGTGAGAGATTAAGAGGCAAAATCCAAGGGTGGAGAAAAATCCTCATTTTAAATTTGGTGCACAAGATTCTTAAGAGGCAAAATCAATGGATATGATTAAGAGGCAAAAAGATGTGTGGAAGAGATTAAGAGGCAAAAGGAGATTCAACTCATCAGGAAAAGTGTGCAATCAATGTGTAGACAAAAATTCTTTTCTTTTCTTTTTTAATTAGGAAATTCCTTTTTCATGTGCACACATAGGATAAAGTGGATTTTATTTAATTAAAAGGGGACATGTTCTTTTAATCAAATAAATATTAGGATAAAGTGGTCAAACTTTAGGACATCATCAAATAAATTTATAAAGTGATGATTTGATCAAGAGATAAGAGATTAAATTAATGTCCAAAATTGATTAAGCACAAGATATAGTCTAGTATTTAAATTTAAATGTTAGAGTGAGGCTCAAAGTTTACTAGACCATTTTTGGGTGATTACAATGTGAAGGTTCAAGAATGTATTCTTGCTTCTGGCTAGTATTCTTGGATTGTGGTATGATTGTGTTGATGGTTCACATTGATTGTGGTGATCACATTTGGTATTTTTCTAGTGTGTTGGAATTTCTCCATTTAGGTCCTTGACAACTTGGTGAAGTAATGTGTTGTGATTCTTGGTCCGGATTTGGTGAAGCTTTTGCGTGTTCAAGGATAAATATTTGGGTCCTATTTAAGTCTTGGATGACTTGATTTGGATCACATTGTAGTTTGAGAATAATGTTTATATCATTTATTCGTATAGGTCTTAGCTAACCTTGTTGTGGACTATTCATTGTAAAATGTATAAATGGGAAATCATTTGTGATTACGGTGTGTGTGTAGAAGAAAATAAGGAGGATATTTTGTATTCTGCGATTGAGGCAAAAATTTTACTTCATTGGAATTGTATTGTAATTGCAAATGGTCGAAGTCAGTTTAGTTATATTGGACATTTTTTCCATCCTTGTGAGTTGTTATCATAAATTGATTTGTGAACCTAACTGAGGGCTAGATCGTTGTATTATAAGTAGTGAGCTCTAGGTAGTGGGCATGCGAATGCATGTGCATTCCTCTTTTATTTTCATTTTCTCTTAACTGGGTAGTACTTTTAACAAAGAACATCTATTTAGTGGGTTTGACTCCCACCAAGGTTTTCCCTTACATGGGCTTCCTTGAGAACAAATTTGGTATTCTGTGTTATGTTTTTTTGGATCTTGCAATAATTTCTATCTTTTAGATCATTAATTAGTTTAAGTGTTTTAAATCTTTTATTGTTAGAGTACAACTAATCTCCCCCAGTTGTGCTTGCCTCCTTTTGGGCCTAACATCACCAAAGTGGGGGTTTGACTAAGGAAAACCTCTTTACAACCACAACCATTTTTCCTCCTTGTTTGTGTGTAGGATTTTTATCTTGGATTCATAGGTTTGAAAGCTCCAATAGGATTGCATTATCTAGAATTTAACTAGATTTTATCTCTCTTCTTTTCCCTCTTTGTCATTTTGTTAGTTAGCATATATAAATCAGTCAATCTCTTATCTTATTAGATCATTTTCACTTTATAGTTATAACTTGTTATTTCATTATCTCTCATTTCATTTTATGTATCTAGAGTGGTTTTTCTTTTTCATTTTAAGAAGTCTATTCATTTGCATTACTATCATTCATATTTTTATCTAATCATTGCATAATTCGTAATCTACACATACGAGATGCCAATGCACTATGCTAGTATCCATCAATCATACTATAGTCCTCTAGTCACGTGTATGTATGAGGCAACATTGAGCTTACAGACCTCAAGATATTTCTCTTTCAATTAGCTCTCTTTTTTTTTTCCATAATCAAATTATCTTAGTTGATTCATATGTTTAAGTTATCAATATTTGATTAGTTTAATCACATTTGGACACACTCAAGCAATATCCAATTAATCTAATTCATACTTAAACATCTAGAAAATCACACCAAGAAGCCTCATACATCTTGTGTTTGATCTCCTTAGTACTCTTAGCTAGCAACACAAGGTAGTGCAAGACAGTGGTGAATCCTATGAAGTGTTAACCAACCTCTAGGTAGGTGTTTTATTTTCTAAATCAAGGTGAAGTGTCACAAAAATAAATAGATAATGAAGAATTTGCAACCTAAAACACAAGAGATTTGTGATATGTCAAATTGTATGGTATATCATCTTGATTACTAGACATGAAATTAATTTTTTTCAACTTTGTATAGCTGAACAACAATAGTGCATAAAGGGTAGAGGTGAATATAGTGTTGGTAGGAGCGTGTGAGAAAGAGAAAAATGAGTATAAAGGGGATAAACAATGATGGTTGTGGGAGATACAGATGTGAGGAAAAGAGTTAGAGGTTATGTTAGTAAAATGAGAACCAAAAATGATAGTAGTGGATGAATGAGTTTAAGGAGAGGTAGAAATACTAGTAGAGATAAGAACATAAGAAGTAGAAGGATGGGAGACTTGATGACATGGTAATGAGGCATAATGAGTTGATCCACCTTAGAATAATGGGTGGAGGGTGTTAGGATTAAGGTGCCATTTCCTTAGCAATCCTATGTATTATTCAAGTATCCCAAAAACTCTTAAAATATTTCCTTACACGCATAAGGTGTAATTGGAAAATAAATTTATAATTCTCAAAATCTTGACATTAATTTTGATTTCATTCATGAAGAGGGTGTATTTTATGGTGGTTGTTAGAATCCTAATTTTAGAAAGCCTCTCAACTTGGATAAAAATTGAGTTGTCGATTAAATAAAATGTTATTGGTGGGTCTTATATAATTTGGGTGATAATTTTGGATGCCTACCTTAGGATATGAGCCATAAGGAAGGAGTAACAAGTCAAACATACCTTCTATTATTAGTATAAACATAATAATTTTCTATTCATGTCTCATTGTGAGTTAAATTTAATATTCTTAGAAGAACCTCTTTTTTTAGGTATAAGAATTTTTTTCATTTTACTATGATTTGATGGTATGTTACTTTAGAACAATATCTGAGGTAATTATCTCTCGTTTCTCTATAAAATTTTAGGCATGCGGTAGTATTTCTATAGGTACAAAAATGTTGTTGGAGTACTATTAGAGTTTAGAGTGTTAGTGCATGGATGTGTCTCTCCTTTGAATATTAATACACGTGTCCTCTTTCTCATAAGGATTTTTTTTCCTAAAAGGGTTTTTGCATAGAAATCCTATTTTATTTTTGGTTTTGGATTTACCTCTTATTTTTTATTTCACAATAACATAATATTAATTATATGCAAATCCTGGTTAATTAAGAAACTCTTAGATTCACATACACTTTTAAAAGTTTTTTTTATAGTAGGTTCACCTTGTATTTATATATAAAGGGATTGATAGAAGAGAAAGGGTAAGTGAGTGGGAAGATGCACTATTTAAAGTTCAAGTAGAGGGATCCATGATATTACTAATATTGTGATTACTCTTAGCACCAAAAGGTGCATGGAGAAACACATTATTAAGAAATTTCACTAGCTATGAAGAAGTGGCATTAGCAAGATCTTAAGAATCCATATGAGATTTTAAGCATGAACTCCTTTATAGAGGTAAATTAGATTATGAGTAGCTCTTAGTATAAAAAAGTCCTAAAAAGATAAGGAATGATCGATCAAGGGTGGCTATGCATATAAACCTTTATACATATTAATCAAGGTACATAAAATTTAAAAAATGCTTAGATAATGCTTTGAAATATGTAAAGTTATTATTACTAAAATTTACTTTTTTATATTGTAAGATTGACTACATATTTATAAATCTAGCCTATGAAAGTGTATATTTGATCTCAACATGCCATCAAATGTTCATTTTTAGCTTGCTAGAATTTATGTCTCTCTCCTCATTAAACCATAACTGTGTTGTGAAGAGTTTGCATGAGACTTCCTTGTGACAAACCTCATAGGAATACCAAGCCAAGGAATCAGAGAATAGTAAAAGAAAATAGGAAAATATCCATAAGATGCCCTAGATGACAATCCAAGCAATTAGTTTAGTAATAAATGACTTGATTTAATGTTTGTACAATTTTACCTATTATAACCTCTCATAAATTTTAGGTACCAACTTATAAGTTTTTAAAAATGAACTAGGGATGTCTTTAAAAATAACCCTAAAGGTCATAATAAAGCATTTCATATGTCAGGTTAGTATATAATGCTCAAGTTGGGAGGATTAGAACAACCCTAAAATTAAATTTAAATTCTAAAAGTGTTTTAGTCATACAGATAGTCTAACTAAAACATGTTTAAAATAAAGATTAAAAAATGCAAGGTATGTAACTCTAACCATTACAAAAATAAATTGAAAATAAATTTCATTTGAAAATAATGTTTTATAAAAATATTATTGCTCTCCACATTTATATAAGAAAATGAGAAATAACAAAATGAATTTATCAATAGTCTTAATATAAATCTATAAATCTATAAAAACCCTATTTTCTTAGTAAAGGGGCATATATATTTGTAAATTGGGATATGTAATTGGTACCAGTTTCTAGCTTTTAGTGATAGCAGTATCCTTTTTTGGCTAGTGTATTAGCCTTAATACAAGATCGCTCAGATTGTATGTGGCTTCATAGTTGTGAAAATTAGAGTCTTTTTGAAATATTGTATAATGTACATTATCATATACATTAATAAAAGTTTCTAGTCTTAGCTTTCTATAAATTGTTTTTTATAAAATTAAAATTTAAAAATATTTACACATACCAATTTTTACAATTTTCACATTAGACCATAATTATTGTAGAGATTGAAAGAAAATAATGTAGAAAAGATAAAGAAAATCACAATCCAAAGATGATTCTTAAAAGGCTCAATAACATTCATGTTATTCAAAGTGAAGAATTACTCTCTCTCTCTCTCTCTCTCTATATATATATATATATATATATATATATATGTATGTATGTATGTATGTATGTATGTATGTATACATACATACATGTATGTATATATACATACATACATACATGTATGTATGTATGTATATGTATATATATATATATATGTATGTATGTATGTATGTATATATACATACATACATGTATGTATATATATACATACATACATACATGTATATATATATATATATATATATAT